>JAZKJV010005593.1:0-193114 GCA_037367405.1 Ottelia alismoides | reverse complement strand
TGTTGTTATGGTATATGTTGATGATATATTGGTTACTGGAGATGATGCACAGGGGGTTGAGATAACCAAGTCTATGTTGGGCAGCCAGTTCATTACAAAGGATCTAGGCACAATACGATATTTTCTGGGGATAGAATTTGCAAGAAATGCACAAGGAATGGTGATGACTCAAAGAAAATATGTCACAGATTTGCTAGTTGAAACAGGAATGACTGGATGCAGACCTTCAAGTACACCTATGGACCCGAGTATGAAGTTGTACGATGATGATACCGAGGAGGTGGACAAGACAAGGTACAGAGAAATGGTGGGTAAGCTCTTATACATCACTATAACTCGACCGGATATTGCCCTTGCAGTAAAACGAGTGAGTCAATTCATGGAGCAGCCGAGGCAAGTACATATGGATGCCTTGTACATGATATTGAGATATCTGAAATCTTCCCCAGGCACAGGGTTGCTATTCAAGAAAGGTACAGATCTGTCTATTTCAGCCTGTGCAGATGCAGATTATGCAGGATGTCCAAGGGATCGTAAGTCTACTTCTGGATTTGCTATCTTCATAGGAAGCTCTTTAGTCTCTTGGAAAAGCAAGAAGCAGACTGTTGTGGCGAGATCCAATGCCGAATCCGAGTACAGAGCCATGGCACAGGCAAGCACAGAAATGATGTGGGTTAAAGCAGTCTTAGAAGATCTGAATGTTGATGTTCCCTTGCCTATGAACCTTCAATGTGATAATCAGGCAGCATTATTTATTGCCAACAATCCAGCCTTCCATGAGAGAACCAAACACATAGAGGTGGATTGTCATTACACTAGGGACATGATCCAGAAGGGCTTCATCTCCACGTCTCACGTCAGTTCAGAGGACCAGACAGCGGACATATTCACTAAGCCATTGCTCAGAGGACCTTTCCAGAGATGTTCTTCCAAGCTGAGCATGATAGATATCTATGCTCCATCTTGAGGGGGAGTGTAGAGAGAGTTGATCGTCTTTTATGTTATCTATTATTTCAGTTTCTTTATGTACCTCACATGTAATTTACCCAAGGGCTCTCTCCCTATATAAGAGACCCGAGGGCTCTATGGAATGATTATCTCAGTACTCTTTTACCCTAACAGAAGCATTACCTGGGTGCTAGCAGAGGCAGAAGTACTGGCAGACGTTGAAGCAACAATATCTGAAGAACCTTAGAGAATCTGTAGATACGGGAGGCATAATATCGTGCAAACTCGTCATGAGCTTCTCAAACCTGTGATCCGAAGCAGATGTCGACGAGGAAGCAACAAGCTCGGCTACTCACGCCGACGCCGGAAACCCATGCTTAGAGTAGCATGTATCCTCAGAGTGGCATGTGCGATGGCAAAAAGTGCATGGCTGACGAAAACGACCACCTCGACCACGAGGTCCACATCTACGGAATGAAGACGAACCATCTCTCCCTCGGGACGGGGCCATCGCCGAAGGTGGTGGAGTAGAAGTACTAGAAAAGACAAAGATGTGGCTAAGCCTCCGGTAGACTTCCTCTATATGAGGAATGGTAGCATCGGCAAGTATATGTGATCAGGCAGCATCATATTCAGAATCAAGAGCGCAAGCAGTACCCCCACCGTGGTAGCATTCCTAAAAGTCTTCTGCTGCTCGGGGGTGGCCGTGAGAGGGATAGTACTGTAGAGTTTCTCAAACATCCCCCCGTAAGGATGTATACAAGGAATGTAGTGGCCATCCATTCTGCTTCATGGTGAATATGTCATGCTGGAGTTGTAACATCTTCGTCTCATTCCGCACCTGCGAATGAGTCGCCGCCAGTATGTCTCACATCGTCTTAGCGGTGGGCTGATGGAGAACATCATTAGCAATCTCCATCGACAACGCTCATGAGAGCCAGACCTTGGCATATGAATCATCAGCCTCCCAGGAGGCATAGATCCCAATCTTCTCTACCGGTTCTTCCTCGGTAAGAATGTGCTTCTTACCGTTCGACTTCATAAGGCTCATGAACTGCATCGCCCAGAGCTCATAGTTTGTCCCATCCATCTTGACTATTGGTGAGGGACCTTTGAACGTGCCTATGGAGGGCATATCAACTTTGTTTTCTGACATGTTGCCGGAGACAAAGAACTAGGATTCGTAGACCAAAAGGCAAGTGTCTACATAAACTGCATAGGATTTAATGAATATGTAGACTTTACGCACTCAAATCCATCGAGTGAGAGCCCGGCAGGAGAGGAGGGGCCGACGGTGGAGGGGCCTGGCGACGCGATGGGAGGAGGAGGAGGCGGTGGGAGGAGGAGGCGGCGCAGGGGGGGCGGTGGGAAGGGTTAGGGTTTTTAGGGTTTTGGCTCTGATACCATGTTGGTGGAAAATAGTTGTCTATTATTCCATAGAACCCTAGGCTCTCTTATATAGAGAGAACCCATGGTTTACATAAAAGGTTACCAAGAAAATATAAAATAACATAAACGATACACCGACTACATAATTATCTCTACAAAGGGGGTCTCATTAGGGAGCTTCTTTATGTGACTTTCGTTAGGCTAGATATCTCCTTTGTAGTGAACGAAGTCAACCCGTTTGTGAAGTGGCAATGACAGGCTCGCATGGATGGAGTTTCCATAATCCTAAGGTATATGAATTCTCCAAGTACAGGGATGTTATTCGGCAAAGGGATATCTCTTGCCATCATGGCATATGTAGATGCTGACTATGCATGATGTCCAATAGATAAAAGTCCACCTCGGAGTTTGAAGTGCTTACTAGGAGCTCATTGGTGTCGCGAAAAACAAGTAGACTGTGATTTCTAGGTCCATAGCGCAAAGAATCTATGAGATGATCTGAGCAAGGTCTTTTCTGAATGACCTAGCTATTGACGCACCTCTTCCCATGCAGTTATTATGTTATAATCATGATGCACTATTCATTGTCGACAACCTAGCTTTCCATGAGATAACCAAAACACATAGAAGTGCAGCGCCATCACACTAGAGATGTGATACAAAGAGACTTTATATCTACTTCTCACATTAGCTAAAGTGAATAGGAAGTTGATGTTTCACCAATAGGGGGCCATTCCAAAAGTGTTCTTCCAAGCTAATCATATTCAATATCTAAGTTCCAGCTTAAAGGGAGTGTGAACGAAATAGTATTTATGTATTTCTTAATTCCATTTTATGTAATTTTCACATTGATTATTTGCTCTCTAGGTTTTCTCCTCTATATAAAGGAGCCCAACGACCACAGGATAAACATTTCGTTCATTTTATTTTCCTCAATAACATATATTTTGCTACCAATCCTATTTTTCATGAGTGGACCAAGCATATTAAAGTGGAATACTACTTTATTTCATGACCTCAAATTTCAATGAAATTCCACCGAATTTCTCTGAAATTTCCATTTTTCTGTGTCACCAAAATCCAAACGCTGCCTTTTTTCTTTTTTCCAGGATTTCAACGAAATATCAGCGAAATGACATCAAAATTTCATCGAAATTGCATGTCGTTTCGGCGAAACAATAAAAATATGGGAATCTAGCATTCGTTTTTCATCAAAATTTGTGTATTTTAATGAATTTTCACTTATTTATTCGTCAATATATTGAGTTGTTATAGTATTTTACATTGTTTGAAGAAGTTTCCACTTAGTTTATAAATTTTAGATCTAAATCCAAATCAAATCAGTTATACACAATATTTAAGAGTTAAATTCAAGTTTTAACTGAAGAGCTTTACTTTTTTGTTCTTTCTTTATTTCGATATATATGTTTGTAAGTAGTTATTATATGTGTCACCTCATTCTTATTGACGAGGTGATTATCATAGCTTTTGCTTCCAATTTAGCATACAGTTTTGAGTCTAGGCAACACGTTGCATTACATAACAACATGTGTGATGATTATGACGATAATACTACTTCAAACTTATATTTACAATTCTATTTTACAAATAAGTAGGTATTTCTATTTTAATTATTGACTTAGTAATATTAAAAGTCTTGATTTTCGAAAAAGTCAAGTTTAGAGTCATTTCCAAGATTTCTGATGATTTCACCGAAGTTCTCCAAAATTTCTCTTTTCAAACTTCAGTGAAACAAAACCAAAACCAGGAATTTAAGGCTTTTCTTTCTTGCGACTTCTCTCTACTACAAGAGTATGTGTGGTTGTGAGTGTCGGGTTGTTAGTAACCTTCCAAATCTTGTAACTATAAATATTTGTCTACTATCAGGTAGAATATAGATTGTGCTTGTGAATCTATGCAATTTCTTAGTGTTAAATGATTTGTTCGTGTCTTGTATAGCAAATATATTATGATCACAAGTTATACAATTTATCTATTAGACATATATGTTACAAAGATTTGTGTTTGTGAGTGTATGTATGTGTGTGTGTCTTATTTTATTTCTAAAATTAAATACTTTTCTAAGTTGAAAGTATTTTAGTTAGATACAAGTTCTAAGCTATCATTTTGATCATCAATTTCTTACATAAGATATCATTTTGCTAGTACTCCTTGTTAACCTATTTTTTTGTTATTATTGCATGTGTCATCATCTCTTCATGTTCAAGAGGTGAAACTATGGCATCTAATTTCGGTTCCAAATCTGATTTTGGGTCTGAGCAGCATACTACTTTTGACAGTTTGAGCGATGGGACGGAAATTTAATGTAAGATATCATGTTAATATATCACTATTAGCAAAAATATGTATTTCTATGATATCATGTTAATATATCACTATTAGCAAAAATATGTATTTCTATCTCATTTATTGAGTTAAAGAATAATTAGAAATCTTAATTTTAGGAAAAAAATGAGTTTTCAAGTGATTTCCCCAATTTCCCATCTGTTAGAGTTATTAGATTTACATTTATGTTTGTAACCCTTTGGGTTCTGTAACCTCCCGTGACCCTTCGGGTTCCGTAACCCTCTGTGACCCTTCGAGTTCCGTAACCCCCTGTGACCTATCGGGTTCCGTAACCCTTGTCCTCTCTAGGGTTTTCTCTCTATATAAGAGACCCTAGCTCTATGGAATAAACATATCATCTCATTCATCCTCTCCTCAACATGGTATCAGAGCAACGGTCCTAGACCGAAGTCTAATACCTTAAATCCGCCGCCACCACCAGCCCTCTCTCCGCCGACAAGGAGAGAAGGTTGGACCTCCTGCATCTCTTGCGGATTCCATGGTCACGCGCAAGTCAATCCGAGCCCACAGCAGCACCAACTGCCACCTCCAGCGACACCTAAAGTGCCGCCCGAGACTCCAACAGCTCCTGCCTCTCCTTCGGCATCGTCGGCACTGCCTAGAGCCCCCCTCCAACAACCCATGCTTCATCATGACTTGTTTCTCCTAACTTTTTGTTTCTCCCAAATTCATGTTCCATGCTCTTTATTCTATCAAGTATGGATAAAGGGGGAGTCAGAGATGATTCTTCAGGACGTCTATTGCCCTACCATGACTGACAAACCTCCGCTCCAGACTACTACTCAGATCATCCATCTTCACCGAGCATTGACTTCTTCGTCAGGGCGTATACTTCTTCTTTTACGACCCAACTACTACTCTACGCTGGACTTCTTCTACAGCGATTATTCTCCAGGCACGACAGAGATATGTTCCAGTGACCTGTAGGCACGACAGAGATACGTTCCGGTGACCTAATATCGCAGCGACTCTACAGGCATGACAGAGATACGTTCCGGTGACCTGAAAGCCGCAGACACGTCCTTGAGCGAGGTCTTCTACCAGCAGCGGACATATGTTCTTATGATGCTTCGTGTGAAGATGTGGTGTATACCTTTTCTTTTTGTTACAAGCTACAGCTTTCTCAGCTCCAGCTTGAGGGGGAGTGTTAGAGTTATTAGATTTACATTTATGTTTGTAACCCTTTGGGTTCCGTAACCTCCCGTGACCCTTCGGGTTCCGTAACCCTCTGTGACCCTTCGAGTTCCGTAACCCCCTGTGACCTATCGGGTTCCGTAACCCTTGTCCTCTCTAGGGTTTTCTCTCTATATAAGAGACCCTAGCTCTATGGAATAAACATATCATCTCATTCGTTTCTCTTCTCAACACCATCATTTCACCGAAATTTTCTTTCCAGGTTTCCCGAAACAAAGTCGAAATCCGACATTTAAGGCCTTTTTATTCGAGATGCAGTACAAGTTGGAAAGATCATTGCCCCGCACATTTCAACGCATTGCAACTTGCGGATATTCTCACTAAAGTACTTTCAAAGAAAATGTAAATCACAATTGAATTCAAAGTTGGGCACGTACGATGGATATGCTCCAACTTGAGGGGGAGAGTTGACATTATTGGCTATATTAGCCGGGATGTTCTTTTTCCTCTTTTGTTTATTTCTTTGTTCTCTATTCTATTTGTAACTTTTCGAGTCTTTTATGGAATTCCCACCTATTGGGTTCTAGGGTTTCATGCTATATAGAAAACCCCACGCCTACTATTGGTAGAAATTATTGTCTTGTTATTCCAAAGAACCCAAGGCTCTCTTATATAGAGGAAAGCCTATGGGTAAATTACATAAGTAGAAACTACGGAAATAAAAAATGATAAACAGTACACCGGCTACATAAATCTCTCAATACTCCCCCTCAAGGTAGAGCATAGATATCAATCATGCTCAGCTTGGAAGAACACTTCCGGAATGATCCTCTGAGCAATTGCTTGGTGAAAATGTCGGTTGTCTGCTCCCCGGAACTCACATGTGAAGTAGAAATCAGGCTTTTCTGGATCATATCTCTGGTGTAGTAGCAGTCTATCTCAATATGTTTTGTTCTTTCATGGAAGGCAGGATTATTGGTAATGAACAATGTGGCTTGGTTATCGCATTGTAACTGCATGGGTAGAGGTACTTCTATATGCAAATCGTCTAGTACAGCTCGAACCCACATCATCTTTGTACTTGCTTGTGCCATGGCCCTGTATTCAGACTTAGCACTGGATCTAGCCACAACAGTTTGTTTCTTGCTTTTCCAAGAAACTAGCAAGCTGCCTACAAACACTGCAAAGCCCGAAGTAAACTTCCGATCTTAGGGCATCCTGCATAATCCGCATCCGCACATGGTGAAATAGATAAATTTGTTTATCTTTAAAATAGCAATCTTGTGGCTGGCGACGACTTTAGATACCTCAATATCATATATATATATATATATATATATATATATATATATATATATATATATAGCATCCATATGCACCTGTCTTAGCTATTCCATGGAACTGGCTAACTCGACTAACTGCAAAGGTAATATCGGGTCAAGTTATAGTAATGTAAAGGAGCTTACCCACCGTTTCTCTATACCATTTCTTGTCAACTTCCTCGATATCATTATCATATAATTTCATGCTTGGATCCATAAGAGTACTCGCAGGTCTACACCCAACCATACCGATTTCAACAATTAATCTGTAATATATTTCCCTTGGGTCATCACAAGACCCTGTGTATTCCTGGCAAACTCCAACCCAAAAAAAACGTAGAGTACCCAAATCCTTTGTAACAAACTGAAGGCCCAAAATTGCTTTTGCCATCTTTATCCCCTGAGCATCATCTCCTGTAACCAAAATGTCATCAACATACACCATGATGACAACCATAGAAGGTCGTATAGGCGATATATCGTGATATATCGTCGATATATCGGTTTCGACGGGGTAGGTGTTTCGATATCACCCCGTATATCCTTTTACAGGGATATCGGTGATATATCGTCGATATATCGCCATATCGGCTCATATCGGTAAAAAATGACTGGATTTAGTAGAAAAATCCCAGATATCGATTGATATCGTCGATATTTCGTCGATATCTCTACATATCAATGTTATTATTCATGCAAGATTGATTCCACTACTTATCTACCTACACCAAGTAGTAAAACACATATCTAGCTACACCTAGTATTAAAACACACAATGGTTTATATATATTTTGTTTCGGGTCGGGGGCGTAGCGAGACCCCTATACTAGTAGGGTATGGTGCGACAGGAGGGTGCGTACAATGATTCTTCAATTTGGTGTATATTTGCAAGTTATTCCATGTTGTAAGAACTTGAATGAAATCCATGTCCAATATCTATAAGTCAATTCTTCAAAAAAAATATCTATAAGTCAAGAATCAACGTTAATATCGATATGTTCGAAATGATCGATATATGTGATATAAGCTTCATAGATGATCGATATGTGTGATTTAAGAGTATATTTGCAAGTTATTTAGTGATCTAAGAACATGGATGGACTCCATTTTCAATATATATAGGTCAACAACTAACAGTCCCAGCGATATGTTCGATATGACTGATATGTGCAATATGAGGATCATAGCCTTCACAATTGATCTATATGTGTCATCAAAGTGTATATTTATAAGTTATTTAATGTTATAAGAACTTGAATGGAATCCATTTCCAATTTCTATAAGTCAGGAATAAACATCAATAGCGATATGTTCGATATGACCGATATGTGCGATATATGGACTATCAATGGCTGATATGTGTGACATAAGTGTGTATTTATAGGTTATTTGTTGTTTTAATATCTTGGATGATCTTAATTTATGAAAAAAATGGCTTTTTTGAGCCATTTCCGGCATTTCCACAGATAACGTTGATATATCGACGATATATCCCGAGACATCCATTTCCGGGCGGACCGAAATGATATCGATATCGATACGGCCTTCCTTGATGACAACCGAACCTCTAGGAGTCTTCTGAATGAACAACGAGCGATCCGCATTTGATCTCTTGAATCCTTGTTGTTCAATCAGATGGGAAAGCTTCGGAAACCATATCCTTGGGCTCCGTTTAAGACCATATATGGCTTTATGAAGTCTACACACCATATGATTCTCCCCCTCAGCAGTGAACCCCAGGGGTTGCTGCATGTAGACTTCTTCCTGCAGATCACCATAAAAGAAGGCATTCTTAAAATCAAGTTGAAATAAGGGCCAGTCACGTACCACAGCAACAGACAGTAGGATACGAAGGGTGGAATGATGAGCAACAGGTGAAAAAGTATCCATATAATCCACACCATATGTTTGAGTGAAGACTCGTGCCACTAGCATTGCCTTGTAACGGTCAAGACTACCATCTGCATGATACTTCACTGTAAACACCCATTTGCAGCTAACAACAGACGCTCCTGAGGGAGCAGCAACCAAGCTCCATGTACCCTGTGACTGTAGGGCAGCCATCTCCTCCTCCATAGCAGAACGCCAGCAGTCAATCTTCAGGGCATCCTGATAATTCCGTCGTATCTCCACGGTCGACAAAGCCAAAGCAAATTTCTGAAACTCCCATGTAAGACGATGAAAGGAAACCTGGGAGGCAAGAGAATATGATGCACAAGATCGTTTCTGCTTCCGTATAGCAATAGGAACATCCAATCATCACCCATTGTCTTCACCGGTTCACATTCCTCCTGCAATTATGATCCCTGCACATGCATACTATCCGACCCATCATTAGTAATAGCATCTGCATACTATCCGACCCATCATTAGTAATAGCATCTGAACAAACCTGAGGAGCATGGGATGACTGACGTGCAACATGAGCAGGATCCGACCGACGTGTAATATTTAGGTAGGGGCGAGACAGTTGGTCTTGGTGGTGGTGGCGCGGGTGGTGGTGGTCGTCGAGATGATGTTGGTGTGACGACAGGGGCATGAACACACGTTGGTGGATTCAGAGTAGGAGGAGGTGGAACATAAACCTCATCAGTAGAAGTGGATGATGCCAACCTGTCACCTGCAGGTGAGAAGTACATAACCGACTAAAAAAATGTAACATCAGCACTGACAAAGTATTTCCTGTTGACTGAATAATAGCAACGGTACCCCCCTCTGAGTCCGAGAGTAACCCACAAAGACACGCTTGACAGCACTAGGTGAGAGCTTGTCAAGTCCAGGGGACGAGTGGTGAACAAAGGCCACAGCACCAAACACACGAGGGGTAAGTGAGAATAATTCCTTGTCGGGAAAGACAACAGAAAGACGAATTTGCTCACCAAGAACCGAGGAGGGCATACGATTCACACGGTAACAGGCTGTAAGTACTGCATCTCCCTAAAAAGGAAATAGGTGCACAACTCTGGATTGATAGGGTTCAAGTAATATCAAGAAGATGACGATGTTTTCTCTCTGCGACTCCATTTTGCTGGGATGTGTAAGCACATGTAGTTTGATGAATAATGCCTCTTGACGAGAAGAAGTGTGAGAAAGAACGAATGCAAAATTCCAAAGCATTGTCTGTACGGACATATTTAACATGAGAGGAAAAAATATTTTGCACTTCAATAATAAGATTTCAAATAACATTCCTTGCTTCAGATTTATTCTATAATAAAAAGAACCACGACGGGGCTAGAGAAATCATCGACTACAAGATAAAACCGGTGTCCCAGGTGATCCAGGAACACGACTCGGACCCCAAATATCGACATGAAGTAAATCAAACGGGGAGCTACTGCTCCTATACTGACGACTCGGAAAGCTAGCTCGACGGAGGCTTACCCAACTGGCAGGCTTCACACTTGAAGGAGGAACTCGGAGAAATCTGAGGTAAGAGATGACGCATCTTCTGAAGCGGGAGGTGACCAAAGCGTAGATGCCATGTATAAGGAGAAACTGATCTGGCTGAATAAGAGGAGATGCCATCATAGGAATTCCGGACCGGACGATAGAGACCATCCTTCTCAGAGCCACAACCAATGACCCTGCCCGTTAGGATGTCCTGAAATATAAGAGAAGATGGGTCAAATATAGCACGACAGTGTAAATCCTTTGTAATTTGACTAATAGACAGTACGTTCATCGAAAAATCAGGCGCACGTAGAACATTTTGTAAACGCATGGAAGGCGACAAAGTAGTCTCCCCCAGTCCAATGATGGGTGAATGAGTCCCATCAGCTATTACCACAGACCGTCCTGGTGGAATCTCCATGTATGACACGAGTCTATCTCTGTCCCGGCAAAGATGTTGTGTTGCACCAGAGTCCATGATCCAATCTGAGACCAAGGCCTCAAATGTCGGATTTCAGTTTCGTTTCGGTAAGCCCAGAAAAGGAATTTCGGTGGAATTTCGGTGAAATGGCCGGAAATTGGAAAAATGACTTGAAAAATCATTTTTTTCAAAATTTAAGATTTGTAATGTTGTTTAACCAATAAAAGAGACATAAATACAAGTTTTTTTGCTTATAATAAGATGTTATAATGTTCAATGCCTTAAAATAATGATTTCGGTCATCATATCGATGACCGTCCAGAGTGAAATTTCATATTTCAGTACACAGTTAAATTTTGGCATTCAATTTTTCTATCAATTCTCAAAAGAATAATAATACTTTTATTTAAAAATAAAATAAGACATACACACAAACACGAATATTTTAACATGTATGCCAAAATAAATGCATAGTAGGGCTTATGATCGTAAAATGTATGTTATACGAGACACAAACAAATTAATTAACACCACGAAATTGTGTAGCATTCATAAGCACAATTTATGTCCAGCCTAATAGTAGAAAGATAGTTACAGTCAAAGACTTGGAAGGTTATTAACAACCTACCACACGTACAGACACACATACTCCTTATAGTAGAGAGAAGTAACAAGAGAGTCCTAGAAAAGAACAATCTTCTAGTGTCTTGTGAGTTAAAATGATGCAATGTAATGTATTAATATGTAGGGCCTAGGAAATCCCGGAAAAGATATGCAAGGAAAAGAAGAACTCTGAAATTTGTTAATATGCAAGGCCCTACCTAATAGTTACTGTCAAGTTTGGCCTAGGAAAAGATATCAAGATGGTTATATAAAGATTCTAACTATGAAGATTCTGAACTCTGAAGTTAGCATTCAAAGATGAAAAAAATACATATTTGGCATCTCGAAGTATGTTAAAAAAGATTTGTTATGAAAAAATATGGTAAAATACTTACCTTGCTTGGAATTTGGAAACTTGGATCTCCAAGACTTAAGTTAGATTGTGAAATGTGACTTGTGAAGTTGTGAGATGGAATGAGAACATATACATTATATTTATTGGGTTTAAAGAGGACCCTTAATGGCTTTATTTATTACAATGGTGTTTGGAATAGTGGCTTATATTGCAATGGTGGTTGAAATAGTGACCTATAAATTTCATTTAGTGACCAAATAGTACCTATGAATATCAATAAGTGGCCTAGGCATGACATATGGTGACCTAGAACAATTTCAGTCGAAATGAACCGAAATGAACCGAAATTCCACCGAAATCCGAGAAAACTGTGAACAATTTCCACCGAAATGGACCGAAATGATCGAAATTCGGCCGAAATTTCGGCCGAAATCCTGGAAACTGATATTATACATGGTTTCGATATCGGTATCGCCACGAAACCGAATTTCGACAGAATTTCGGTCGAAATTCGCCGAAATTTAAGGCAATGTCTGAGACATCTGAACTATGACATGATGGAAAAGCACAAGCACTACATGAGATGCTAGCAGAGGCAGAAGTACTGGCAGATGCTGAAGCTGCAATGTCTGAAGAACCTCCTAAAAATCTGTAGATACATGAGGCATAATATCTTTCAATCTCGCAACGAGATCCTCGAACCTCTGATCCGAAGTAGATGCGGACGGAGATGCAACATGCTCGGCTACTCACGCCGATGCTGGAAACCCGTGCTTAGAATAACATGTATCCTCAGCATGACCCGTGCGATGGCAAAAAGTGCATGGCTGGCGAAAACGACCGCCTCGACCACGAGGTCCACGACCACAGAATGAAGACGAACCACCTCTTCCTCTAGACACAGCCATTGTCGAGGGTGGTGGAGTAGAAGCACTGGATGAGACAGAGATGCAGCTGAGCCGCCAGTATACTTCCTTCATAGGAGGAATAGTAGCATCGGCAAGTATCTGTGAACGGGCAGCTTCATATTCAGGATCCAAAGCCGCAAGCAGGACCCCCACCATGGTAGCATTCCTGAACGTCTTCTGCTGCTCAGGGATGGCCGTGAGAGGAATAGTACTATAGAGCTTCTCAAACATCCCTCGTAGGGATGTATACAGGGAATGAAGTAGTCGTCCATTCTGCTGCATTGTGAAGATGTCATGCTGGAGCTGTAACATCTTTGTCTCATTTCGCACCTGCGAATATGTTGCCGCCAGTATGTCCCACATCGCCTTAGCGGTGGGCTGATGGAGAACATCATTAGCAATCTCCATCGACAACGTACCTGATAGCCAGACCTTGGCATATGAATCATCGGCCTCCCAATGAGGCATAAATCCCTTTTTTGTCTGTCGGTTCTTCCTCGGTAAGAATGTGCTTCTTACCGTTCGACTTCATATGGCTTACGATGCATCGTCCAGAGCTCGTATTTCGTCCCATCCATCTTGACTATTGGCGCAGGACCTTTGAACGTGCCTATGGAGGGCATATCGACTTTGTGTTCTGACATATCTCCAGAGACAGAGAACTAGGATTTGTAGACTAAAGAGAGGTGTCTACATAAACTTCATGGGATTTGAATGTGTTTGTAGACTCTACGCACTCAAATCCATTGAGATGGCAGAGAAGACAGCTGCGGAGAAGGGGGAAGGTGCCGACGGGAGATAGCCGGCGAGGGGAGGCAGCGGGAGTGGGGTGGTGGCGGGAGAGAGAGAGACGGTGGGAGAGAGGTGGCTGGCGGCGCCGGGGAGAGGAGGCGACGGGAGCGGCGCCGAGGAGAGAGAGAGGAGGGGCAGCAGTTGAGGAGGGTTTTAGGGTTTTGGCTCTGATACCATGTTGGTGGAAATTATTGTCTTGTTATTCCAAAGAACCCTAGGCTCACTTATATAGAGGAAAGCCAATGGGTAAATTACATAAGTAGTAACTACGGAAATAAAGGAGGAAGGGGGTCGCGATGCGAGCTAGGGCTCCGTGCGGGGGCGATTCGGGCGCGTGCCTCCGTGCGATCACCTCCAATCGAGTTCGCGAGGGTGCGGCGGAGTGTCCGCGTCGCTCGGGCGGAAGGATCTGGCGGTGCGACCTTGGGTGCGTCGCTTCGGTTGGGAGAGGCGTTGTCGTGCCGGGGCTCCTCTCCCAGCGAGCACGCGGGGGTGGGGGGGGGGGGGGGGGGGGGGGGGGGGTCAGCGTGAGGGAGGTCGGCATCGTGCGTCGATGCTTGGTTGCCAGTGCATGGGCGTACGGGGTAGCCCGGGGGCGGAGCCCTTCTCCTTCCGCGATCGCCAGAGCGCAAGGCTGGCTGGGAGCGGAGTGCTTGGCGGTGTGCGGGAGCTGCGACCGGGCACAGCAGGTCCGACGAGGGGGGGTTTCGACGAGCAGCTGAATCTGGGCCTGCCGGGTATGACCCATGGCCCGGCTGACGGTGGGGCCTCGGTTGCGGATGTTGGGTGGCACTTGGTGGAGGGGACGCCGGAGAAGGCGGATATCTGCCGCTTCTAGACGTGGACGTGGGCCGCCGCCGGTCTCCCCGTTAAGTCGGGATTGTTTTCACTGCGGTGGTCTCGATCACTGGGCACGGGCGTGACGTGGGCCCCTGCAGTGCTTTTCGTGTCGGTGCTTTGGGCATTCGAGGAGGTGCTACTCGGTAACTAGCCTCCACTCTGGCGTACTGGTTGGAGAGGGTGGTGGAGAGGGGGCGTTTTCCTGGCGACCTCTGACGTAGGCTCGTGTCCAAGGCATCCTTCAAGGGAAATGTGGCTCGGCTTTCTCCGTGGAGGGCATTGGCGAGGGGTCTCCGCGAATCCGAGATGCGGAGTTTGCTGTGTGGTTCGGAGGTCGGGTCGTTGTAGTTGAAGTGGTGGAGACCGAGGGTGTGAGATGCCGCCGTGGTGCCAGGCAGGGTAGAGAACGTTATTGTCAGGGGGCTCCCGCTGGGGGCGAGGACGCACGAGAGCGTTGCGGAAGTGCTGAGGGGCGTTCTTAAGGTCGTCTCACTCAAGGGTTCGGGTTGTCAACCCGGACAGGTGTTGGAGGTTGTGATTCGGGTGAGGCCGGTTGGAGCAGAGAAGATGGGTTATTGGGAGGTGCGGCTTGCTGGTAGGCGGCTGCTTCTTGAGTTGGTGGCCGTGGATGTTTGGGCAGCTTGTCAGGTGACCGGCAGTCGCGGGCGGGAGTTCCAGCTGACCGAAGAGTCGTCGGGGGTTGGAGGGTCGGGGCTGCAGTCTTTGGCTCAACCCACAAAGGTGGGGGCTCGGTTTCCGGACGTGGAGCAACCAGGTGTGGGCGGTCGGCGTCCGACCGAGGCGCGTCCCCAGTTGGAGGTGATTCGGTTCGGTGCACTTCCTGCTGTGGGCATTCCGAGATTGGCGGCAGCTTCTCTACCTCGTCTTGCGGTTGATTATGGTGATGCGGTGGAGGGTGGTGGGGCCCGGCCTGCTGGTGCTCAGGAGGTTCTGCGTTCTGTTGGATTGGATCCCGATCGGCCTCAGTCCGTTGGTGTTGGGCACTCCTTGGGTGGAGGTTTCGGCTCTGCCGCTTTGTCCCCTGGGTGTAGGGTAGTGCTTGCGGCTCCGGAGTTGGAGGGGGAGGTTGCCGGTTCGGCCCGAGGGGAGGCGGGCCTTGCTCAACCCGGTTGATGTGCGAGGGGGGGGGGGGCTGAGACCGGGGCGGGGGAGTTGCTGGCTGAGCCAGGGGGTCGGGTGGACCAGCTGGGTGAGGAGGCGGACTCACCGGTCTCTGAGGTTTGGCGGAGGGGTTCGGTCGATTTTGGGGCCGGTCCGGTTGGACTGGGGGCGGTGGAGGGGTCTTTGCCTCCAATCTTGGGAGCCATTGTTGTGGTTGAGAGACCGGGCTATGGGCTACCGCTGCTGGAAGAGGTGGGGCAGCAGCGGCGGCGTTTCGGGCTGGCTTATGAGAGGGGGGGAGGGGGCGAAGGTGGGCAGAGAAGGAGGCGAGGGCTTCGTTGAGGGCCTCTTTGGCTTCGGTTGTGGCTGCAGAAGGTGAGACTTTGGGGGCGACCAGCCTGTTGGTGGTGCGGAACCGTTTTGCTGTCTCGACAGAGATATTGCTAGGCGCTTGGGGATTATTCCCCCGAGGAAGATGGACGCTCCATTGATTAAATGAAGTTGCTATCTTTGAACGTGAGGGGCCAGGGTCAACCCGAAAAAAGGCTCGGGTGCAGAATCTGTTGAGAGAGGCTGGGACAGATATCTTCTTGTTCCAGGAGACAAAGCTGCAGACTTTGGACGATCAGTTGCGGCGGGAGATGAGCAGAGGAGGGGTTTTTACGCTGGCTGAGAAAGAGGCAGCAGGAGCTTCGGGAGGGCTGATATCTGGATGGCTGTTCGATTCGTTCGATCTGGTGGGGACTTCCGTCTCCTTGTTCACATTGTCGACGAGGCTGCTGCAGAGAGCAGATGGGATTTCGTTGTGCATCACTAATGTCTACGGCCCGTGTAGGCAAGAAGATGGTAGCTTGGCTGCGGACTTGGCGAGTGTTGCGCCTGAGGTTGGTGACGGTATTTGGATCATCGGCGGTGACTTGAATGTTACACTGCTCCCGGAAGACAGGCCGAGGGGCGGCGGAGGTTCGGATCCCGGATCGGCAGAGTTTAGACAGATGGTGCGTTCTCTAGGGTTGTCTGTTGTGGATGCGGCCGGTTGCAGGTACACTTGGAGGAATACGAGATCGAGGCCCAGGCTTGACAGATTCATGATGTCGGTCAAGGCGGGGGAGGCGTTCCCGCTGGTGAGGGCTTGGGCTCTTCCGAGGACGCTTTCGGATCACACTCCTGTTCTTTGGTCTTCTGGGGAGAAGTGGTTGGCTCGTTTCTTCTTTCATTTTGAGAAGAAGTGGCTGTTGGATGAGGGCTTCCGGGATCTTGTGGCCGATCATTGGCGGAGTTCTGTGGTGTCAGGTTCGGCGGTTTCGTGTTTTGCGGCCAAGCTTGATTCCTTAAGGCGGTTGTTGTTGACCTTTGGGAAGGATGTCGCCAGGAGGCGGGGAGCAGTCAGGACAGAGGCAGAGGCTGGGATAAGCAGGTTGGCTGGGCTAGATGATGACCGGGGGCTGACCCCAGAGGAGGTGGAGAGAGGGTTGCGTGGTTAGAGGTGGTGCTTCGGGAGGACAGGAAGGAAGAGGTTCATTGGCGACAGAGATCCAGGCAGAAGTGGCTAAGGGAGGGTGACGCCAACACGCGTTTCTTTCATTCTGTGGCGTCTGGTAGGAGGAGGCGGAGTTTCTTGCATGAGGTGGAGGTGGGGGGAGAAAGGATGTCGGGCGAGAGGAACATTGGGGTCGCCCTTCGGGAACACTTTGTGAGGGCGTCGAGGAGAGGGAGGGAGGAGATTGGGTGGAGTTGGATGGGTCGGGGGTGGAGTCGTTGAGCGGAACCCAGGTGGATTCGTTGCTGGCTGAGTTCACGGAGGAAGAGGTGCGCATTGCGGTTTAGGACCTGAATGCGGATGGGGCTCCTGGCCCGGATGGCTTCTCTGTGTCCTTTTACCGGGAGTTCTGGGATCTGCTGAAGGGAGACATTTTAGAGGTTCTAATTGAGTTCAGGGGCGGCAACAGGGGTTTTGAGAAGATTAACCGGGCCTTGGTATTTTTGTTGCCAAAGGAGACCCCGATTGGGGTAGGGGACTGCAGGCCAATTTCTATTTCCAATGGCATTTATCTCATTGTGGCCAAGGTGTTGGCGAGCAGGCTTAGGGTTGTCTTGGGCTCTGTGGTCTTACCGGCTCAATCTGCGTTCATCCCTGGCCGGTGTATGGCAGATGACATTGTGACCACCTCGAAGATCTGTCATGAGTGGACGAGGTCTGCAAAGAAGGGGGTTGTTTGGAAGATTGACTATGCCAAGGCCTACGACTGTGTCAGTTGGAGATTCCAGTGGACAGCACTGCAGAAAAGGGGTTTTCCAGAGGAATGGGTTTCCTGGGTTAAGAGATGCGTGACCACTAGCTCCTGCTCCGTGTTGGTCAACGGGAGACCGGAGGGTGGTTGGTTTCAACCACAAAGAGGTGTACGGCAACGTTGCCCCCTAGCCCCCCTGCTTTTTGTGTTGGTTGCGGATTGTCTTGCGGTCTTGTTTCAGCGGGTGGTTGAGGAGAGCTGATGTGAGGGCTTCAAGATGGGGGACATCTACGTCCCGATTTTACAGTATGCGGATGACACGTTGATCTTCCTAGGGGGGACAGAGGAGCAGAATCACAATGCGGCTACCTTGGTGGATGTGTTTGGCTGCCTCTCTGGCTTGAAGATTAACCGACAGAAGTCGGTCCTAGTTCCTATGGGGATGGATGGCGAGGAAAGCAGCAGGTCGGCGGCGTGGGCAGGATGCCCTTTGGGGAGATTACTGATAACTTATCTGGGGTTACCACTGGTTGAAGGTAGGCTGAGGAAGTCCGATTGGGACTGTGTTCTGCGGAGAATGGAGGAGCGGTTGGAAGGGTGGAAGGCTACCACTCTATCCAATGGTGGGGAACTTACATTGCCGAAGCATGTTCTTTCGGCCATTCCGATCTTTTTCTTCTCGACGAGGAGAATGTCGGTTGGTGTTAGACGGAAGGTAGTCTTTGATGAGATATTTTTTCTGGTCAGATGGAAGGCAGACAACGAGGGGATTGCACTTGATGGCCTGGAAGGATATCGTGGTGCCTTTTTCGGAGGGGGGCCTTGGTATAAGGGACGTGGATTCAATGAACAAAGCCTTGTTAACCAAGTGGGTGGTGCGCATTTGGGGTCCATCCGTCTCGCTGGTGTTGCGGTTGTTGAGGGAGATTTATGGTGTCACAGGGGAGTTGGTGGCTGGGAGGAAGCGTCACGAGTCCTCGTTGTGGAGTGGGATCCGTGCCGTGATTCCGGGGCTCAGGTCCTTTTTTCGGCCGAAGTTGCGGAATGGTCTCTGTTTATGTTTTTAGCAGGATGACTGGACGGGGGAGGGGGCGTTGGCCTATCGGTTTCCGAGGTTGATGGCTTTGGCCGTTGAAAGGGAGGCGCGGGTGGCGGAGGTGACTGACTCGGGGTCGTGGGCGCCGAGGTTCCTAGTTGTTCTCTCGGATCAGAGGATGGAGGAGTTTTTGCGGTTGCTATCGGAGATTCCCCCTGTCGAGGAGATGTCGGGGGACCCCAATCATTTTGTGTGGGAAGACGGTAAGTTCTCGGTGAAGAAGGCATACAGGAAGCTGAGTGCTGGGGTGGTGGAGCGAGATGAAGATCTATGTGCTGACTTAAAGGTGATTTGAGCGGCTAAGATTCCTACTTGGGTTAAGGTCTTTCCTTGGTGTCTAAGAAGAGACCGGATATGTGACAAAGTGAGAAGAGGCAAACTGCTGGGTACGACGGATACGAGGTGTAACAGATGCGAGGACGGCGTGGAGGATGCGGATCACCTCTTCTTTGGCTGCAGGTCTTCGGCCAGTGTGTGGGAGTCGTTGGGGTTCCCGTGGGTTCGGGCATCTGATGCAGAGCATTTTTGGAGATCTATTCGAGCGGGCGGTCTTGGGTCATCCGGCGATGTCTCCAAGCCATTTGCCGCGCTCTGGGCTATTTAGCTTGGCAGGAATGATACAATTTTCAAGGAACAGCGGTTTTACTTTGAAAATGTACTTGCTAACTGTAATGCCTTGTACAATTTCTGGTCCAACTGATGTACCATCTCTCTTATTAATGAATGTGTGGGTGTGGTGACTCCCGCCTTGGGAGGGCACCCCCGTCTTTCTTATTCAAAAAAAAAACTACAGAAAAAAAAATGATAAACAATACACCGACTACATAAATCTCCCAACACCTACGAATTAAATCATCTCATTGCATTCTCTAATTTTCTTCACAACACTCAATCTCTGGTCGGCCAGAATTTCTGAAAATTTCAACCAACATTCATTACAAACTTCAGCTTTCATCCAACAGCGGTTGCCACCAAAAGTAGGGGAACAAGATCTAAGTTTCAAAATGGGCAATTGGGAGCTGGATCGTCAGGCATAAGAGAAATGAGCCAAGACAACTTAAATGGAGCACCAATAGCAGTTATTCCAAAGGCAACATCCCAGAGACTGCTCTAGACAAGCTCATTTACCAACCAGTTCTAAAGCAATTTTCCCAGAATTCAACAATAAATAAAATTGCAATCGACAGATGAAGTCGATTCAATAGCTCCAACGACTACCTATTAGCAATTTTTCGAGACAAATAAAAATGGTTCACTTATCCAATTTGAAAAGACACAATCCATCTCAAAATCAAGAAAAACCCCACCAACTACATCCCACCCATAGGCTATAGCGCACATCCTTAGATCAAAACAATCTTGTGTTCCAACAGTTGTTCGAGGACTAGCCAACAACTGTGATAGTGGAAAGTCTAGTAAATAAGAGGCCATTCCCAGAAAATCTCAATTGGTGACAAGCTAAAAAGGAGAATAATCCTTCCATCGAAAAACCAATGCCAAGAAAAAAGGAAGAAATCATCTTATTCATTGCTGCGTGATGCAATTCCCTGACAAATTACAACTGAAAATTTATGCAGAGAAAGAACATGAACAGGAAGTTCCAAAACATAAAAAACCAAAACCACAATAATAAAATATTAATGATTACAAAAACCTGCTCTTGTCGCTTCAAAGAGTACAGATTGAGTTTAAAAATCGTAACCAACTCCACCAAAGACGATATCTTTGATTTATCAGAAGCATATCGGCGAAGAAGCAGAGGGTAATTCTTCAGCATTGCCATTGTTAAATCCAGTCGATTATTGTCAAATGCTTCCTAGAAAAACCAATACTCAAAAGGCAATACACACATTAAAAATATATTTGCATGATATATAGAGAGAGAGAAAGAGAGATCGATTCCCGCTTTACTGAGGTTCACTACCCTATCATCCCCAACCCCCACCCCTTAAAAGAGAATGTATCAGGGAGAATTGTCAAGATCTGCACATGAATTGCAATTACTCCGAAACATTTCAACATGATTCCACTTAGTATAACAAGTATAAAAAGGTACAGCAACTAAAAGTAGATAAAATATAATCAACCTAAGATGATTTAGAAGCAAGATATTCTCATTTTGACAAAATGTCTACAGAAACAAAATTTCCTATCATAGAAGATGCAAAAAAATCATTGCCATTTCCAGCCATGAGTTGTTAAAACTACAACTGTAAGTAAATATTTCGTTTGTTCCAACCTCCATTAATGGTGTCATTTTGTTGCAGATATATTATCAACTAAGCTTGGATCGGATACATGATGTGCATTTTAAACAACCTTATCAGGAACATTGAAAGTGCTTCAGCCGTAGATTTGCTCTGAAGCAAACAGAGTTCTTTATCTCAAGATAGGATGACTGGCAACCTTACAAATAGTGTATTTTTTATTATAACTAACCTTGAATAATCATCATTTTGACTTTTACAAAATATTTTGCAGAAACTGAATGCTAATTTTGATCAGAATAAATAGCTTCTGCTTGAATTTCCATTTCAATTGTAGGAAAAATTAAAGGGTAAAAGGCCCCCAACTATGCATCAATTTCCCGTTACGGGCATCATTTTTCAAATGTACTTATTTTGTGTCTTAAATACAATAAGCTTCCGTGGCCCTTTTATGTTGACGTTTAATCCTAAGGTTGAATTTTAGTACTCGTTTTCTCTCAATTGGACTAAAGTAAGGGGTCAATCTTATCACGATGCTCAACCTCGACTCCGTGTGTGGGCCTTAGTTATCAATCCAGATTACCTTCCAAGTAGGTTCTCTTTACTTCCACATCCGGTTGTTCAAGGAAAAATCCATTTTGACAGAGGTGCATAGATTTACCGATTTTGGGAGCAGCAATGAGGCGATGCTGCAAGAGAAAGTGATGGCAGGAGTGATGGATGCTAATGACAGGGCCACTGACAATGACAAACCATTTTCAAAAGACGAGGCCAAGTGAGTTTAATCACGGGATACAAGAAGTTAACCCTGAATTTGGAGGTCATCGTGATCAAGGAGATATAAGCGGTAGATAAAAGGTGTCTAGCAGGAGATATTTTAAAAGAAGTGTATCACAAGTTTGACAATGATAACATATCTAAACAAGGGATCAGATCGATCCCTGAAGCAGGTCACCTACCCTCTTCAGATCATGGAGCTTTTTGCGAGCTTGATGGAGCACCTGCTTGCGGGCCTATTCTCCCTGCAAGGGGTTCCAGCATAACCTTTCTTATGTGCCCAACACAACTTTGTTTTACTTAACAACTTCTCCATGCTTCTCGATGAACAGGACCTGGGGATTTCTCATGCTCCTCCATTAACCGCGAGATGAGGGTTGGACTTCTCCGACTGCATCATGTCGTGAATTGGGCGAGTTTCACCAGTTTGAGCATCCTCTTTTCTTGGAAGTGGATGCGTTATGAGGTGCTTAAACTAGTTGTGGAGACCACTTCTAGTGATAGGGAGGCTATGGAGAACAAGGAGATTGGACTTAACAAGCTAAAAAATGGTGTCAAAGATTAAATTGTCTGAGATGCATCATGCGGAGGAATGAAAAGGACAGGTTTCTAGGGAGATCGGCAACATCCTTAGCCACCACCAAAGAAAACTCGTGGGGAGTAATAACTGATGAGCAACCATTTAGAGCATGAGCTAAACTAGGAAACGAGCATTTCTTATGCTTGAGTGGAACAATAAGGGCATGTGAGGAAACTAAGAGCTCTGAGGGTGATTGGAAGTACCATGGCGATAACTATCAACACTCGCACTTGCACAAAACGAGGTTGTGTGACCTTCAATGTCAACGACGGTCGACTTTTTTAGTTATCAACCAAGAAGATCACTAAAATTGACCATCAATACCCCAACCCCGTCTATTGGAATTAGAGAAAGGGTCCGCCTATGATCACTCCTTTTAATATAGATAAATTTGATGACCACAAGGCAAATCACAGGTCAACAACTCAAATAATGAAAGTTGAGATTATGATTGGCTTGCACTTTCAGAACTCTGGATATGTCATTGACAAAAAGAAAGTGATGAATTCCTTTCGTATTTAGAACCCCAATTTCCTAGCTCTAGCATATATCAAAGAAACAATTCTTTGATTCTTACTGCTAAAAGGACCCTACATTCGAGTTGTTTACATAAACTGTTTCTAAAAAACAACATAATGCTATCTTGTTTGGTCGCAAGGAGATTAAGCTAAGGAAACTCGCATTCAAACCTACACCGACCCAACTGTCTAAACAAAATATGAATCATTACCACTCCCAGAAATCGTACAATGTAATGAAGCAAGATCCTGCAAAACCTCATCCAGAAGGCAAACAACCCCTGGGACAGTTGGCTCCTTCATACCAACTAGGACGAAAATTAGACGAATAAAGAGCCTGATATGCAAGTCATTTGATCACCAACGTTGCCAATAGAATACCAATAAAATCTGCAATCTAGAGGGACCCTGATGACCCTAATCCATTCATCCTCCAATGCTAGAAGATGCACCCCTGACCCTCTATCCAAACCTCCTAAAATGTGATTTAGCAAACTTCAATTCTAGTCACATATCGAAGTCCCAATCTCAGCTTGTACAGGAAAATATATCCAGGGGTCCTTATGCAGAGAGGACAGATTTGGGTCCAATGCATATAGAAGAAAAGGGACAGCAGGAGTTACATCTAACCCTACTCCAGTCATCATGAACATCTAGAGATACAGTTCGTCTTTGATACTAGACCTGGGGTTTGAGGGCACCTTGACAAAATCTACTGCGAGGCCATCTCTGTCACCTAGTGAGCAGGTTGATCTTCTGCACAGAGGGGATTTCTACAGCTTCATTGCCCTCAGTTGTCCCCCTCAAGCGATTCGGGCGAGCCTATGTCTGAAGATTACACAAGTCAGGAGACTATGGCAGGTATATCTTTCCAAAACTTGTTCTGTATCAGTTGAGGAAGCAACTGAGACAAGCAGCACTATGGATGTGGGTGAGCATGAGCAGCACCAATGGAAAGACGGTCATGCAACAGTAACGGGGATATCGAGAACGACCAGAATTGAGTCGCAGGTGGCAGTTCCAGATATGGAATCCTTGGACAGAAGTCTTCAGAATGGTGGGCCAGGCGGCCGCATAGGTGACACTACCCAACCACATATACAGTATTCGTTATATATGTGGTTTTGGCGAGTATGTGGCTGACTAAACCGCATATGTGGCCGCATACTCGGCCGCCTATTGAATAGACCCCCCCCCCCCCCCGCTTTGGCTACAGATGCTACTGCCACCCTTCTAGCTTCAGCTAACTGCTGCCTTTCAAGCTTCAAAAGCTGTTGTAAATAATAAATATTAATTGATTTAGTTGGTCATGCTGCCTTTCAGGCTTTCCGAGATTGTTTGAATTTGCCTCGAATAGGCTCGCAACTGTCGCGGATTGTTGGTCTGACGGCTATTGGTGCCCTCGGTTCTCTGGGAATCTTTCTGATCAGCGGGTGGCTGAATTCGCCTCGATGATGGAGGCTCTCAACTCTGCGGTTTCCCCTTCTGCTCAGCGGGACCATGGGCGTTGGAAGGACGGGGCTTTCTCCACTCGCAAGGCTTACTGGGCCTTGCTCTCTCCCTCGCCTGCTTTGTCTTCCCCCCTCGTGCGCGACTGTGCTTTCTTCTGGGGGTTGCGCTTGCCGGAGCGCATTGCCATCTTCTTATGGTTACTTCGTCATCGGCGTTTGATGACCCGGGATCGGTGCGCCAAGTTTTTCCTCCAGACGAACGCCACTTGCCATCTCTACTGTGATATCGATGAAACTGCAGATCATCTGTTCTTTCGTTGTATCTTGGTCTCGGGGGTCTGGGACGACGTGGCGTGGGCTCGTGCGGACAATATTGAAGCCTTTTGCGACATCCTTTGGTCGAACAGGTCAAGGGCCAGAGCTGATGTTTTGGGCCCTATCGCGCGGCTATGGGCCATTTGGCATGCACGGAATGAGGCTATTTTCTCGGGCATGCGATTCTATAGGGAGAACGTTACCATTTTGGCTAATACGCTTATATCCGATTGGTGTACTTAATTGTGTGACGGCATTCTTTGCCGAGTGTCTGTTGTATTTCTAATCTCTTTCGGCGTCCTTCTTTCCCTTCTCCCCCCTGTAAGTAGCTCTCGTCTTATCCGTTTTAGTTAATATATACTTGGGACGAGCACCAACGAGTGCTTCCCCCTTTTTTGAGCCTCAAAAAAAAATATTAATTGATTTAATTGCTGCTATAAGCACGGTAAATGTTAACTTATTTAATTGCTTCAAGCTGTATGTTCTGTATGTTCTTTGCTGTATAATTTCGTTTCGATGTACTTTATGTTTGAACATTGGTTCTTAAAAAAAAGTCATTATTATTATTATGGAATGATTTATTGCTGTTATATATCGCTTTTGTTCTTATATTCTCCGTTTTCGCGGTAAATATGCCAACTGATTTCACTGTTCACATATTTGTGATAACAAACTCTTTTATCTAAATGGGTGTTTTTTCGTGTTTTTTAATTTAGTTTCGATATACTTTATATTTCATCTATATTATTTTTTTGAAACATATATCTCTAATATTTGAATTTATTTAATTAAAATTGTTGGGAAAAATAAGCAAGATAATTATTCCATAAGCCATAGGCTCTCTTATATAGAGGAGAGACCTATGGGTAAATTACATATGGTAGACCAGAAGAAAAGAAAATAGATAAAGAAGTACAGCAATATAGAAAAAGACATATCTCTACACTCCCCCTCAAGATGGAGC
Source organism: Ottelia alismoides (assembly GCA_037367405.1). Classification (NCBI taxonomy): domain Eukaryota; kingdom Viridiplantae; phylum Streptophyta; class Magnoliopsida; order Alismatales; family Hydrocharitaceae; genus Ottelia; species Ottelia alismoides. The sequence continues at coordinate 167,381 of JAZKJV010005593.1, read as the reverse complement.
GTAGATATCTATCATGCTCAGCTTGGACGAACACTTTTGAAATGATCCTTTGAGTAAAGCCTTGGTGAAAATGTCGATCGTCTGGTCTCCAGAGCTGACATGAGATGTAGAGATGATGCCCTTCTTAATCATGTCACGTATATAGTGACAATCGACCTCAATATGTTTCGTCCTTTCATGAAAGGCGGGATTATTGGCAATAAACAGGGCAGCCTGATTGTCGCATTGCAGCGACATGGGAAGAGGTACATCTATATGTAGATCTGTGGTAACGGCTCGAACCCAAATCATTTTTGTACATGCTTGTACCATAGCTCTATACTCTGACTCAGCACTAGATCTCGCAACTACAGTTTGTTTCTTGCTTTTCCACGAGACAAGTGAATCTCCAACAAATATAGCAAATCCTGTTGTGGACTTCCTATCCTTGGGACATCCTGCATAGTCTGCATCTACATATGCTGAGATAGTGATGGTGCCTCCTTTTAAATAGCAGCCATGTATCTGGAGATGATTTAAGATACCTTAGTATCATTTGTATTGCATCCATGTGTACCTGACGAGGTTGTTCCATGAAATGGCTCACTCGATTAACAGCAAATGAAATATTGGGTCTGGTAATAGTAACATAAGGAGCTTTCCCACCAGTTCTCTGTACCTCCTCTTGTCGACCTCATCAGTATCATCTTCATATAACTTCATGCTTGGATCCATTGGCGTGGTAGCAGGTCGACATCCAAGCATACCCGTATCACTCATCAAATCAGTGACATATTTTCTCTGAGTCATCACTAGCCCATACTGATTTCTGGCAAACTCCAATCCCAGAAAATATCTAAGAAATCCAAGATCCTTGGTAACAAATTCACGGCCCAGAAATTCCTTTGCCTTCTTTATTCCTTGTGTATCATCTCCTATAATAAGTATATCATCAACATATACTATGATAGCAATCATACCTCTGGAGGTTCTCTGTATGAAAAGTTAATGGTCTGCATTCGACCGTTTGAATCCTTGCTTCTCAAACAAATCTGAGAGCTTCTGGAACCAAGCTCGTGGGCTCTGCTTAAGGCCATAGATTGCCTTATGAAGTCTACACACCTGTGAACACTCCCCTTCAACAGCAAACCCAGGTGGCTGTTGTATGTAGACTTCCTCCAGAAGATCACCATATAAGAATGCATTCTTGACATCAAGTTGGAACAAGGACCAATCTCGAACAACAGCAACAGATAAAAGAATTCTTAGGGTATAATATCGAGCAGCAGGAGAGAAGGTGTCATGATAATCCACACCATACGTCGGAGTAAAACAATGTGCTACTAGTCGAGCCTTGTAACGATCAATACAGCCATCTGCATTATGTTTCATTGTAAATGCCTATTTGCAACTTACCATAGATGCCCCAACAGGGAGCGAGACCAAACTCCAAGTGCCTCTGGACTAGAGAGCCGCCATCTCCTCCTCCATAGCTACACGCCACCTGTTATATGTCAATGTCTCCTGGTAAGTTCGTGGTATGGTCACAGTGTTCAACGCAACTACAAACTGCCCAAAATCACCCTTTAGACGCTCAAAGGTGACATGAGAAGCAAGTGGATACGAGGCACAGGAACACTTCTGCTTACTAATAGCAATTGATAAATCTATATCAACATCATCATTACTGCCACCAACCTGCCTATCAACCTCCTGCGATAAGCCCTGCTGAGAGACAGTATTAATCCCATCATTAGAAGTGATGTCATCAGAACAAACCTGGGGCTCGCTAGGTGACGAGCCATGAGCATGAGCAGGAGCAGACCGTCGACTGTAGTGATGCGGTAGTGGTGGAACCAGAGTAATGGGAGGTGATGGGGTTGACGATGATGATGGAGGAGGTGGTATTGGAGGTGGTGAGGAAGATGGTTGACGAATGGGTGGAGGCGGAATATAGTCCTCACCGTCTGAATCTGAAGGTGTTAACATGTCACCTGTAGGAAAAAAATACATGACAGACTCAAAAAAAGTTATATCTGCGCTGACATACTATCTCCTATGTAACGGATCATAGCAACGATAGCCCTTCTGAGTTCTGGAGTGCCCAACAAAGACACATTTGGCAATCCTAGGAGAGAGCTTGTCAATCTCTGGAGACAACCGATGGACAAACGCAACATATCTGAAAACAAAAGGGCTAAGAGAGAACAATTCCTTGTCAGGAAAGACAAGTGAAAAAGGAATTTTCTCCCCTAGCACCGATGAGGGCATACGGTTAATGAGATAACATGCTGTAAGAACCGCATCATCCCAGAATGAATGAGGGACATAACTCTGGATCAGGAGAGTACGAGTGACATCAAGAAGGTGACGATGCTTTCTTTCAGCAACACCGTTCTGTTGAGACGTATATGCATAAGAAGTTTGATGAAGGATACCATGAGATTGAAAGAAATGAGAAAGCACATAAGTGCAGAATTCAAGCGCATTATCCGTCCTTACAATTTTGACTGAAGTAAAAAACACATTCTGCACTTCTCTGATGAGATTTATTATTGCATTTCCAGGTTCAGATTTATTCTTCAACAAAAAGATCTAAGACAAACGACTAAAATCATCCACAGCAACTAAATAAAATCTATGCCGTTGATGATCGGGAACACGACTTGGACCCCAAATGTCAACATGGAAAAACTCAACAGGGGAGCTACTACTCCGACTTTGATGACTAGGGAAGACCGACCGATGGTGCTTCCCTAACTGACACGCTTCAGAGTTGATGAGCGGGGTGAAATCTGGGAAAGAACTTGACGCATCTTCAAAAGCAGGAGATGACCGAAGCGCATCTGCCAAAGAAAGGGAGAAATCGGACCAGTGGACTGGGATGATAGACCAACATATGGAGTTTGAATCAATCGATAGAGTATGCCCTGCTCACGGCCACGACCAATCATCCTGCCCGTAAGAATGTCCTGAAACACAAGGGATGATGGGTCAAATATTGCTCAACAATTTAATTCCTTAGTAATCTGACTGATAGATAGTAAATTCATTGAAAAATCAGGAGCATGCAACACATTATGTAAGCGCATAAATGGTATCAAGGCGATCTCCCCCTATCCCGTGATAGGAGAATGGGTCCCATCATCTATGACAACAGACCGTCCTTGAGGAACATGCCGATAAGCTATGAGTTGAACTCTATCTCCACATAAGTGGTGTGTGGCTCCAGATCAATAATCCACTCTAATACGTCTGAACCAGCATAAAATGTAGATGTATAAACACTACGTGAGGTAATGGCCCCTGCAGTAGCGGCAAAATCCGAGCTGGTCTCTGAAGTAGGTGCCGGTGTACTAGATGGTGACATGATGTCTCTCAGTCGAGACACAAGATCATCATATCTCTGATCTGATGTGGGTGGCGCAGCTTGCTGATAATGGGAATGCTCTGCTACACGTGTTGATGCTGGAAAACCATGCTTAAAGTAGCATGTGTCTTCCGTATGTCCAGATATGTGACAAAAGGTACACGATGGTCTACGACCACGTCCACCTCAACCTCGTGATGTCCATCCACGAAACTGAGATGCGCCGCCTCTTCCACGAGAGGTTGCCATAGCAGAAGAATTTGACACTGGAGTTGGAACATTGATCCTGCTTAATCTCCGGAATGCCTCCTCCATGGGAGGAATGGTGGCATCAGCCAATATCTAGGAAGATGTTGCCTCTTACTGAGAGTCAAGAGAGGCTAAGAATACTCCAACCATCGTAGCATTCCGGAATGTCTTCATCTATTCTGGAGTCACCGTGAGAGGCACAAAGCTATGAAGCTTTTCAAACATCCCACGTAAGGTGGTATAGTGTGCATGTACTGGTCAACCATTCTGCTTAATGGTGAAGATGTCATGTTGTAGCTATAGAATCTTCATCTCGATCTTGGCCTATAAATATGTGGCAGCAAGAATATCCCACATGGCTTTGGCTGTGGGCTGGTGCAGGACATCATTCGTTATATCTAGAATAATGGTACCAGACAACCAGACTCGTGCATAGGCATCATCAGCCTCCCAAGAGACATACACTCTTGTCTTCTCTGTCGACTCTTCCTCAGTAAGAATATGCTTCTTACCCATCGACTTCATTAGGCTCATGAATTGCATGGCCCACAACTCGTAATTCGACCCATCCATCTTGACTATGGGCGTTGGACCTCTGAAGGCGCCTATGGTGGGAATATCGAACTTATTCTCTGACATCTTGCCGATCAAAGAAGACGAGAATCGTAGACTTGAAGAGATAATCGTCGACACTGACATAGGAGTATTTGGTTGCACGTATAGACTTATCCTGCAACCAACCCCATCAATCGGAACACGCGCAGAGAACAGGAGGCGCGGCTACAGGAGGGCGCAGAGAACACGCGCAGGGATCCTACGCACGGGAGGCGTGGCTACAGCCACAGGGAAGCCCACGCGGAGGAGTGCAGCAGGGACCGCGGCGGCGGCGGGCGGTGCGGCAACGGAGGGACTGCGCGTAGGGGTTGCAGGACCGCTGGCTGTGCGGCGCGCATGGAGGGCTATGGAAGGTGGGGCTAGGGTTTCGGGTACATGAGCTCCGGTCTAGGACCGCCGCGTTGATTCCAGGTTGGGAAAAATAAGCAAGATAATTATTCCATAAGCCCTAGGCTATCTTATATAGAGGAGAGACCTATGAGTAAATTACATATGGTAGACAAGAAGAAAAGAAAATAGATAAAGGAGTATGGCAATATAGAAAAAGACATATATCTCTACAAAAATGATATCAACCACATAATCCATATATACATCCGCATATACTTTAACCTATCCGCTTACTCGCTTCAGTCGCCTGACCGAAAGAATACCGCTACCATCGGTGAATCTGGACGTAGTTTGCAGAATGGCAGGTACAGTGGTTACTCAATGAAGATTGAGACCTGGAATGTAAGGGGGGTTAGTAGGCCATTGAATACAAGGGCCATTGCCAATTTTCTTGCAGAATATAAACCAAAAATCTTGATGACTGAGGACAGTCGCGGAGATCTACGAAGGGACAATCTATTTCATGTTTTCAAGATATTGGTATGGATGGTAGCTGGGGAATGCTTACTACCTAAGATGGGGATTGTGGACATCATTACGCATGGTCGAAGGATGCCATGTTCTCTCGATGCACCTCAGAAACATTACGGATGGTAGCAAGCTATTAATCATCAATGTATATAGACCAATGTGTTGGTGGAAAGAGTTATTCTATTAATCTAAAGAACTGTAGGCTCTTTTATATAGAGGAAAGCCTATGGGTAAATTACATAAGTAGCAACTACGGATATAAAAATTGATAAACAGTACACTGACTACATAAATATCTCTACATTCCCCCTCAAGATGGAGCATAGATATCAATCATGCTCAGCTTGGAAGAACACTTCTGGAATGGTCTTCTGAGTAATGGCTTGGTGAAAATGTCGGTTGTCTGCTCCCCTGAACTCATATGTGAAGTAGAAATCAGGCCTTTCTGGATCATATCTCTAGTGTAGTGACAATCTACTTCAATATGTTTAGTTCTTTCATGAAATACAAGATTATTGGCAATGAACAATGCGGATTGATTACCACACTGTAGCTGCATGGGTAGAGGTACATCTATATGCAAGTCTTCTAGCACAACTCGAACCCACATCATCTCCGTACTTGCTTGTGTCATGGCCCTATATTGATTCAGCACTTGATTTAGCCACAACGGTTTGTTTCTTGCTTTTCCAAGAAACTAGAGAGCTACCCACAAACACTGCAAAGCTCGAAGTAGACTTCTGATCCTTAAGGCATCATGCATAATCAGCATCCGCACATGTCGAAATAGATAGATTTGTTTCCTTCCGAAACAACAACCATGTGTCTGGAGACGACTTTAGATACCTGAGTATCATATATATGGCATCCATATGTACATGTCTCGGCTGTTCCGTGAACTGGCTTACCCGACTGACTGCAAAAGCAATATCATGTCGAGTTATAGTAATGTAAAGCAGCTTCCCCACCATTTCTCTATACCTTCTCCTGTCAACTTCCTCTGTATCACCATCATATAATTTGATGTTGGGGTCCATAGGAGTAGTTGAGGGTCTACACCCAACCATGCATGTCTCAATAAGCATATATGTAATATATTTCCTTTGGGTCATCACAAGACCCTGTGCATTCCTTGCAAACTCCAGTCCCAGAAAATATCGTAGAGTACCAAAATCCTTCGTAACAAACTGACGGCCCAAAAAAACTTTTGTTATTTTTACCCCCTGAGTGTCATCTCATGTGACCAAAATATCATCAACATACACCATGATGACAACCGTACCTCTAGGAGTCTTCTGAACGAACAACGAGTGATCCGAATTTGATCTCTTGAATCCTTGTTGTTCAATTGGGAAAGCTTCTGAAACCACGCCCTTGGGCTCTGTTTACGGCCATATATCGCCTTATGAAGTCTACACACCATACGACTATCCCCCTCAGCACCAAACCCCGGAGGTTGCTGCATGTAAACTTTTTCCTGCAGATCACCATACAAGAATGCATTCTTAACATCTAGTTGAAACAATGGCCAATCACGTACCACGGCAACTGACAGAAGAATACGAAGAGTGGAATGACAGGCAACTGGAGAGAAGGTATCCATATAATCCACGCCATATGTCTAAGTAAAACCTCGTACCACTAGCCTCGCCTTGTAACGATCAAGACTACCATCTGCATGATACTTGACAGTGAATACCCATTTGCAGCTAACGACAGATGCTCCTGAGAGAGCGGGAACCAAGCTCCATGTACCCCGTGACGTAGAGCAGCCATTTCCTCCTCTATTACAGAATGCCAGCAATCAATCTTCAAGGCATCCTGAGAATTCCGTGGTATCTCCACAGAAGACAAAGCCACTGCAAACTTCTGAAAGTCCCCTGTAAGGCGATGAAAGGAAACCTACTCGTTGGTTCACATTCCTCCTGCAATTATGAATCATGCATATGCACACTATTCAAACCATCATTAGAAATAACATCTAGACATACCTTAGACGTGTTGGATGATTGACGCGTAGCAGGAGCAGGATCCGACCGACGTGTATAATACTTTGATAATGGAGAGACAAGTGGTTTTGGTGGTGGTGGTGGTGGTGATGTTGGCGCGACCACAGGGACTGAAATGGACTTTGGTGAACTCAAATAGGAGGAGAAGGAACATAGATCTCATCATTAGATGAAGATGAGGCCAACATGTCACCTGCAAGAGAGAAGTACATGACAGACTCAAAGAATGTAACATCAGCACTGACGTAGTATTTCCTGTTTACAGGATCATAGCAACGGTATCCCTTTTGAGTACGAAAATAACCCACAAAGACACATTTGACAGCCCTAGGTGAGAGCTTGTCAAGACCAAGAGCCAACTGATGAACAAAAGCAACAGCACCAAAAACACGAGGAGTAAGAGAATAATTCCTCGTCTGGAAAACAACAGAAAGAGGAATTTTCTCACCAAGTACCGAGGACGGCATATGATTGACAAGGTAACAGGCTGTAAGGACGGCATCTCCCAAAAAGAAATAGGAGCACAACTCTGGATAAGTAGGGTTCGAGTAATCAAGAAGATGGCGATGTTTTCTCTCAGCGACTCCATTTTGTTGAGAGATGTATGCACAGGTGGTTTGATGAATAATTCCCCTTGACGAAAAAAATTGTGAGAGAGAACGAGTGCAAAATTCCAAAGCATTGCCAGTACGAACATATTTCACATGAGAGGAAAAAATATTTTCCACTTCATTGATAAGATTTCTTATAACATCTCCTGCTTCAGATTTATTCTTTAATAGAAAGACCCACGACACACGAGAGAAATCATCAACGACTATAAGATAAAACATGTGTCCCTGGTGATCAGGAACACGACTTGGACCCCAAATATCAATATGAAGTAATTCAAAAGGGGAGCTACTGCTCCGACACTGACGACTAGGGAAGCTGGCTTTATGGTGCTTTCCCAACTGACAAGCTTCACACCGGAAGGAAGAACTCGGAGAAATATGAGGCAAGAGATGGCGTATCTTCTGAAGAGAAAGGTGACCAAAGCGTAGATGCCATGTATACGGAGAGACAGATACAGCTGCATGAGAAGAGACACCAGCATATGAACTCCTGGTTAGATGATAGAGACCATCCTGCTCAGAGCCACAGCCAATCACCCTGCCCGTTAGAATGTCCTGAAATATAAGAGAAGATGGGTCAAATATAGCGCGACAGTGCAGATCCTTTGTAATCTGACTAATAGAGAGTAAGTTCATCGAGAATCAGGGGCATGTAAGACATTCCGTAGATGCATGGAAGGCAACAAGATAACCTTCCCTTGTCCAATAATGAGTGAATGAGTCCCATCATCTATCACCACTGACCTCCCTGGTGGAATCTCCCTGTATGACATAAGTTTGTCTCTGTCGCGGCAAAGATGGTGTGTGGCACCGGAGTCCATGATCCAATCGGAGACATCTGAACTATAACATGATGTAAAAGCAAGAGCACTACCTGAGGGTGCTAGCAGTGGCAAAAATACTGGCTGAAGCTGAAGCAGCAATATCTGAAGGGCCTCTTGGAGAATCTATAGAAATATGAGGCATTATGTCTCGCAACCTCGCAACAAACTCCTCAAACCTCTGATCTGAAGCAGACGCCGACGGAGATGCAACATGTTCGGCTACTCGTGCCGAGGCTGGAAATCCATGCTTAGAATAACATGTATCCTCAGCATGGCATGTCCAATGACAAAAAGTGCATGGTTGACGAAAACGACCACCTCTCCCACGAGGTCCACGGCCACGGAATGAAGAAGAACCACCTCTCCCTCTGGAAGCAGCCATCACCGAGGGTGGTGGAGTAGAAGCACTGGATGAGGCAGAGATGCGGCTAAGCCTCCGGTAGACGTCCTCCATAGGAGGAATGGTAGCATTGGCAAGTATCTGTGATCGGGCAGCCTCATATTCAGGATCACGAGCCGTAAGCAGAACTCCCACCATGGTGGCATTCCTTGTATAAGTTTAGTTTATGTTTTTGTATCTTTTATTTATTGTTCTTTTCGTTTGTCTACCTTATGTAATTTGCCCATAGACCTCTCCCTATATAAAAGAGTTTAGGGCTCAAGGAATAAAGACAACGATTATTTTTTCCCAGCATGGTATCAGAGCGGCGGTCCTAGACCGGAGCTCTCGTACCGAACCCTAAACCTAGCCTTCCACCTTCAAGCATCCTCATGCACCGCCCTCCGTGCGCGTCGCCGCCTCCACGCACATCGTCTCCTCACGCGCCGCCCCCACGGCGCGCTACACCCATGTGCGCTCACCTACGCGCGTCGCTCTCACGCGCGGCGCCTTCACGTACGGTTCTGCGTCGCCCCACGCACGCCGCCTGCCCGTGCGGCCGCTCCTTTCTCCGTGACCTAGGCTTAGGCTTTGGTCTGCAGCTGTTGTCCCTAGGGTTCCACCGCCCCTAGGGTTCGGTTGTCATCTTTATAAGGGGCTCTCCTCTCGCTTCCAGGTTGATGGATTTGGTTGCATAGAGGTCTACACGTGAAACTAAACCTAATCATGTCAGTGTAGACTAAGGCTTATCTTGTCTACAACCCTAGTTTTCTCTAGTCAAAATGTCAGAAAGCAAGATCGAGATCCCCACTACAGGCGCCTTCAAAGGTCCTGCGCCTATTGTGAAGATGGATGGATCCAACTATGAGTTATGGGCCATGTAGTTCATGAGCTTAATGAAGTCGATGGGTAAGAAACATATTCTTACCAAGGATGAGCCAGAGGAGAACGTGATGCTGACTTATCATGATGAGCCATGCACTTTTGAGGAGGTACAAGAGCATAAGAAGAGAGATCATTGACGGAATACAATGAATGAAGAGATGCGATCTCTAAAGAAAAATCATACCTATGATCTTATTGAGCTTCCTGCTACAAGAGAGCGCTGAAGAACAAGTGGGTCTACAAGCTGAAGTCAGATGATGGTGGCAAGCATCTGAAATACAAGGCCAGATTGGTTGTGAAGGGATTTGATCAGAAAGAGGGAGTGGACTATGATGAGATCTTCTCACCAGTTGTGAAGATGAATTCTGTGAGAGTGGCGCTAGGTCTTGTTGCAAGCTTAGACCTTGAGCTAGAGTAGATGGACGTGAAGCAACTTTTCTTCATGGTGATTTGAACGCATAAGCTCAGGTCTAGTTGTCTAGTACTCTGATTCCAAGCATTGCTAATGATGTCTTACATCAACCTATTGCCAAACCCATGTGGGTCATTCTTGCTGCCACGTATTCACAAGCCAAGAATGAGATAAAAATCCCACCGCTCCAGCATGACATCTTCACGATAAAGCAGAATGGACGACCCCCGCATGCTCACTACACTGCATTGAGGGGAATATTTGAGAGGCTTCACAGTTTCATGCCTCTCACGACACTCCAGAACAATTGAAGACATATCGGAATGCTACGATGGTGGGAGTCTTTCTACCTTCTCTTGACTCACAGTATGAGGCGGCTTCTTCTCAGATTCCGGCAGATGCTACCATTCCTTCCATGGAGGAGGCCTTTCGGCAATTGAGCCGAATCAACATCTTAAGCCCTACTACTGTGCCAAATTCTTCTGTTATGGTAGCCTCTAAAGGAAGAGGCAATTCATCTCATTTTCGTGAACGAGGACCACATGGTAGGTTGGCTGTGGTCGTGGATTACAGTGCACGTGTTGTCGTCGGATTGGTCATAGAGAAGACACATGCTACTCTAAGCATGGTTTTCCAGCATCTGCCCATGCAGCAGAACAGATCCAGCATCATGGTGCTACGCCAGCGTCAGATCCACGATATGATGACCTAGTGTCTCGTCTACGTGATATCATGCCACCAGCAAGTACTCCTCCACCTGTTTCAGAGAGCATCTTGGACATTGTTGCTACTGCAGAAGCTAGTTCCTCAGGTAGTGCCCATACTTCTGCTTTCTACCAGGAATCACATACCTCAGAATGGATTGTAGATTCAGGTGCCACACATCATTTGTGTGGAGATAGACACCAACTTACATCCTACAGGCAAGTTTTCCCAGGAAGGATTGTCGTCATAGAAGATGGGACTCATTCTCCCATCACAGGACAGGGACAGATCGCCTTAACACCTTCTATGCAGTTGCAGAATGTGTTCCATGCTGCTAATTTCTCAATGAATTTACTGTCAACTAGTCAGATTACTAAGGATCTACATTGTCGAGCGATATTTGACCCATCATCTCTTGTGTTTCAGGACATTCTCACGGGCAACGTGATTGGACATGGCTGTGAGCAAGGTGGGTTGTATCGACTGGTTCATACACCTTACGCTGGAGCATCATCTCATTCAACCGGACCTCTCTCTTCTTACTTATGGCATCTACGCTTTGGTCATCTTCTGTTTCAGAAACTGTGTCAAGTCCTTCCTCATATCCCACCCCGCTCGTCGTTCGATTGTGAAGCTTGTCAGTTAGGGAAGCATCATCCGTCTGTCTTCCCTAGTCGTCAGAGTCGAAGCAGTAGCTCTCCATTTGAGTTTTTTCATATTGATATTTGGGGTTCGAGTCGTGTTTCCGATCATCAGGGACACAAGTTCTATTTAGTCGTTGTGGATGATTTTAGTCGTTTGTCTTGGGTCTTTCTGCTAAAGAATAAATCTGAAGCGAGCATCACTATTATGAATTTTATTAAAGAAGTGTAGAATGTGTTTTCTGTTTCTATCAAGATTGTGAGAACTGATAATGCCCTTGAAATCTGTACTCGAACATTATCTCAATTTCTTTCATCCCATGGCATTCTTCATCAAACGTCTTGTACCTACACGTCTCAACGGAATGGTGTCGCAGAAAGAAAACATCGTCACCTTCTTGATGTCACTCGTGCGCTTCTTATCCAGAGTTATGCTCCGCACTCGTTCTGGGGCGATGCGGTTCTTACTACATCATTAACCGCATGCCCTCGTCTGTGTTGGGGGAGAAGATACCTTTCTCCCTCGTTTTTCCTAACAAGGAGTTGTGCACTCTAACTCCTCGTGTCTTTGGTTCTGTGGCATTCGTCTTCATCAGTTGTCTCCAGCGGTTAACAAGCTCTCTCCTAGGGTTGTCAAATGTGTTTTTGTCGGGTATTCCAGGACTCAAAAGGGGTATCGTTGCTATGATTCGTTAAGTCGAAGATATTATGTCAGTGCAAATGTCACGTTTTTTGAGTCAGTCATGTTTTTCTCTCCTACAGGTGACAGGTTTGTGCCATCAGATATAAATGATGAAATCCATATTCCTCCTCCACCCTTGTATGCACCACAGCAAGCTCCTACTTCTCCACCACCACCACCATCCCCATCACCACCACCGTCTCCACCACCGCCACCACCTCTACCACCTTTCATATCTTTGGTTCCTCCTCTACCACGCCACTACAGTCGACGACCAGCCCCTGCTTATGATCATGGTCAATCATCAAACATGCCCCAGGTTTGTTCTGATAACATTATTTCTGATGATGGGACTGACGGCATTTCTCAGCAGGAGCAGGTAGGGGATAACACAGATATTGGTACAGCTGATGCAGATCTTGATTTGCCGATTGCACTGAGGAAGCAAAAGAGGTCATGTGCTTCATATCTGATTGCTTCTCATGTTACCTTTGAGTGTCTGGCGGGAGATTTCAGGAGATTTGTAGTTGCTTTATCCGCTGTGAACATTCCAAGGAATCACCAGGAAGCATTAGCTGATAGTATATGGCTTCTGGCTATGGAGGAAGAGATGGCGCCCTTCAGTCGAGAGGTACTTGGAGTCTTGTTCCAGCTCCTACTGGGGCATCTATCGTGAGTTGTAAGTGGGCGTTTACGGTGAAGCATAATGCCGATGGCAGTATTGATAGGTACAAGGCTCGACTGGTTGCTCGGGACTTTACTCAGACGTATGGGTTAGATTATCTTGACACATTTTCTCCTGTTTCTCGTCATTCTACCTTACGGATTCTTTTATCTGTTGTTGTGATTCGAGATTGGCCCATGTTTCAATTAGATGTCAAAAATGCATTTTTATATGGTGATCTTCATGAAGAAGTTTACATGCAGCAGTCACCTGGGTTTACTGCTGAGGGGGAGTGTGTACAGGTATGCAGGATTCATAAGGCGATCTATAGCCTAAAGCAGAGCCCAAGAGCTTGGTTCTAGAAGCTCTCAGATGTGTTTGAGAAGCAAAGGTTCAGAAGGTCCAATGCAGACCATTTCAAATGCAGACCATTCTCTCTTTGTACACAAGACATCCAGAGGTATGACTGTCATTATGGTGTATGTTGACGATATACTCATTACAGGAGATGATATGCAGGGAATAAAACTAGCAAAAGAATTCTTGGGCCATGAATTCGTTACCAAGGATCTAGGAGTACTTAAATATTTCCTTGGATTGAAGTTTGCTAGAAATGAACAAGGATTCGTGATGACTCAAAGGAAATATGTCACTAACTTGCTAAGTGACACAGGTATGCTCGGATGTCGACCTTCTTCTACACCCATGGATCCAAGCATGAAGATGCATGATGACGACACTGAGGAGGTTGACAAAAGAAGGTACAGAAAACTGGTAGGGAGGCTTCTTTATGTTACTATTACCAGACCAGATACTACATTTGCAGTAATAAAGTGAGCCAGTTTATAGAGCAACCTCGCCAGGTACACATGGACGCCATACATATGATACTAAGGTATCTTAAGTCATCTCCAGGTGCAGGATTGATGTTTAGAAAGAATGGCGCTATTACTAACTCAGCATGTGCAGATGCAGACTATGCAGGGTTCCCGAAGGATAGGAAGTCTATATCAGGTTTTGCTATATTCATTGGGGAGTCGCTTGTCTCATGGAAGAGCAAGAAGCAAACAGTAGTTGCGAGATCTAGTACTGAATCGGAGTATAGAGTTATGGCCCAAGCATGTGCAGAAGTGATGTGGGTTCGCGCAGTTCTGACAGATCTACATATAGATGTTCCTCTTCCCATGTCACTAAAATGTGACAATCAGGCTGCATTATTCATTGCAAACAACCATGCATTTCACGGGAGGACAAAGCACATTGAGGTGGACTGCCATTATATCTGTGATATGATCCAGAAAGGTTTCATTTCTACAACCCATGTCAGCTCAGGAGACCAAACGGCGGACACTCTTACCAAAGCTTTACTTCGGGGTTCCTTCCAGAAGTGCTTATCCAAGATGAGCATGATAGATATCTATGCTCAATCTTGAGGGGGAATGTAGAAGTTTAGTTTATGTTTCTGTATCTTTTATTTATTGTTCTTTTCGTTTGTCTACCTTATGTAATTTGCCCATAGACCTCTCCCTATATAAGAGAGTCTAGGGCTCAAGGAATAAACACAACGCATATTTTTTCCCAACATTCCTAAATGTCTTCTGCTGCTCAGGGGTGGCTGTGAGAGGAATAGTACTATAGAGTTTCTCAAACATCCCCCTCAGGGATGTATACAAAGAGTAAAGTGGCCGCCCATTCTGCTTCATTGTGAAAATGTCGTGTTGGAGCTGTAACATCTTAGTCTCATTCCGCACCTGTGAATATGTGGCGGCCAGTATATCCCACATCACCTTATCGGTGGGTTGATGGAGGACATCATTAGCAATCTCCATCAACAATGTGCCTGATAGCCAAATCTTGGCATATGAATCATCAGCCTCCCAAGAGGCATAGATCCCAATCTTTTCTGCCGGCTCTTCCTCGGTAAGAATATGCTTCTTACCGTTCGACTTCATGAGACTCATGAACTGCATCGCCCAGAGCTCATAGTTCGTCCTATCCATCTTTACTATTGACGTTGGACCTTTGAATGTGCCTACGAGGGCATATCGACTTTGTTTTCTGACATGTCGCCGGAGACAAAGAACTAGGATTTGTAGAAGAAAAACAAGTGTATACATAAACTTGATAGGATTTGAGTGCATATGTAAACTTTACGCACTCAAATCAATTGAGATGGCGAAGAAGGCGGTTGCGGCAAAGATCAGCGAGACCGGAACCGGCGGGTGGACACCGGCTAGAGGAGGCCTGACGGGTGGACGCCTGCTAGAGGAGGCTCAACAGTAGGGGCAACGTCGACGGGAGGGGTTGCGCCGGCAAGAGGGGCTGCGTGGGCGAGTAGAGGAGGCTGGGCGATGAAAGGAGGACCCGACGGGAGGTGGGGGTGGTGCCGAGGGGGGGAGGGTGTGGCGGGACGGAGAGATGGAGGGAGGGGCGGGCGGCGGCTGTGGAGGAAAGGGTATTAGGGTTAGGGTTTTGGCTATGATACCATGTTGGTGGAAAGAGTTATTCTATTATTCTAAAGAACTGTAGGCTCTCTTGTATAGAGGAAAGCATATGGGTAAATAACATAAGTAGCAACTATAAAAATAAAAATTGATAAATAGTACACCGACTACATAAATATCTCTACACAATGGATGATACTCTTAAGACTAATCTTTGGGAGGAGATACGTCAGATACTAGGTGAACTGTTCAAATTGCCTGGATTATAGGGGGCAACTTTAATGTGACATGCTATGTGGATGACCGACCTAATGGTAGGGGTGGCAAGACCAGTGGTCAAACGATTTCACTAACCTCGTAGGCGATTTGAGTCTTGTTGTACTTGATGCTAGAAATGTCCACTTCACCTCGAGGAATAAAACATCTAGATCACACATAGATGGGATTCTGATATCGGTTGAATCCATGCAAAGTTTCCAATTTCAATGTGAAGCCCTCCCATGCGCCAACTTCGATCATACACCACTCCTATAGAACTTGGGACCCCCATCATCCCCCTATTTTTAGATTCGGAAGATTATGGATGCTTGAAGACGGATTTACATATGGTGGTCGCATTTTGGAGATCTTGTGAGGTGCAAGGTTCGGTAACTAAGAAATTATAATTGAAACTTATGGCGCTCTTCAAGTGTTTAACCAAATTCAGAAGGGTCATGAGCAAGGCGATATTGAATTAAAGAACTAACACCCTGGCCGCATCCGATCGTCTTGACAGGTTAGAAGATTCAAGAGCTTGTCGCCCGATGAGGTAGACGAACGTATTTTGCAGCAATCTATTATCCTCGACGAAGATAAGCAAGGCCTTAAATGTCGGTTTCGGACACCATTTCGGTACCGACCAAAACAGAACTTCGATGGAATTTCGGTGGAATTTCGATCGAAATTTCGGTCATTTCGGTCATTTTTTGTACTAGGACCCCCATATTTCGGTCATTTCGATCGAATTTCGATTTCGACTGGATATCGATATTCGACAGAAAACAGAATTTCGATGGAATTTCGGTGGAATTTCGATCGAAATTTCGGTCATTTCGGTCATTTTTTGTACTAGGATCCCCATATTTCGGTCATTTCGATCGAATTTCGATTTCGACTGGATATCGATATTCGACAGAAATTCGATTGAATTTCGCTGAAATTTGAGGCCATGAAGATAAGAAGGAAGAACTAAGTTGGAAATAATGATCCGAAGGAGATGTGAATGTTAAATTCATCCATAGTATGGCCAGGGCAAGAAGGTGATGTAACCACAACCATTCTCTCGAGATTAAGGACAAGTTGGTGACAGGAGATGCGGCAATTAGGTACAGTATTTTGAAATTTTTCCATAAGTTTAGTGTGCATGCATGTCTTGCCCTTCAATCTATTGAGGGAGAAATGTAGATACAATGCTCGTATCACAATGTCGCAATCTTGCAACCTAGATCACTACTTGAGAGGTACATGACGCTTTGATGCAGCTTAACATGAACGGTTCTCCTTGCCCAAATGGCTTTCATGTGGCCTTGTATAGATTATTATTTGATGTAATCAAGGAGAGTGTAATGGATGTGAGTGATAAATTTCAGCAGGGTGACATGGGCCTTGAATTCTTAAAAAGGCTCTCATATTCTTGCTGCTTAAGAGTACTATGGTGACATGTATGGAGGACCTCAGACCCATTACTCTTTCAAGTGGGATTTATCTCATTCTGTTAAAAGTCATTTGTAACTGTCTTCGACGAGTGTTAACAATATTATATCTTCTTCATAGTATGTTTTTATCCCCGACCGGTCTATGATGGAGCCTTGTAGTAACCAATGAGATAGCCACAAATTGGAAGAGGCGTCAAGCAAATAGATTAATATGGAAGATCGGCTTTTCTTAAATCTTACAACAATGTTGATTGAGATTCATATCGACGGATTTACGAAGGAGGGGATTTCCTGACATCTATATAACATGGATGAAATAGTGTATGTTAAGATACTTATGTTATTTCGTTCTTTCCTATATTGTTTATTTCTATTATCCTTTTTATGTAATTTACCCTTTGAGCTTTTCTCCTATATAAGAGAGAGCTCTAGGGTTAGATGGAATATAACTTTTCCCTTTCACACATTTCCACATGGTATCAGAGCGACGGTCCTAGACTAGAGCCTGTAACCTAACCCTAGCCCTTCCCTACCAAAAACTCGCCGCCTCGAGGCAGCCGCCTCTCTCGAGCACCACACCTCTCGCTTCAAGGTCGTCGTCTCCTTCACTCGAGGCCGACGCCTCGCTCGCGGCCTTTAACCCGTGGCCGTCTTGCTCGAGGCTGGCGTTCCTCCATCCCGGAATCATAATCTACTCGCGGGCATTCGCCTGGAGTCGCCTAGCGCCCTAGTGTGTCGCCTGCACACGCCAACAGCGCCCTAGCGCGCTGCAGCACGTCAGCACCTGTGTTCTAACATGCCCTAGCGCACTGTCGTATAATCGCAGGCTCCTTGCTCGGCATGTCTCTTGTTTTAAAGGGTGCAAAGGGATCATCTAAAACATCCTAGACACCCGAAGGAGCCTTAAAAGAATGGAAGAGGTTGTGGTATAAGTCTACACCCACAACCATCTTCATGTATGTCAATGTAGACGTTGGTATTTCTTGTTGCTGACCCAGTCTTGAAGATTGTTGTCATCATGTCCGACAACAAAGCGGAAGTCGTCCCATCCCTGGGTGCCTTCAAAGGTCCAGCACCTATTGTCAAAATGGATGGAACCAACTCTGAACTATGGGCCATGCAGTTCATGAGTTTGATACAATGTAATGGCAAGAAGCACATCCTCACGACAGAGGAGCCACGTGACAACACTGGGACAAATACCTCATGGGAGGCGGATGATGCGTACTCTCGCGTGTGGCTATCTGGGACTGTTTTTTTTAGATCCAGAAACAAGGGGGATACACTCGATGGTGCACTCCCCAAAAATCTTATTCAATAAAAGTAGCGAACAGAGAAGACAATAAAAAGTGAAACCCCAACAACCACACTACAACAACTTTACAACGCCCAATTCCTCACCAGAATTTTGGCAAAAGCTACCACATTCTCCTTGTAGAACCTTTGGCCCGAGAACAAGAGATCATTTCTCCCCCGCCACACTGCCCATAGCACGGCAACCGGATACAGCACCTCCAGCCTCGGCCTTCCCTTATTATCCCGGAGCGAAGACCAAAACGCGTGAAGGTCAGCAGTGCTACACCAAGCCAAGTCAACCCCCTGCCAAATCTCAACCACCGAGGGGCATAAGAAGAATAAGTGCTCCACAGACTCGACAGCCGCATCGCAGAAAAGACATCTATCAGAAATCACGCCTAAGAGTCGAGCACAACGGTCTCTCGTCATCAACCTCTTCCTCCTCATCAGTTATAAAAAGAATCCAACCCGCTCCGGAAGCTTCAAAGCCCAAAGAAAGGCACAATCAAGAGTGATGCACTCCAACAGGGACGGAGGCGGCCTAGCGATAGCACCAAAAGCCTTCTTAACCGTGAAAGGGGACTCCCTCCAGCACCAGTGATCACGCCCCCCCAGGAGGAGCCCAATCTCCCGCACCGCCTCGAGCAACGCCAAGAATTCCTCCATCCTCTGATCCGAGAAATTCGCCGTGAAGGTTGGACACCAGACCCCATCCAACCAACAAGCCGCAACCGAACAAGTTTTATCATCAACCAGCGCAAAGAGGCGCGGGAAGCGGGAGCAAAGGGCCCCCCCCCCCCCGCCCAATCGTCCAGCCAGAAGGAGAACGACTCTCAACCTCCAAGCACTGGCCTGAACAGCCCAACATTCTTCAAAAACATCTCCACCACCCGCCTCCAGAACATAGTGGGTGAAGCAATTTGGCAAACCTGAGACGGCAAACCTCCCCCCACAACATAAATCTTCCGCACGGCATTGAGGCAGAGATCCTCCCCTGGCCCCCAAATCCTGCACGCCCACTTGAGAAGCAAGGCCTCGTTCATCTAAGCAATCGACTTGACCCCCAGCCCCCCCTGCTCCTTCCCGTACGTAATATCTTCCCACCCAACCAAGTGAACCCCTCTCGCCCCCTCCCCACGCTTCCCCCACAAGAAGGCACGCATACGCTTCTCCAGCCGGGACTTGATCCCCCTAGGACATCTTACGATTGGACAAAAAATAAATCGGAATCGCCGAAAGGACCGCCTTAATCAAAACAAGCCTGCCACCTCTCGATAAAAGAGCGGACTTCCAGCCCGCCAATCTCGCCTCCACTTTCTCCACCACTTTCAGCCAGTCCCTCAGTCGCGTCCTTCCCACGTTCAAGGGCATCCCCAAGTAATCCATCGGCAGTGAAGAGCACATCGACCCCAAAACCTCCGCATAAACATCACGGTCTAGGACCGCAGGGCCGAAGGGCACGAACATGGACTTGGCCTCGTTCTTGACCAACCCAGAAAGCTCGCCAAAGATCTCCAGAGCCACGGCCATCCTCTGGCCTCCGCCACTCCCCCCTCCAAAAGAAATAACGTATCGTCCGCGTATTGTAATTTCAGAATATGCACATCCCCCCTGGAGAAGCCCCGCGAGATGCCGCTACTAAGCATATTAGCCGCAAAATCAGATAGAACGTCAGCCGCCAGAATAAATACCAACGGACCAAGGGGGCAACCCTGCCGTACCCCCCTCCCTGGCTGGATCCAACCCCCCTCCGGACGACCATTGACCAAGACCGACATCGAGGCGGTGGTGATACAACGCCTCACCCACGTTATCCACAACTCCGGGAACCCCTTCCTCCTAAGCACCGTCCAAAGAAACTTCCAATTAAGGCAATCGTAGACCTTTCTGAAATCCACTTTCCACAGGATGACACTCACCTCTCTCCTTTTTCCAATCAGCAATGACCTCCGACGCCAGAGTGAGACAATCGGCAATCTGTCGACCCGAGATGAAGGCCGATTGCGACGGGGAGATAACACCGCCAATAACGCCAGACAATCGAGTAGCGAGAACCTTCGCAATAATGAGATAAATGGCATTCGAAATCGAAATTGGGCGGAAATCATCAATGGAGACCGACGCCGACGACTTGGGCAACAAAATAACGAGAGCCCGGTTGATCCTGTCGAAGCCCGCGTTCCCCCTGCAGAACTCGAAAGCCACGTCCAGCACCTCGTGGCCCACGAGATCCTTGTAGAACGCCACGGGGAACCCATCCGGGCCAAGACCCGCATCAGCATTCAGATCCCACACCGCATCCTTAAGCTCCTCCAAGGACCAGTCGCGCACAAGGCACTCGACCTGATCGTGCGGCACCAAACGCGTACCCGAGCCCAACCAACGCCACCGCCTGGGGATAGTCGACGAAGCCACACCCTTGAAGTGCTCAGCAATAGCCCTCCCCATCTCTCGATTTCCCTCCACGCGTGTCACCCCAACAACGATGGACCGCAACGCATTCGCCCTGCGCCTCCCACTGGCCACGCGATGAAAGAAGGAAGTATTTGCGTCCCCCTCCCTAAGCCACCTGCTCCTCGAGCGTTGCCTCCACTCCGTCACGCGCTTCTTATCCTCCCGAGCAACAACCAATTGGGCAGCCACGTGATCATCAAGCTCCGGCTCCGAAAGATCCCTGTTGTCCCCAAGCGCGTCGAGCCGGCGAATAGTCTCCTCCGCGTCCCCCCTGGCCGCACATCTAGCCGCTCTAGACTCCCTCTTAAAAGCAGCTAAACGGACCCGCAGCGAATCAAGCTTCTGAGCAAAACGAGAGGCCGCGGACCCCGAAACGATCGTCTCCGACCAATGCGTTTCCACCAGGCCCCTAAAATTTTCCTCGAGCAACCAGCACTTCTCATATCTGAACATCCCCCGCCGCTCCAACGCCTCCCCCGAGAACCACATGATAGGGTTATGGTCCGAGTAACCCCGCGGCTTCGCCTCCACCGAGGCAAGATCAAAGGCCTCCATTAACGCGCTGGAAGCAAGGAACTGATCCAGACGCGACTGAGAATTGGAGCTCCTCCAAGTATACGCGGTGTTCACCGCATCCAGCACCTCGAGGTCCAAAGAATCCACAGTGTCAGCGAAGGCGAGCGAGCTCGGATCCTGGCCACCCCTGCCCCCAAGCCTGTCCGACGAAAATAAAGTAACGTTGAAATCGCCCCCAATCAGCCAAGGACTACCACCCACAAACCTACCAACCTCCATCAAATCATCCCACAGTTGCACCCTCGCCGCCCCGCAGCACGGACCGTAAACACAGGAGACCACCAGTCTCATGGAGGGAACAGAACAACAAAGCACCACCGTTAACACATGCCTCCCGCGGCTCACCGACTCCAAAGAGAAACGCGATGACCTCCACGCCACCAACAAACCTCTCGCGGCCCCCGCCGCGTCCAGAGCACAGAACTGATCCAGAGCGCCCGCCCCAAAGGACCTCCAAACATCATCCGCCATATAATGAAGCTCCATCTCCTGAAACATGACGATGTCACAACCCCATTCAATACACCTGGAACCCACTGTTCTTCGCCTAACAGGGTCTCCAAGGCCACGAACATTCCAAGAGAACTTTCATTTGGAAACTTCGGAGTTTCCCACCACTCGGACCACTCCCGCGGCCTTCGCAACAAGCCTCTTCAAGGGAGGAGACAGCGCATCCTCTGGCCGCGCCGACCTGGCTCTGTTCCTCCTCCTGTATCTTTTTGCGCTCCTCCTGTCGGTCGCCCCCTCGCCGTCCGAGACCACCAAAAGACAGCCACCCGTATCGCCCCGACCGGAGGCACCGGAAGAGGAGAGGTCGGTGTCCGACGAAGAAGGAGTGGCTGCCTCCCCAACCGCAGCCTGATCCCGAGGACACCCCTCCGTCGGGCACTGAGCGAGAAAGGAGAAGGGGATCATCTTTGAAGCTTCCCCCTGCGTGAAAAGGATCTCCCAAGAAGGAATAAAGCATCTCGCGGAGCTGTCGTTCGTCGTAAGAGGAACATGCAGGGCCGGATCCGGGCTCGACCAACCGCGACCCGAATCAACAAGAGACTCCAAACCCGCCTTAGAGTTCGAACCAATAAACGGACCCTGAGTCCGGTACGAGTCTTCAAACCGCAGTAATGAATCCGCGACCGCGACCGGCTCAACCACAGCAGCCGAAACGTCAGGGGCATGTGCCGCCACGTCACAAGGCAAAAAGAATAACCCTGGCGGCATGAACAGAGCCGAAGAGAGGTTACCGAACCGTCGCGCGTAAGGGAGAGGAAAGTTCGTTCCCCCGAGGGGACCCCTTGGAAACCCAACCGTCATCTCGCCAACCAAAGCATCACCGGACCCGCCTCCGGCCTCCGCCGCCACGACCGCTGGAGAAGGCGAAGGAACCTCAATTACCAACTCCACAGTAAAAGAGAAGCAACCGACCTCCATCTCTGCGAACAAGCTTCTCTCCCCAATACCGTCTAGAAAACTCTTGCTGCATTCGAACAGGATCCGCGTGTCTTGCACAGGCGTCCCCGGACGGAGACCGTCGTCCAGCATGACGCAGCGTAAGATGGAGAAATAGGGCCACATTTTTCTACTTTTTATCCGTTGATTTTATTTACGTTTATTTGAGTCGTCGTATTTTTAATTAAATAAAAGAGATCGCATGTGATCTCTAAAGTAGTTAGTTTCAATTTGAATTTAAAATTAGTTGGTTAGTCGGTTAGAGTCAAATTAGGATAATTAGTTTGAATTTGAATTTGAGTTTCTATTTTTGTAACCTCATCCCTCCTATATAAAGGGATGATAGGCTATTGTTTTAGAGAGTTCAGTTGTTATAAAAAATTGAGATTTATCTCTATCTCCGTCTCTCTCTTTCTCCCTCAACGTGGTCTTCACGATTCTTTTCTCCAAAGTCCCTTGTTCTCCGACGAGTTTTCTTCCCTCAACCCCTCCATTTCTTCTTCCACCCAAAAATCCACCAACAAAATTATTTTCCACCATCACGCGCGAACCTATTTTGCATCAATTGGTATCAGAGCATGGCCTACAAATCGTCCTCACGATCTGACGAACCGTCCAGACTTTTGCGCCGACATGCGACGAAACACCACCATCATTCGTCGGAGCGGAAACGACGAGCCCAAAAAGCTTACAACAAGGAGATGGACGCACAGCGTGATTTCCGGTCCAAATGTCAAGATTACCAGGCCAAATGTCAAGAATTCCAGTCCGAACGACGAGAGATGATGGCTAACTTCGAGACTATGTGCGGCCTATCAAAATCTCCCACTACCAAAGCCGTTGTCCAGATTTGTGACAAAGAAAAACTCACCGTCGATAATGATGTGTTCGCTGTCCAGCCTATTCCAGAGGAAAAGGAGGCCGTCGCCAATGAATTATTCGTTGTTCAGCCCGTTCCGGAAGAAAAAAAAAGCTGATTCCCTTGCTGTCCAGGTATTTTCAGATTCGAAAAACCGCAGGAATCGACCTACGCCCCATCCGCAGCCCTCTCACAGACCTCCTCCACCACTCTCGCAACCCCAGAGCCCGCTGCACCTGCAACCCCAGAACCCGTTGCACCTGCAACCCCACCCGCTGCACCCGTACACCTTGTTACGACACCCGCAAACCCAGCCACCAACCCACCACCGTTGCAATCACCCTCTCCCGTAATCCCAGCGGCACGCCCCGCAACTCCAACGGCCCTTCCCGCCACCCTCGCGAGTTTCCCTACCCCGTCACCACCGCCGAAAACCCCAATCGCAAGTTGTCGACCTCTGCCATCCTCCAAACTACCCTGCTACCTCCCCCGCAACCCAACTCCGAAACCCCGACCCCCCCTGCCCCATTCCCTTTCACGGCAGCCCGCTTTGCCCCACCACCATGGCCCACTCGCACGATACTTTTGCGCCGCTACCGCGGCCCTACCTCCATGGCGACCCTCGCTAGCCCCGACCGCAATGCTGCACCTTGGGAACCGACCCGCATCGCCCTCAGCCCGCAACCCCCCTCGCCCCTCTCTCCAGCACGCATCGCCCAACCCGCAACCCTCCCCTCCCCTCTCCATCGCGCAAGTTTCCCCTGCATATGGCGCCACCGTCCGATGCCTCCCATCCCGGATGTCCGCCGTCGAACAGGCAGATGGCGAGGCCACCACAGCTCTTTCCGCCGCCTCTTTGTGAGAAGAGATGAAACCCTAACAGGGGGCTCCTTATCCACGGGAGTCGAATCCCATAAAATGTGGGATTGCAAGTTAAGTTGGGAAAATTACATGAAGGTTTCCCCATGCAAAGGTTTTTATTCAAAGGGGAAATCCAAAAGCCCCTCTTACAAGATTTGTTTAATGGAAGGGGTACGAAAATTGCAACTCACCCCCCAGCTGCAGAAATATTTTAAAAGAAGTGCTGAAAAGAGGAAATCTGGAAAACCACCTTATCCAAATAGGATTAGGATCATGGGTTTCACCTATTTAAAGACCCCATGGCTTAATTCCCTGGACACATCTCCTCCTCTACTCTCCTTGTGCTATTGCTTTGCTATGGACTCTCCAAAGGCCGAGTTGATCGTCATGAAGATGCCACATCAGTTCTTCGAGCACCATGTCAAAGGGATGAAATCCGGATGGACGCCCGCATATGCGCCACACCTGCTCTTCCGTCACGAAGTCCACGTCGCCAACACTCGCATCCCACACGCATGGATCCCGCCATTCATGCCACACCAGTTCTTCCATGGGATGATCGAGAACGCTGATTCGAATTTATCAACCTCCAAGCCTGCAGTTCCAGCAATTCGTCGGGAGACGAATTTTTCAAGCGGAGGAGAGTTGATGCAGCGTGAGATGGAGAAATAGGGCCACATTTTTCTACTTTTTATCCGCTAATTTAATTACGTTTATTTGAGTCGTCGTATTTTTAATTAAATAAAAGAGATCGCTTGTGATCTCTAAAGTAGTTAGTTTCAATTTGAACTTCAAATTAGTCGGTTAGTCGGTTAGAGTCAAATTAGGATAATTATTTTGAATTTGAATTTAAGTTTCTATTTTTGTAACCTCATCCCTCCTATATAAAAGGATGATAGGCTATTGTTTTAGAGAGTTCAGTTGTTATAAAAAATTGAGATTTATCTCTATCTACGTCTCTCTTTTTCTCCCTCAACGTGGTCTTCACGATTCTCTTCTCCAAAGTCCCTCGTTCTCCGACGAGTTTTCTTCCCTCAACCCCTCCATTTCTTCTTCCACCAAAAAATCCACCAATAAAATTATTTTCCGCCATCACGCGCGAACCTATTTTGCATCACAGCACCTCTTTGACCGAGCCCCACCTCCTCAGCGCCTTCCTCAAATAGCCAAGCAAGCGCGACAGGAAAGAGACGCCCTTAACTCTCGCCACGCACACTTCGACCTCCGAACAGACCCCATCCGCGTAACGAAAGCACCTCCAGCAAACGTTCGTCACATCTCCATTGTGAAGCAACCGATCCCTCTGGTCAGGCGTCAACCCACGCACGCAGCACCTCGTCACAGTCAGCTTCACAACATCACCACCGAAGCTTGCACCCAAGAACCCACGAACGTGGCGCAAGACCACGTCCCAATCAAGCAGGCCCCTCACAGCGAACCCGATCAACGCATGCACGCCCACTCCCCTAGCAACCTCACCCTCCTGGATAACATTCGTTGAACACCTCCCCTCCCCACGGCATTCCCAGACGAGGACGGCTTTGAGCAACCGACAACCCTGCGCTCATTACGAACCACCTCCGCAAAGGAGGGACCACCGCGTGAAAACTCTGCACCTTGCATGTTGCACCTTCCTTCACGTACCCCACTGCCAGCCGTAGCAGAGGACATACGACCGGCATCGAAGGAGCAGCCACGAGCCCAGCGAGACGCCATGCATGAAGCCTGACGATGACCCACCCCCCCCACAAGAGTAGCACCTTAGGGGGGGAAGGACACAGCGAAGCCACATACCCCCGCTCCCTATAACGAAAGCACCTTCGACCAGGCTTCCGGTGCGAGACCGAAGTCCAACCCTCGCCACCTTCCTCCGACGCACCCCCTTCGCAATCGCGCCCCCCTCCTCGACTGACCACCGCCTTCCCTTACTCTCTGTCACTCACCGCCTTCGCACTCATCGTTCCCCTTCTTTCCATCCCCAGGCTCTGATTTCTGACTCCGGCTATCTGGGACTGTATCCACAGAGATAGCTGATGATATACTGAGCCAGCCTACTGCAAAGGCTATGTGGGACATTCTTGCCGCAACATACTCTCTGGCGAAGAATGAGTCGAAGATACTACAGCTCCAGCACGATATCTTCACATCAAAGTAGAATGGTCGCCCCATTCACACCCTCTACACTTCTTTGAGGGGTATGTTTGAGAAGTTACATGGCTACATACCCTTGACTGCTACATCAGAGCAGCTCAAGGCATACAGAGACTCTGTGATGATTGAAGTCTTTCTAACAGCCCTGGATCCAGAGTATGATGCAGCTCGTGTCCAGATCCTTACTGATGCTACCGTACCTACAATGGAGGAGGCGTATCGTAGATTGAGTAAACTATCTATATCTTCTAGTAATACTGTAAAGTCCCAAACTTCTTCAGCTATGGCGGCGTCACATGGTAGAGGCAGCCATACACCATATCGTGGCAAGGGAAGCCCCAACCGTGACAGAGGAGGGGGTGGTCGACTCCGTCAGCCGTGCACCTACTGCCACAGGACAAGCCACTTTGAGGAAACCTGTTATTCTAAGTATGGGTTTCCTGCATCAGCCCGAGTTGCAGAGCAGACACAACAGGCTGGGAGTCCATCACCTGCATCTGATCAGAGGTTTGACGACTTGTAGCACGACTGAGGGAGATTATGTCTGGCACTTCTGGATCCACTAGCACTCCTTCTGGACCCTCGGAGGTTGCTGCTTCAGCTACTGCGTCTACATCAGGTATAGAATATGCTTTTACTAGAACTACAGGGCAGACTTATCGGAATGGATCATGGATTCCGGTGCATCCCATCATCTCTGTGGTGACAGAGGCCAGTTTAGTATTTTTCGTCCTATTCAACCTGGAAGATCAGTTGTGATAGCAGATGGAACACATTCCCCCATTATTGGTCAGGGGGAGGTGCAGTTGACTCCTACATTGAGGCTTCAGAATGTTCTTTGTGCTCCTGAATTTTCTATGAATCTATTATCAATTAGTCAAATCACCAGAGATTTATATTGTCGTGCCATATTTGATCCATCTGCTATTATGTTTCAAGACATACTCACGAACAGAGTGATTAGAACTGTCTGTGAGCAAGGGAGCCTTTACAGACTAGTATAGTCTCCTTATGCCGGTGTCTATTCTTCTCTCCACACTGGATCTGTTTCTCAATATATGTGGCATCTGCGATTTGGTCATCTTCCTCTGCAAAAGTCGAGTCATGTTTTTTCACAGATTTCTCCTCGCTCCACTTTTCAGTGCGAGGCCTGCCAGCTTGGGAAGCATCATCGGTCCACTTTCCAGAGTCGTCAGGGTCCAAGTAGTCATAGTTTGTTTGAGTTGCTCCATTTTGATATTTGGGGTCCTAGTCGTGTCCCAGATCATCAGGGAAATAGGTTTTATCATATTACGGTTGATAAGTTTTCTCGATTGTCTTGGGTTTTTCTCCTTAAGAACAAGTCTGATGCTGGTCCTGTTATTCAGTCCTTTATTAATGAAATAAAGAACATTTTTTCTGCAAAAGTCAAGCTCATACGTTCTGATAATGCACTAGAATTTTGCAATACTCAGCTTTCTCAATTCCTTAAGTCTCATGGTATTGTGCATCAGACATCCTGTACATATACTTCCCAACAGAATGGGGTGGCTGAACGGAAATACCGCCATCTTTTTAACGTTACCAAAATTCTTTTGATTTAGAGTCGTGCTCCTCATTCCTATTGGGGAGATGCAGTTCTAACTGCTTGTTACCTGGTAAATCGTATGCCTTTTCGGTGCTAAGGGAAAGATCCCGCTCTTGATTACGTTCCCCGAGACCGATCTTTTCTCGCTTACGCCTCGTGTTTTTGGCTCTGTAGCTTTTGTTCATCAACTTTCTCCTGGTCTTGACAAGCTCTCTCCCAGAGCTGTCAAATGTGTGTTTGTTGGGTATTCCAAAACCCAAAAGGGATATCACTGCTTTGACCATGTTAGTCGACGGTACTATGTCAGTGCTGATGTCACCTTCTTTGAGTCCATTATGTATTATTCTCCCACAGGTGACAGGCTTACTCCTTTAGAGGATGGAGAAGAGGTCTATATGCCTCCTCCTCCGTCATTACCACATTCTACTTCCTCAACGACGCCACCACCTCCTCCACCACCATCTTCATCACCATCTCCACCACCACCGCCTCTACCTCCGTCTCCTATTTTCTTTCCGTAGGTTTACCAGCGAAGGCCCCATGCTCATGCGCCTCCTCCATCATCCAGCACACCCAAGGTATGTACTGAGCATTTGAGTTTTTCTGACGGCACGGGTGATTTGCATGTACAGACTGAGGTACAGAGTGTGGATACTATCTCTACTACTCATGCTACGGATCTGGATATGCCTATTGCACTTCGGCGACAGAAACGAGCATGCATTATGCATCATATTGGTTCTCATGTTTCCTTGGAGCGTCTTCCAAGGATTTTAGGCACTTTGTTATGGGTTTGTCTACTGTAGAGATACCACGATCATATCAAAAGGCACTTCAAAGCAGTCAGTGGCTTACGGCTATGGTCCTATGGAGGAGGACATGGCAGTTTTACAGTCACGGGGTACATGGAGTGTGGTCCATGCTCCACCAGGTGCGTCTGTTGTTGGGAGCAAGTGGGTATTTACTGTGAAGCATCGTGCAGATGGTACAGTAGAGTAGACAGATACAAGGCCAGACTGGTTGCTCGTAGGTTCAACCAGACCTATGGAGTGGATTATCAGGACACTTTTTCTCATGTAGCACGTCACTCTACCATGTGGATTCTTATTGTTGTTGTTGTTGTACGTGATTGGCTACTGTTACAATTAGATGTGTATGGAGATCTGCAAGAAGAGGTTTACATGCAGCAGCCACTTGGGTTTGCTGCTGAGAGGGAGTCCAGTATGGTGTGTCGTCTTCATAAGGCTATATATGGCCTTAAGCAGAGTCCGGGGGCTTGGTTTCGGAAGCTCTCAGAATTGATTGAACAGAAGGGGTTTGTCAGATCTACTGCAGATCGTACTCTCTTTGTTAAGAGAAACCAGAGAGGTATTGTAGTTGTTTTAGTTTACGTTGATGACATTGTTATCATTGGCAACGATGAACAGGGCATTCAAGCAGCTAAAGATTTCCTTGGACAACAGTTTGTTACCAAGGACCTTGGCACGCTTCGTTACTTCCTTGGCTTGGAGTTTGCACGAAATCAGCAGGGTATGGTTATGACGCAAAGGAAGTATGTTGCTGATCTTCTATCTGAGACAGGTATGACAGGATGTAGACCAGCTATTACCCCGATGGATCCTAATGCGAAGCTCTATGATGATGGATCTGAGGAGGTGGACAAGAGACGGTACAGAGAGCTGGTAGGGAAATTATTATATGTTATTATTACCAGGCCTGATATATCTTTCGATGTGAGTAGAGTGAGTCAATTCATGGAGCAACCCAGGCAGGAGCACATGGATGCAGTATGCATGATCTTGAGATATCTGAAGTCATCTCCAGGTGCAGGTCTTCTGTTTAGAAGAGATACGTCTCTCACAGTTATTGGGTGTGCAAATGCAAATTATGTTGGATGTTCTAAGGACATGAAGTCCACTTCAGGTTTCATTGTGTTTGTTGGTAGCTCATTGGTCTCATGGAAGAGTAAAAACAAACTGGTGTTGCTCGATCTAGCGTGGAATCAGAATATAGGGCCATGGCCCAAGGGAGTACAGAGATGATGTGGGTCAAATCTGTCTTAACCGATCTAGCGATTGAGGCGCCTCTTCCTATGCATCTCAAATGCGGCAATCAAGCAGCCTTGTTCATTGCTGATAATCTAGCATTCCATGAAAGGACAAAGCACATTGAGGTGGACTATCACTACACTCGTGATTTGATCCAAAAAGGGCTTATCTCAACATCTTATGTAGCATCAAGAGATCAGATTGCAGACATGTTTACTAAAGCTCTTGCGAGAGGTCCTTTCCATCACTGTTGTTCCAAGCTGAGCATGATAGATATATATGCTCCAGCTTGAGGAGGAGTGTTAAGATACTTATGTTATTTTGTTCTTTTCTACATTGTTTATTTCTTTTGTCATGTTTATGTAATTTACCCTTTGAGCTTTTCTCCTATATAAGAGAGAGCTCTAGGAAAGATGGAATATAACTTTACCCTTTCACACATTTCCACAGTGTATAACGCCATCTTTTACCGTTTTAGTAAACGGCAAGGTGGTTATTTCCTGCTATATATCCATGGATTCTGTTATGAAACTCTATGATGATGATATGGATGAGGTAGACAAGAGGAGATGCAGGAAGCTCGTTGGGAAGCTTCCAGATGTGACAATCACCAAACAGATGTTTCCTTTGTCGTAAACAAAATCATTCAGTTTGTAGATCAGCCACGTCAGGCACATACTAATGTAGTTTCCATGACTCTAAGGTACCTGAAGTTTTCACCAAGTATAAGATTTCTCCTCAACAGAGTGACATCTCTTGACATTACAGCTTGGGCAAATGATGATTATGCGGGATGTCCTAAAGACATGAGTCAACATCATGGTTGGCAGTGTTTATTGGAAGATCTCGTCTCATAGATAAGCAAGAAGCAAACTGATGTTGCTGGTTCAAGTGCTGAATTTGAATACAGAGTTATGGCGCAAGGTAGCACTAAGATGATGTAGGTCAAGTTTATTCGAAATGACCAAGTAATTGAAGCAACTCTTCCTTTGAAGTTGTGACGTGACAATCAAGTTGCATTATTTATTGCAGACAATCCAGCATTCCAAGAGAAAACCAAACACATTGAGGTGGATTGCCACTATACCTAGGAAAAAATACATAAGGGCTTCATCTCTAAATCACATTAGCTCAATGGAATAAATAGCAAATATATTCACTAAACCACTATTCAGGAGGTCGTTCCAGAAATGTTCATACAAGCTGATCTTGAGAGACATCTACGCTCCAACTTGATGAGTGTTATAGGAAATATATATTAATATTATTTTTTCCATATGTCATTTCATCCTCCATGTATTTCATTTCCCATATATTGCCCTCTAGGGTTTCTTCAATATAAAAGAGCCCTATGACCTCACAATAAACAAACCATTCATTTCTTTCTGCATCATCAAGATGGCGTTCCGAAGAACTAGGCACTTTCCTGGAGAGACAGGAAACCTTGCAGGTAAACAGCTTCTGCTCCAGCCTCTCAATGACCAGGATCCAATTCCATTAGTTGCAATCAACTACTAGCAAAGGAAGACCTATATAACCGATAACCCCAAGGGGTGTTATAATCACAGCACAATCCACGAACTCAGAAGCTGAGACACCAAAAGGCACAAATATGGATTGGGATATCTTATTGGAAAAAAGAACCATGCCCATCCATCTAGCTCCGACATCCCACCCACGATAAAAAAAATTGTATCATTTGCATATTACAAGAGGGGGATGGAGATATCATTCAGAAGATACCCGAAGTTGCCCTCTTTATGAACCACTTAGCTCTCCACGATAGGGAGTGCATCTGCAACAAGAAAGAGAAGGATCGTGCTCGAGACATCCATGTCGACCACTATGAATAGAAGAGACCACCTTTTGGTCGACGATTGATCAACACAGAGTAGGAAATCAAAGTGACACACATTCCACGATATCCATCCTAGATGTAGAAAGTCACGTTTCGCTAAAGCCGACAATAGAAAACGCTAGTCGACGCAATCATTTGCCTTGGAGAAATCGACCTTCCATAATTCCTTCACCCCCCCCATCCTACATTTCTAGTCAGCCACAATCTCAAAGCCATCACAACATTATCCATCATCTATAAGATCAGAAACAAAACCAGCTTGAACCAAGGAAATCAGATGGCCCATAACAAGCCACAGTCGATTTGCCAAGACCTTCACCACAAAGATTTCATTAAAAGGAAAAACGGCACTCAACGATAAAGCGTGAGCTAAAAGCTTCATCTATTCACAATACTAAAAGTACATGTCCATAAAATATGCAGCTGTAAAATATTTACAAAGACAACAAGTTTATTAGGACCCTAGCATGCTCAACGACATTTTGTATGTATAATCTCTGCCACAATAAGATACACAACAATAAATAATGCAATAAGTCAAAAGTCATCCACTCTCTCGGAAACCTCCCTCTTCAGGAGGGAGAAAAGGAGAGCTTTGTCAATTGATCAAAGCCATAATTACAACTAGAAAAATCACCCATTTTTCTAGAAGATTTGAACTAACTATATTTGAGAAGTCTTTGAAAAAAGAACTCCGAAGCCATTCGGGCCCAGTACCCCATCCGCATTCCAAGTCCAACACCATCATATGTATCTCCCTAGAGAGAACAACCTCGAGAGACCAACCTTTTAGTTGGCCACCAAATAAGGTGTGCGCAATTCAAGCCATCTCCACCCGCAACACCGGGAGTGACAAAAAAAACTCTACAATTGTGCGACCCACCTCCTTATCCCCCTCAGTACGAACATCAGCAACCGAGATCGAGGGATATAGTTGCGACAATGTTGGTCGTCGTGAAAAAACTTGGTGTTGGCATCCACCTCTATGATCGACCATTATCTAGACCTCTAACGCATTCAACCTCATGTTTCTTAGCCTCCACAACCCTACTCTCTCATTAACTTCCAACCGGAGGAGATCGTGGAAATCCTCCTCCTAGTCAAGGTGGTTGGTCACATCTTACGCCTTCTTTCGACGGAGTCCCCTACTTTCGCACACCTTCTTATAGACAAAGCTTTCTTGCAATACCTCTAATTTGCGCAAAGATTCTTACTATGCTTGAGTCATCACCATCATCTTGAACCCTAGTCCAAAAATCGTGCTTTCTCAAGATGAAAAGATTGGCACAAACCCTATTTCCCAAATTCCATATGAGAGGGTTGTGGTCTGATTTGGAAAGTGGCAGGGAGGAAACACTGATAAGGGGAACATGGACTGCAGTTCCATAAAGCCAAGGACCCGACCAAGCCTCGAGCAAAAATAAGGACCACACCAAGTATAATGACAATCTATCACATCCATCACCTCAAGTTGGAGGTCGTCCACCCAATCAATGAACTCCATAGAACCCTGGTCTTGACCCACATGCATGTGAGGTTTGTCAGAGGAGAATGAAGTAACATAAAAGTCACCAACGATCAACCAGAGAGTCAAAAAAAGAACCTCTAGCCAAACACAAGTCCTCACAAACAAACATGCAGAGGACAACCTCTATAAGACCATAAATTCAAGAGAATGACATGCAGTCACCATCCTGCTTGTTCATGAGCACAAAATACACCCCATATCTGCATATAAGTTCGGCTTCTGGATCCAACAAGTCTCCATTCCATGCCCAACGAGAGTACCAGCACTACCCATCGCCTCCACAACTCTGAACTCAGAGAAAAAACAGCCCATGGTCAAGCTCCATAGCTAATTCGACCAAAATCGTATCTTGGATTTGGCAATAAAAGCACATCTGAATGGTATTCACTCGGCAACCTTTGATAGTCCCCCACTCTTCGAGACTCTCAAACCTCTCATATTCAATGAGATGACCTTCATGGGAAACCAATATTTACCCTCTAGCCTGCACCACACCTAAATTCCTAGCAACATACTCACAGAAAAGTTTAGTGGCTACTTCAACGGATCGATCAGCAACTCCGTCTTGGGGCACCACAACCAATTCAATCAAATTTTGAGGGAACGAGCTCTTTTGAGGATCAAGCCTCCACAATGGAGTTCAGCAAGAATGCATCGCTCATTGCTGCTTACGGACATTGATCCTCAAAGCATCTACCTCCACCAGGTTGGATAGCTTTGGTGAGTGAGGAGGCCAACTTTGTGTTTATTGGGATGAAGGAGACCACCACCAACATGGGGCAAGGTTGATGTCAGGGAATAACTCGTCCCTAGTAACTCGGTCTAATAAAGGTGGTTGCAGCAACTATCTCCTAAGGAGAATGTCGGCCTCACATTTAGCTTTAAGCATGAGGGAGCAACTCACCCCTAGTAGGGGTCGTGAAATTGGTCCATAGAAGTCCTAGTTCCAAAGGGATGTCCATTGAACCTGCCAGATGACAAAAAGGTGTTCTTGCCTCCATGGTTTGGATTGTCAAAGCAGAAATATCAACCTTGTCCACACTCAATGTCGAGAAGGGTTTGAGAGCCTAAACTCAAAAGTCTACACAATATCTTCCACCACTTTTTGATTTTGCATCTATTACCCAAAGTTTGATTGAAACAAAGAGGCATGCATGACCTTCTATGGAACCAACAAATCAAGAACTATCCACTCGGGAACTGACCACTCCACTAGCATCAGCACCGACTCTTCTGCATTGCCACACATGGAGGGAGGAGACCTCAGCATGGGCAAGGGGCAACGACGGGAGCATAACCCCGCCTATAATAGGAATAGTGACTGCCCAAGCCATATCATGCATTCAAAATCAACATCCACAAGACGCCTACCCACAATCTACACGACCACAAACTGCTATTAAAACCCAACATCTAACCATCCAAGAGGACTTGCATTGCTTATCCCAACTCCTTAAGCATCACTTAGAGATTTTGATGTCTTTGGAAAGAAGGGGAAGCCCCTAGAATATAGAGGATAATTCAATGTATCGCTTAATATCCTCGTTCGAGAATCGAGGTCTCCTCCAAGAGTGGAATTTTGTCTTGCTCAATTCATAAACAAGCGAGGAGGGACTCCTCTATCAGAAGCGAAGTGACCCCTCGCATACACCAAAAGATTTTCCAATAGCACTACTCCATACTAAAAGATTCCCTTGGATGTTTCAAAGCCACAGTCTTGGCAATGATGAGGCATGCATTCCCAAAACCAACAAGAATCCCCATGCGAGTCAACAATAGTAGTCGAATCAGAGTTTTGATTGAAGGAAAATAATGTGCCCGCCTCCCAAAAGGTCTTCGCCTTGCCAATTTTCGCATTTGCGATCTTCTAAGCACCCACCATTGTTGAAACCCCCACTTACGAAGCAAGTTCCTTCATCATCGCCTTCGTTGATGGCTTGGCCACCTCCTCTTGTATAACCTTCATAGTTGTGACATGCCACCACAACCATTGTGCCCAAGACTCCGTACTAAAAGCACTAGTCGCCCATGACACTGTTAGGATTTCGATGGCCGATCGTGCACCGGTCCTCTTGCCTCCCTCTCCAAATGTGGTGACCCATGTTCCCCTTGAACCCACACCACCCTTGCCCCCCCTCCGAGTTCTCATAACCCTACAACCACCAACCAAAAACAACCATGGTCACCCCTATCCTAGATTCCCTCCTGTAACACCTTCCACTGGCCTCAAGCCCTAGAGGTTTTTTTATTATAAAGCATGTGAAATCAAGAGCTAACCACAAAAATTATAATAATATGTTATCTAAAGTGTACATAATTCCATGCCGAAACATGCGCCATGTAATGACCCTCGCAGGATCAAAGCATTGACCACATAAAACGGATTCATTCCAAGCACACCCAATGGTCCATAGGAGAGCGAGAGGAGGTGTCCTCCTCCAAGTTGCCGCAAACCGATCTAATGGAGCTCCATTAGGATGAGCCATTACCATTCCTGAGCCAAGGAAAATCAACCCCTTTCAGACCAACATAAAGAGAGACTGTATCTGAAAAACAAATGATCCAAATCCACATATGGAAAAGTTTGTCCCATCGAACCTTGGTAAGCAACCGACCATGCCTAAAGATCTAGAGGAAGACTTTCATCCTCCGGGAATTTTAAAACTCCAGATGATTTTGCAATCGCGGCGAAATTCATCCTCGTTCATGACATGGCTACATGCGAATAACCTATATGCCTATTTAACTGAAAAGTTATAGTTTATTATTTGAAAGTCTGCTGGTCAGGGGGCAGTGCTCGGTGGCACCCTCCCCATCAAAATTTTATTGAAAAGTTATAGTTTACCCATATAAATGGTCCCTCCTTGTGGAAGTACCCTCCAGCTCTGACAGGTAACAAAGGATCACCAAATAATCATTCAGTCTTTGCTATGAGAATGTTGCCGCGTGAAAGAGAGACTCTAGGAGCCCGCCACCCAAGTCTGGCTCACTAGAATATTCCAAGTGTTCCGCTAACACAAATGTTGCATGCTCAGGCGAAATGAAGTC
Organism: Ottelia alismoides; assembly: GCA_037367405.1. Taxonomy (NCBI): domain Eukaryota; kingdom Viridiplantae; phylum Streptophyta; class Magnoliopsida; order Alismatales; family Hydrocharitaceae; genus Ottelia; species Ottelia alismoides. Next base: position 130,662 of record JAZKJV010005593.1, on the reverse strand, counting down.
CTTCAGGAGTCCGCGTAGCCGGTTAGCAGAACCTTTATAATGACGAGATAGATTGCATTGGAAAGTGTTATGGCATGAATTCCTCCACTCTAGTTGACACATCTCTTTGGTAACAAGAATAAAAGGGCCTTGTTCAACCGCTCAAAACCCTAATTACCCTCCCAGTATTCCTGCAAAATAGCAATAACATCCTCCTTGACAACTTCCTAGAATTCCTCGTAAAATGCCATCAAGAAGCCATCTGGACCAGGGACACTGTCTGTTAGAGTATATGGTTGTGCGCCTAATGAGTTGTAACAGGGTAAATGGATCCTGGAGAAGATCCATTTACCTCATGCAGTGTTTAGTCCCACATCGTCCAACGGTGGGACTTGGAGGCTCTGGAGAGGCTATATAAGGAGCCCCAGACCTCCTGTATCCATTGAGAAAAAGGAATGAAGTATCCGCCCCTTTGAGGGCTTCTCCCGTGGTTTCATCCCGCTCCTCACGGAGTAGGGTTCCACGTAAAATCTCGCTGTTCTTTTTGTTATTTATCTTTTTCCATGTTACGCTTCCGCTTCCGATTTTCTAACATGGTATCAGAGCGGGTCGATTCTCGAGGATTCAATGTTCGTTCCTTGTGAGATTCGAGATTTTATGTTACGAAAAATGAGTATTTTTTTGTTCAAGTTCCATTCAAGTTTTAGGGTTTCTGAAATCCAAAATCCGCAAGTCATTATTCCTGTATTCTGTTGCAAGTTCATGTTCTGCGAGAAAAGTTTTTCTAGGGTTTTGAAACCCTAACTCTGTTTTGTTGTGCCCTAAAGCCAAGTCTAGCACATCTTCTGTGTGCATATCTCCCGCGCAAGCGAGATGCTCAGGTAGAGCATCTTCTTCTGCAGAGCAGCAACCCTCCTCGCGCAGGCGTGTCTCCGGGCATACGAGCCCTAATCCCATGGCTCCTCGTTCCCAGGTGGCGTGGGGCCATCAACGCACCCTCCGGCAGGCGCTTCTCCCGCGCCATCTCTCGTAGGCGAACCACTCGCGCAGGCGGCGCAGGTGGCCTTCTCGCATCACGCAAGCACCCCTACCTCGAGTCCTTATCCAGGCGATGGCGCGCTCTCCTTCCGCCTCCAGGCGACATCAACTCCCCAGCGATGCCTTCCCCCCCCTGCGGCGCATCAAGCGATGCCGCGGTCCCCTGACGGCGCAGTCCAGCCGCAAATCCATCCCAGGCGGCGGCACATCAGACGATTCCCTCCCAGGCGCATCTCCTCAACCCCAGGCGACACCAGCGCAGGCGATGGCGAGTCCCAGCCGCTGGCAGCAGCCCTTGTCCCCTCGCGCGAAGCCCCAGCAGCCCTCCACTCCCCATCGGGGCATCTCCAGGTTTTGGTGGCGGCATGGGATGACCCCCATCGGGGCATCTCTCGTTCCAGGAAAAGGGGTCCCCCGTTTGGGAACCCTAACAGGCCATGTGCGCCTTATAAAAAAATTAAGCATGTGGGCTTGCTTTGTAAAATAAAAATGGGGATGAGTATTCTTTAGAGCCCAACCGTGGGCTGAAAAAAAAGGGGGAGCCCAGCCTTAAAAAAAAGAGGAGAAGTGCTTTATTTTGGGCCTAATTTGGCCGTGTATTAAAAAAAAGGGAGAGGGAAGTAGTAGGAGGAGGTTGCAAGTTTTTCAAAAAAAAAGGCGCGTACACAAAAAAAAGGCCGTACGCAAGTTGAAAAAAAATATTATGAGTTGAAAAGCCGTAAAAAAATGAAACGGCTTGCAAAAAAAAAAATTGATGAAAGCCGAAAAAAAATGTCAACGGCTTAAAAAAATGCTTAAAAAATTTGATGATGAATGTTTGAAAAGCCGATAAAAGTTGTGATCGGCTAAGTGTTTGTTTTTGTCCCCATCATTGTTGTCTTCTCCCAACTTGGTCGACATCCATGTTTTCCGACAAGTATGGGAGAAAGGGGAAGTATGGTGTAGAGTCACAAGTCTTCTCCAGATTTCAGAGATATCAGATTCGTCCGACCAGTTCAGATTTTCAGACTCTACAGATTCAGCGGTTTCAGACTCGACGATTGTCTTCCGAGTCCAGTTTCAGACACGCACAAGTGTACGGTCATTGTCAGATGAGCATATGTTGCCATCATTATTCGAGGTCCCCATCATTCTTGTTGTCATGCCAGAGTTTTCATGTGAGCCATAGGGACTCCAGAGTAGAGGACCATTCCCTTGAAGGCAAGGGTTTTCATGTGGTATCATAGATACACCAGAGCAGTGCACCATTCTCTGAGCCAGAAGGGAGAGACCCAGTTCTCCGACGATGAGACTTCAGGCGCAAGTTCAGACTCGACGGTCAGATTCCGAGTCTTCAGTTGACTCACACTCCAGCCCGTTCGTCCTCCTCACCTGCACGGCATGAGAAGTAACGTCCTCGATTGCAGCAATGTGCGTGTTGGGTTGATATTGTCCATAGTGTCCTGTAGCGTTGAGTTGAGTTTCTTTATGTTTGTCCAAGCTGAGCATTGCATGCTCCAGCTTGAGGGGGAGAGTTAGAGTATATGGTTGTGCGCCTATTGAGTTGTAACAGGGTAAATGGGTCCAGGAGAAGATCCATTTACCCCATGCAGTGTTTAGTCCCACATCGTCCAACGGTGGGACTTGGAGGCTCTGGAGAGGCTATATAAGGAGCCCCAGACCTCCTGTATCCATTGAGAAAAAGGAATGAAGTATCCGCCCCTTTGAGGGCTTCTCCCGTGGTTTCATCCCGCTCCTCACGGAGTAGGGTTCCACGTAAAATCCCGTTGTTCTTTTTGTTATTTATCTTTTTCCATGTTACGCTTCCGCTTCCGATTTTCTAACACTGACTACATTTAGCTGCATGACCACATGCTTAACTTTCGCCTCACCGAAAGGGGTGATCAGAGCATCAACCTGAGATGCGAAGAGCATAGGAACCCACCACCCTCACTAGCCCCAACCTTCCCGTGAAACCCTCCTACTGAAAGCATGATATTGTGCATGGAGGGCCCGACCAACCTCCATCTTACCATGCACATGCACATGTCCACAGTAATACTCTAGATATAGTTCTTGCGTCTTTTGTCGTTGGACATGAAATGGAAGAAGCAAGTGTTATTATCACCCTCCTTAAGCCAATGTTGCCTCGATTTCTGCCTCCATTCAACTTCCTTCTTATCATCCTTCTGCTCGGATCACATGAAGCTACCTAGACCTCAAATCATCAAGCCCTAGGGTTTATCCTGAGATTGTCTCTCCAACACCTCTCCCTGACTCTATCCATCACGAAACATGTTCTAGCCATAACAAATGTGCTAAGGCAATGAGCAGAAGGTCTTCTCTCACCAAAATTTATAGATTCAGTCAGGTGATCGGTAAGGAAACCACAATTGTAGAGAATACCATAATACAACTCTTCATCTGAGGGGATCAAACAGAATGAAGGCCCACTCGGAATGGTTAATCTCCAATTCTATGAATCTCCAAGCAAACTCACTCTAGCAGCAACACTTCCCAAGGTATTCATTTCCCATGCCCCAACAACTAGAAAGAAGATAGCATCATCATCAGGTAGAAATATCATGAGATTGTACGGTCTCCTTTGGTTTCCCCTGTCCAACAACTAGAAAGGAGATAGCACCGTCACAAGATAGAAATATCATGTGATTTTATGGTCTCCTTTGATTAGATTAACTTCTACAACTGTATTATCCATTTTGTCAACTTGTCAGGGAATTTCTTGGACATGTCAACAGCATATCTTCAACCACTAGTCCAGCCAGGCCCAAATGAGGCATGCACCTTTTCTCCCTATCCTCTCACATAACTTCTCCCCCAGCAGTCCATACATGTTTTAGGTGCATGCTATTGACATCAAAGATTGGTTCTTTCCGAAAGCTTAGACAAACAGAAAGCTAGCCACCAAGACAAAGTAACATTTGAAAATCCCATCAATAAAAGATGGCAACTTCACCAGCAGAGAAACCCCTTCACATTACTACACATTTTTCCATCTGATTATGATTTACCTGATATATCAGGTGAAAAGAATTCACATATAAAAATGGAACCACAAAACTAAAATGCCATTAGAGAAGTTCAGTGTCCCACAGAAAATGAACATGTGACTTGGTACAGCAGTAAAGGACATAATTGGGTGACCAAGAGGTGTATAACAAACAAGCACATGCACGCGTGCACGCACACACAAAACACGTGCTTACTCACCCACCCCATCCCCTTCCGCATTTACACATGCCCATCCATGCCCACATGCACACACCACCATGCACCCTTGAACACACACATGCATGCACGAAAGCGCCCACACACATACATATGCACCCATGCTCACATGCACACACATGTAAATAATGGCAAAACCTTTTCCCACTTTTAAGTAGAGTTGGCTATGTGGATTCAAATGCACACACATATGTATATACAACAACAATAAACCCACACATATTTATATACATATATTTATATAATCAACCATCTCATGGCTTTAGTTGATACTTAATGGGAATGACCAAACTTCAAATACCTTTTGAGTTTTATTAATATATGGTTTCCGGTTATCTGTGACCTGGACAATCTTCTCCCCAACAGCCTTCCTAGCAGATGCATTGAGCAGTCTAATCAGGTTTGTTGCATCGATATCAGTGAGCTCAATTGATGAATTTTCATCGAGAAGCATTGAGATGATGCACTTCCAATCCTGTATAATGTGAAAAAACCAGAATCCATGCATATATCAACAGAACTCGTAACTTAAAATCTCAAAATTATCTCACTTCCAATGTTTTTTCCCTCTTAGATTGAACAGAAAAGTTAGAAGAAAATACTTTCATGGCCTTCATGTCATCCCAAACATCGTCAATCACATAAGAACTCAATATTGGATCGTTTGGAAACTCCCTTAGAATTTGCAATATTCTCCCTAGATGTATCTCTGAAGATGCATCTTCACCTAGAAAATATTTAGAATTAGCAAAGGAGAATAGCCGGATGACCATTTAAATCTGTACCTTTTGATTCTGATTTTATGCTGCCAGCATTTTGGGCAATCAAATGATCATAAACGAGTTCCCCTATAGCCCGTCTAATCATAGGTGGTTCATCTATGAGCAAATCATAAAGAGGGCCTAACTCATCATCTGTAAGGAGTTGATGCCTGCAAACAAAATAAAAACCCTGACCTCCGGAGAATACCATATGCAAGAAACAAGTGGTTCACCGGATAGAAGATAGAAATATCACCTAAGTAGCTGTTTTAGAAGGCCTATGGCAGAGACAGCCACATAAACATCAATATCATCAGCAAGCTCAATCATTCTGTTAGAGAACCTCTCTGTAAACAGACCAAGTGATGGCACATTTTCCTCCCCTTCATAAAGATTTTGTAAAGCCAAAATAGAAGTTTTCCTCACAGCAGGACTCTACAAATGCGACATAGGGGACAAAATCAATCACCACACAATGTTAAATATCTAAGTTCATTATTATCTCTTCTGAACATAAAATTAAGATAATTCTTATTAAAGGTGGAAAGGACGATGAGGTGCATTTACTTTGTCATTTAATGTCCAGCCAAGATACTTTAGGTATGAATCCTTCAGGAAAAATGATGGATATGACATGATCCATATACCAAGAGCTTTGATGCAAGACATCCGTATGTCGGAATCAACATCTCGATACCGGTGCATAAATAACCTGCACAAGAGTTCGATAGCATTGTAGAAGACAAGAATAAGTTACTAGACAACACGTCTTTTTTAAGAAAGTGAAGGATGGGCACCCAAGGTAGGTGTGCATCGGAAAAACCATTTATTACGCAAACAAATAACAAAAAGACCAATGATCAAACGAAACACTTCAGTGAGCAAAAACATTCTCAATATAAAGACACTCGCCATGAAAGAGCGTGCCATTCCTTGCTAGCCACAATGCTCGAAGAAATGCAAAAGGGCGTGCCCCTTTCGCTCCGAGAACAGAGAGCAAGCAGCAAAGGATGTATATTTCCACCGCAAGACATATCTAGCCAACCTACAGTTGCACTTCTAAGCAAACCATCAAGCGAGAAAAAAATGCCCAGCATCCTCTAGTTCCTCCTAGCAGCATACACAAGTAAGGGTGCTAATTGAACTGAATAATTCGAATTCAGTTAGTAAATACATCGTTCAATAAAAATAGGAAAAAATTCGATAGAATGAACTAAATTTGAATTTAGCTTTTGGATTCGATTTCCAAATGAATCAAATTTGAATTAACCTAAATTCGTTCAATAATAATTCGATTCAATAATTATATGCATACATGCACATTATAAAAACATATAATTATAGCGAAAATGGGGCTGCCCCCTTGGGGGAGCTAACATGACTCCCCCGGCCCCATTTTCCCTATATTTTTCTTTTTTTTTGAAAAATAAATCCGTAGAAAATCATCACTATATCCATATATTATGTCATTCAAGTTTCATGAGAAACAGAGACTCCTCCACTTCCTCCCGCCTCATCAAGCATCGGAGCATTATTAGAATCCATCCACTTCTCAAAGAGATATTCATGTGCATCGTCTCATGAATTTGGAAAATATAAGGTCGATGGAATATGTCTAGTCTTCTTTGTCATGTCCCTATCTTATATGTTTTATCGCCAACCTCAAGTTATATAGTGTGTAGACAAGATATGGAGCTTCTATCCTCCCAACATGTTCCTTCTTTTCGAATAGAAGGGATTGAACGTGCTCTAGTTCCTCTCACATCCCCCAACGGATGTTGTTGAGAGATTTATGTAGTCGGTGTACTGTTTATCATTTTTTATTTCCGTAGTTACTACTTATGTAATTTACCCATAGGCTTTCCTCTATATAAGAGAGCCTAGGGTTCTTTGGAATAACAAGACAATAATTTCCACCAACATGGTATCAGAGCCAAAACCCTAAAACCCTCTCTCCCACCGTCTCTCTCTCTCCCGCCGCCTCCCCACGCCAGCTATCTCCCGCCGGCACCTTCCCCCTTCTCCACAGCCATCCTCCAACATCTCAATGGATTTGAGTGCATAGAGTCTACCAACGTACTCAAATCCCATGAAGTTTATGTAGATACCTCTCTTTTAGTCTACAAATCCTAATTCTTTCTCTCTGAGATATGTCAGAACACACAGTCGATATGCCCTCCATATGTGCGTTCAAAGGTTCCGCACCAATAGTCAAGATGGATGGGACGAACTACGAGCTCTGAGCGATGTAGTTCATGAGCCTCATGAAGTCGAACGGTAAGAAGCACATTCTTACCGAGGAAGAACCGGCAGACAAAACTGGGATATATGCCTCCTGGGAGGCCGATGATTCATAATCCAAGGTCTGGCTATCAGGTACGTTGTCGGTGGAGATTGCTAATGATGTTCTCCATCAGCCCACCGCTAAGGCGATGTGGGACATACTGGCGGCAACATATTCGCATGTGCGAAATGAGACAAAGATGTTACAGCTCCAGCATGACATCATCACAATGCATCAAAATGGACGGCCACTTCATTCCCTGTATACATCCCAACGAGGGATGTTTGAGAAGCTTTATAATACTATTCTCTCACGGCCACCCCGGAGCAGCAGAAGACGTTCAGGAATGCTACCATGGTGGGGGTCCTGCTTGCGGCCCTGGATCCTGAATATGAAGCTACCCGTTCACAGATACCTGTCGATGCTACTATTCCTCCTATGGAGGAAGTATACCGGCGGCTCAGTCGTATTTCTGTCTCCTCCATTGCTTCTACTCCACCACCCTCGGCGATGGTTGTGTCTAGAGGAAGAGGTGATTCGTCTTCATTCCGTGGTTGTGGACCTCATGGTCGAGGCGGTCGTTTTCGCCAGCCATGCACTTTTTGCCATCGCGCAGTTTATGCTGAGGATACATATTATTCTAAGCACGGGTTTCCATCATCGGCACGAGTAGCCGAGCATGTTGCATCTCCATCCGCATCTACTTCGGATCAGAGGTTCGAGGATCTCGTTGCGAGATTGAGAGATATCATGCCTCATGTATCTACAGATTCTCTAGGAGGTACTTCAGACATTGCGGCTTCAGCATCTGCCAGTACTTCTGCCTCTGCTAGCACCTCAGGTAGTGCATGTGCTTTTCCATCATGTCATAGTTCAGATGTCTCAGATTGGATCATGGACTCTGGTGAAACACACCATCTTTGCCGGGACAGAGATAGACTCGTGTCATACAGGGAGATTCCACCAGGACGATCTGTGGTAATAGCTGATGGGACTCATTCACCCATCATTGGACAGGCGGAGATTACTTTGTCGCCTTCCATGCATTTACAGAGTGTTCTACATGCGCCTGATTTTTCGATGAACTTACTGTCTATTAGTCAAATTACAAAGGATTTGCATTGTTGTGCTATATTTGACCCATCTTCTCTTATATTTCAGGACATCCTAACGGGCAGGGTCATTAGTTGTGGCTCTGAGCACGATGGTCTCTATCGTCTGGTCTGGAATTCCTATGCTGGCGTCTCCTCTTATTCAGTCGGATCAGTCTCTCCGTATACATGGCATCTACGCTTTGGTCACCTCCTGCTTCAGAAGATGTATCATCTCTTACCTCAAATTTCCCCAAGTTCCTCCATTCTTACTATTAATGGAAGTTTTGGTGTGGTGACTCCCGCTTGGGAGGGCTCCCCCTAGTTTTTACTCAAAAAAATGTGAAGCCTGTCAGTTGGGCAAGCACCATCGAGCTAGCTTTCCGAGTCGTCAGTGTCGGAGCAGTAGCTCCCCATTTAATTTACTTCATGTCGATATTTGGGGTCTAACTCGTGTTCCTGATCACCAGGGACACAGGTTTTATCTTGTAGTCGTTGATGATTTCTCTCGATTATCGTGGGTCTTTTTGTTAAAGAATAAATCTGAAGCAGGGAATGTTATTCGAAATCTTATAATTGAAGTGCAAAATATTTTTTCCTCTCATGTTAAATATGTTTGTACGGACAATGCTTTGGAATTTTGCACTCGTTCTCTCTCACACTTCTCGTCAAGAGGCATTATTCATCAAACCACATGTGCTTACACATCCCAGCAAAATGGAGTCGCAGAGAGAAAACATCGACATTTTCTTGATATTACTCGAACCCTACTTATCCAGAGTTGTGCACCTATTTCCTTTTGGGGAGATGCAGTACTTACAGCATGTTACCTTGTGAATCGTATGCCCTCCTCGGTTGTTAGTGAGCAAATTCCTCTTTCTGTTGTCTTTCCCGACAAGGAATTATTCTCACTTACCCCTCGTGTGTTTGGTGATGTAGCCTTTGTTCACCCCTTGTCCCCCCCTGGACTTGACAAGCTCTCACCTAGGGCTGTCAAGTGTGTCTTTGTAGGTTAATCTCGGACTCAGAAGGGCTACCGTTGCTATGATCCAGTCAACAGGAAATACTTTGTCAGTGCTGATGTTACATTTTTTGAGTCGATTATGTACTTCTCACCTGCAGGTGACAGGTTGGCATCATCCGCTTCTATTGATGAGTTTTATGTTCCACCGCCTCCTACTCTGAATCCACCAACGTGTGTTCCTGACCCTGTCGTCACACCAACATCATCTCGACCACCACCACCACCCGCGCCACCACCACCAAGACCAACTGTCTCGCCCCTACCTAAATATTACACACATCGGTCGGGTCCTGCTCATGCTGCATGTCAATCACCCATGCTCCTCAGGTATGTTCAGATGCTATTACTAGTGATGGGTCGGATAGTATGTGTGTGCAGGGATCATCATTGCAGGAGGAATGTGAACCGGTGAAGACAGTGGGCGATGATATGGATGTTCCTATTGCTATACGAAAGCAGAAACGGTCTTGTGCATCATATCCTCTTGCCTCCCAGGTTTGCTTTCATCGTCTTACAGGGGATTTTCAGAAATTTGCTTTGGCTTTGTCGACCGTGGAGATACCACAGAATTATCATGATGCCCTGAAGATTGACTGTTGGTGTCCTGTTATGGAGGAGATGGCTGTCGTACAGTCACGGGGTACATGGAGCTTGGTTCCTGCTCCCTCAGGAGCGTCTGTTGTTAGCTGCAAAAGGGTATTTACAGTGAAGTATAATGCAGATGGTAGTCTTGACCGTTACAAGGCAAGGCTAGTGGCGCGAGGCTTCACTCAGACATATGGTGTGGATTATACGGATACTTTTTCACATGTTGCTCGCCATTCCACCCTTTGTATCCTACTTTCTTGGGCGCCGCTCCTGTCTGGGAGGTCTGATTCGGGGACTTCTTAAATGAAGGTACTAATCCTGGGCGCCAATCCTGGGCCTGACCACAGGCGGATCGGTAAGAGGTACAGGAGGCGCCTGCGGGCGCATCAGCTCGACACCACGCCGATGTCGGTGCCGGCTCGTTTGGCTCGCGTGGCTGCTTTGGCTGGTGTAGTCCACACCGAGGGAAATTGCAGCGGTTCTCAATAAAGGTCCTCACTTGGAATGTAAGGGGTCTGTGTGACCCGGAAAAGAGGAAGATTTTGGGTTCTCGCTTCCTTGAATGGGACTGTGATATCATTTTACTTCAGGAAACTAAGTTGCAATCTTGCACGCGGAATGTGTGGCACTCTTTCGACGCCGGTCCCATCTCTGAGTACCGTGCTGTGGACGCGGTGGGTTCAGCGGGAGGCATGCTAATTACCTGGCGGGATCGCGGTTTTGCCTTGCGCTCGGAGCTAAGGGGCTCCCATGTTCTGACGGTTCTTCTAGATTGCCTCTCCACTTTGCAGACTCTTGTCGTCTCTTGTGTATATGGACCTTGCCAGGCCGGTGACCGTCAGCAGCTATGGGATGAGCTTCGTGCAGCCAGAGCCTCCTTTCCGGGCGGCGCGTGACTGATCGGCGGCGATTTCAACATAACCTTGCTATCAACCGATAGGCCGGGGATGCGTGGCGGCAAGAACCAGGGGTCGGTTGACTTCGTAGAACTATTAGATGATTTGGAACTTGAGGTGATTGACGCTCCTGACACAAAATACACTTGGCGGAGCTCGAGCTCCCGCATCGACAGGTTCTTAGCATCGTCCGAACTTCTAAATCTCTTCCCCTCCTGCTTTGCCTTGACAAGGGTTCGGACCCGCTCGAATCACTCCCCTCTCGTTTGGGACTCGAGGGAACAAAATTCGACCCGGGGCTTTTTCAGGTACGAGAAGGCATGGCTTCTCGAGGACTCTTTTCGCGAGATGGTTTCTCACCACTGGACCTCTACGATCACTTCTGGCTCGACGGTCTCGAGATTCTTCCAGAAGCTCGTTTCGCTGCGAGGAAGACTTTGCTTATTCAAGGAGTCGCGCACTGCTCGCCGGGCAACCAGGGCCTCGGCTGAGGAGATTCTTGCCGGCCTTGATCAGCTTAAGGACTCCGATCCTCTCTCATATGAGGATCTCGCAAGGTGGGAGGCTTCTCTCAGGAAAGTGGCGCTGGAAGATACGGAGAGAGTTGCGGAGTGGCGCCAGCGTTCTAGGCACAAGTGGCTCGTGGAGGGGGGAGCCAATACGGCATTCTTCCATCGTGTTGCCAACGGACGCCGACGTGCAAATACGTTGCGCTCGGTCTTAGAGGACGGCATCCGTGTTGCGGGTGACAAGGAGATGGGTAATCCGATTGCCAAGCACTTTCGTGCGTTCTCTTCGCGGTCCCTTCTGCGCAGGTGGCGTTAGTTGGGCCACGGGGCGGGGCGGCTGTCGCCGGAGCTCGCTTCGGGCCTGGTCGTGCATGTGTCCTTGGAGGAGGTTCGGGCGGCCGTCGGGGCACTCAACGCGGATGGCGCGCCTGGGCTGGACGGGTTTCCTGTGTCTTTTTATCGGGACTTTTGGGATCTCCTTGCTGGGGAGGTCCTCGAGGTGGTTCAAGAGGTGTGTTTGTACAACGCGGGGGTCGAGAAAATTACTCGGGCGATGATTGTTCTCCTGTCGAAGAATAGTGCGGCTGAACGCATTGAGGATTTCCGACCAATCGCCCTCTCCAACGGGCTCTATCTGATCGTCGCTAAAGTGTTCGCTCTCCGCCTTAGCAGGGTTCTCGCGAACCTCATTTCTCCCGTCCAGGCGGCTTTCATCCCTGGCGGGCAAATTGGGGACTGCTTCATTATGGCATCTGAAATTGTGGCGGATTGGAAGAGGCTTGGTAGGAAGGCTATGCTCTGGAAGGTAGACTTTGCCAAGGCTTACGATACTCTTGATTGGCGCTTCCTATGGGAAGCTTTACATAGGAAGGGTTTCCCCGACACTTGGATATCTTGGATGAAACGTTGTGTTACCACGACTTCTATGGTGGTTCTTGTTAATGGACGGCCGGAGGGCGGATTTTACCAGCCTCAGAGGGGAGTCAGGCAATGGTGCCCCCTTGCCCCGCTCCTTTTTGTCATCGCGGCGGATGCGTTGGCCTGCATGTTGGTGCAGGTGCAACGTTGTGGCCTGTTCTCGAGCTTTTCCAAGGACGATCTAAATATCCCATTGTTACAATATGCGGACGACACCTTATTTTTCGTGGAGGGCGGCGGGGAGGAGGTTGGGGTCGTTGCTGCCGTGCTGGATCTCTTTGGGGAAATGTCCGATCTCGTCCAAAATCGAGACAAATCCATTTTGGTGCCTTTTGCGTTCTCTGAGGAGGAGGCGCGCTCGTGCTCTACTGACATGGAGGTAGGCTGCGGCAAATTGTTGTTTCGTTACCTCGGGAAGCCGCTTTCTATTGGGCGGGCGCGGCTGGCAGATTGGCTTCCGGTCATTGAGAAGATGGAGGGCAGGTTAGCGGGGTGGAGTTCCTCCATCCTCTCCAGGGGGGAGGTTGGTACTTCTAAAGGCGGTGTTGGCGTCTATTCCCACCTTCTTCATGTCTGCGACAACTTTACCGAAGGGGATTCGTGTACGTATTGAAGGACTTATGAGGAGATTCTTATGGCGCGGGAGCGGACTGACGACCGGGGGCATCCATCTTGTTGATTGGACTACGGTCACGCTGCCGAAATCGGAAGGCGGATTGGGTGTCCGTAACCTAAATGCTATGAATGAAGCATTACTCCTGAAATGGATCTCCCGTGTTTGGGGGACCTCTGAGGATATGTGCTGCAAGTTGATCCGCCGTATTTACCTTTGCCGGAGCCCCATGGCTCTTGTGCTCACTACTGGCGTTCGTCCTTCCCCATTTTGGAGGGGGATTCTCTCGCTGCTCCCTCGTTTCCAGGACTTGTTCCAGCCCATCTTGGAGAACGGCCTCTCCTTTGCATTCTGACTCGACAACTGGACTGGTGAGGGGACGATTGCTTCTCGCTTCCCAAGGCTCTTTGCCTTGACGGCGGATAGGGAAGTTAAAGTTGCCAATGTGTGGTGTGATGGGAACTGGATGCCCAGATTTTGCGCAAAATTTCAGATAAAGACTCGATGAGTTCCTTCGGCTGTGTGATTCTCTGGCCGGATGCGAGGGCCCCAGGGGGGGCGGGACCACTGGGTTTGGAGAGGCGCTCCTTTTTCGGTCAAGAAGGCTTATGTGGCTATTCGGAGGCTGCCACTTGGTCCTTCCGAGGCCCTCACTAAAGACTGCTCCTTTATCTGGGGTTTCATCTCCCTGAGCGTATCAGATTCTTTCTATGGCTCCTCAGGCGCAAGCGCCTAATGACGCGGGACCGTTGCGTGCGGTTCTTGGGATCCGCTTCGAATTCCTGCTTCCTGTGTGAGGTGGCCATTGAGTCGGTGGATCATTTATTCTTCCAATGTCAACGTGTTGTGGATTCTTGGGTCGAGCTGGGGCTCGACTGGGTTGACGCGTCTTCGTTCGACACATTTTGGGAGGTGTTTCGATCTAATCCCCCCAGACCGCGGGTGGATGTGTTAGGCCCTTTGTCGTTACTTTGGTGTATTTGGCTGGAGAGAAACGCCTTGGTGTTCTCGGGCTGCAGATTCTATAGGGAAAATGTATTAGCTCGGTCCAAGGCTTTTGTGGAAGCCTGGTCATCTTTATGACCCCCTTTTTGTACTTGTTTTTCTTTTCTTTCCTTTTTCTTAATCAATTGATTGGGGAGGGCACCATAGCGTGTTACCCCCTCTTTTGGTCTTAAAAAAAAGGATTCAAGAGATCAAATGCGGATCACTCGTTGTTCATTCAGAAGACTCCTAGAGGTACGGTTGTCATCATGGTGTATGTTGATGACATTTTGGTTAAAGGAGATGATGCTCAAGGTATAAAGATGGCAAAAGCATTTTTGGGTCGTTAGTTTGTTACAAAGGATCTGGGTACTCTACGATGTTTTCTGAGGTTGGAGTTTGCCAAGAATACACAGGGTCTTGTGATGACCCAAAGGAAATATATTACAGATTTACTTGTTGAAACAGGTATGGTTGGGTGTAGACCCGCGAGTACTCCTATGGATCCAAGCATGAAATTGTATGATAATGATACCGAGGAAGTTGACAAGAGAAGATATAGAGAAATGGTGGGTAAGCTCCTCTACATTACTATAACTCGACCCGATATTGCCTTTGCAGTTAGCCAGTTCATGGAACAGCCGAGACAGGTGCATATGGATGCTATATATATGATACTGAGGTATCTAAAGTCGTCGTCAGGCACAGGATTACTTCAGGAAACTAAGTTGCAATCTTGCACGCGGAATGTGTGGCGCTCTTTCGACGCCGGTCCCATCTCTGAGTACCGTGCTGTGGACGCGGTGGGTTCAGCGGGAGGCATGCTAATTACCTGGCGGGATCGCGGTTTTGCCTTGCGCTCGGAGCTAAGGGGCTCCCATGTTCTGACGGTTCTTCTAGATTGCCTCTCCACTTTGCAGACTCTTGTCGTCTCTTGTGTATATGGACCTTGCCAGGCCGGTGACCGTCAGCAGCTATGGGATGAGCTTCGTGCAGCCAGAGCCTCCTTTCCGGGCGGCGCGTGACTGATCGGCGGCGATTTCAACATAACCTTGCTATCAACCGATAGGCCGGGGATGCGTGGCGGCAAGAACCAGGGGTCGGTTGACTTCGTAGAACTATTAGATGATTTGGAACTTGAGGTGATTGACGCTCCTGACACAAAATACACTTGGCGGAGCTCGAGCTCGAGCTCCCGCATCGACAGGTTCTTAGCATCGTCCGAACTTCTAAATCTCTTCCCCTCCTGCTTTGCCTTGACAAGGGTTCGGACCCGCTCGAATCACTCCCCTCTCGTTTGGGACTCGAGGGAACAAAATTCGACCCGGGGCTTTTTCAGGTACGAGAAGGCATGGCTTCTCGAGGACTCTTTTCGCGAGATGGTTTCTCACCACTGGACCTCTACGATCACTTCTGGCTCGACGGTCTCGAGATTCTTCCAGAAGCCCGTTTCGCTGCGAGGAAGACTTTGCTTATTCAAGGAGTCGCGCGCTGCTCGCCGGGCAACCAGGGCCTCGGCTGAGGAGATTCTTGCCGGCCTTGATCAGCTTAAGGACTTCGATCCTCTCTCATATGAGGATCTCGCAAGGTGGGAGGCTTCTCTCAGGAAAGTGGCGCTGGAAGATACGGAGAGAGTTGCGGAGTGGCGCCAGCGTTCTAGGCACAAGTGGCTCGTGGAGGGGGGTGCCAATACGGCATTCTTCCATCGTGTTGCCAACGGACGCCGACGTGCAAATACGTTGCGCTCGGTCTTAGAGGACGGCATCCGTGTTGCGGGTGACAAGGAGATGGGTAATCCGATTGCCAAGCACTTTCGTGCGTTCTCTTCGCGGTCCCTTCTGCGCAGGTGGCGTTAGTTGGGCCACGGGGCGGAGCGGCTGTCGCCGGAGCTCGCTTCGGGCCTGGTCGTGCATGTGTCCTTGGAGGAGGTTCGGGCGGCCGTCGGGGCACTCAACGCGGATGGCGCGCCTGGGCTGGACGGGTTTCCTGTGTCTTTTTATCGGGACTTTTGGGATCTCCTTGCTGGGGAGGTCCTCGAGGTGGTTCAAGAGGTGTGTTTGTACAACGCGGGGGTCGAGAAAATTACTCGGGCGATGATTGTTCTCCTGTCGAAGAATAGTGCGGCTGAACGCATTGAGGATTTCCGACCAATCGCCCTCTCCAACGGGCTCTATCTGATCGTCGCTAAAGTGTTCGCTCTCCGCCTTAGCAGGGTTCTCGCGAACCTCATTTCTCCCGTCCAGGCGGCTTTCATCCCTGGCGGGCAAATTGGGGACTGCTTCATTATGGCATCTGAAATTGTGGCGGATTGGAAGAGGCTTGGTAGGAAGGCTATGCTCTGGAAGGTAGACTTTGCCAAGGCTTACGATACTCTTGATTGGCGCTTCCTTTGGGAAGCTTTACATAGGAAGGGTTTCCCCGACACTTGGATATCTTGGATGAAACGTTGTGTTACCACGACTTCTATGGTGGTTCTTGTTAATGGACGGCCGGAGGGCGGATTTTACCAGCCTCAGAGGGGAGTCAGGCAATGGTGCCCCCTTGCCCCGCTCCTTTTTGTCATCGCGGCGGATGCGTTGGCCTGCATGTTGGTGCAGGTGCAACGTTGTGGCCTGTTCTCGAGCTTTTCCAAGAACGATCTAAATATCCCATTGTTACAATATGCGGACGACACCTTATTTTTCGTGGAGGGCGGCGGGGAGGAGGTTGGGGTCGTTGCTGCCGTGCTGGATCTCTTTGGGGAAATGTCCGGTCTCGTCCAAAATCGGGACAAATCCATTTTGGTGCCTTTTGCGTTCTCTGAGGAGGAGGCGCGCTCGTGCTCTACTGACATGGAGGTAGGCTGCGGCAAATTGTTGTTTCGTTACCTCGGGAAGCCGCTTTCTATTGGGCGGGCGCGGCTGGCAGATTGGCTTCCGGTCATTGAGAAGATGGAGGGCAGGTTAGCGGGGTGGAGTTCCTCCATCCTCTCCAGGGGGGAGGTTGGTACTTCTAAAGGCGGTGTTGGCGTCTATTCCCACCTTCTTCATGTCTGCGACAACTTTACCGAAGGGGATTCGTGTACGTATTGAAGGACTTATGAGGAGATTCTTATGGCGCGGGAGCGGACTGACGACCGGGGGCATCCATCTTGTTGATTGGACTACGGTCACGCTGCCGAAATCGGAAGGCGGATTGGGTGTCCGTAACCTAAATGCTATGAATGAAGCATTACTCCTGAAATGGATCTCCCGTGTTTGGGGGACCTCTGAGGATATGTGCTGCAAGTTGATCCGCCGTATTTACCTTTGCCGGAGCCCCATGGCTCTTGTGCTCACTACTGGCGTTCGTCCTTCCCCATTTTGGAGGGGGATTCTCTCGCTGCTCCCTCGTTTCCAGGACTTGTTCCAGCCCATCTTGGAGAACGGCCTCTCCTTTGCATTCTGACTCGACAACTGGACTGGTGAGGGGACGATTGCTTCTCGCTTCCCAAGGCTCTTTGCCTTGACGGCGGATAGGGAAGTTAAAGTTGCCAATGTGTGGTGTGATGGGAACTGGATGCCCAGATTTTGCGCAAAATTTCAGATAAAGACTCGATGAGTTCCTTCGGCTGTGTGATTCTCTGGCCGGATGCGAGGGCCCCAGGGGGGGCGGGACCACTGGGTTTGGAGAGGCGCTCCTTTTTCGGTCAAGAAGGCTTATGTGGCTATTCGGAGGCTGCCACCTGGTCCTTCCGAGGCCCTCACTAAAGACTGCTCCTTTATCTGGGGTTTCATCTCCCTGAGCGTATCAGATTCTTTCTATGGCTCCTCAGGCGCAAGCGCCTAATGACGCGGGACCGTTGCGTGCGGTTCTTGGGATCCGCTTCGAATTCCTGCTTCCTGTGTGAGGTGGCCATTGAGTCGGTGGATCATTTATTCTTCCAATGTCAACGCGTTGTGGATTCTTGGGTCGAGCTGGGGCTCGACTGGGTTGACGCATCTTCGTTCGACACATTTTGGGAGGTGTTTCGATCTAATCCCCCCAGACCGCGGGTGGATGTGTTAGGCCCTTTGTCGTTACTTTGGTGTATTTGGCTGGAGAGAAACGCCTTGGTGTTCTCGGGCTGCAGATTCTATAGGGAAAATGTATTAGCTCGGTCCAAGGCTTTTGTGGAAGCCTGGTCATCTTTATGACCCCCTTTTTGTACTTGTTTTTCTTTTCTTTCCTTTTTCTTAATCAATTGATTGGGGAGGGCACCATAGCGTGTTACCCCCTCTTTTGGTCTTAAAAAAAAGGATTCAAGAGATCAAATGTGGATCACTCGTTGTTCATTCAGAAGACTCCTAGAGGTACGGTTGTCATCATGGTGTATGTTGATGACATTTTGGTTAAAGGAGATGATGCTCAAGGTATAAAGATGGCAAAAGCATTTTTGGGTCGTTAGTTTGTTACAAAGGATCTGGGTACTCTACGATGTTTTCTGAGGTTGGAGTTTGCCAAGAATACACAGGGTCTTGTGATGACCCAAAGGAAATATATTACAGATTTACTTGTTGAAACAGGTATGGTTGGGTGTAGACCCGCGAGTACTCCTATGGATCCAAGCATGAAATTGTATGATAATGATACCGAGGAAGTTGACAAGAGAAGATATAGAGAAATGGTGGGTAAGCTCCTCTACATTACTATAACTCGACCCGATATTGCCTTTGCAGTTAGCCAGTTCATGGAACAGCCGAGACAGGTGCATATGGATGCTATATATATGATACTGAGGTATCTAAAGTCGTCGTCAGGCACAGGATTGCTATTTTAAAGGGAAACAAATTTATCTATTTCAGCATGTGCGGATGCGGGTTATGCAGGATGCCCTAAGGATCGGAAGTCTACTTTGGGCTTTGCAGTGTTTGTAGGCAGCTCGCTGGTTTCTTGGAAAAGCAAGAAACAAACTGTTGTGGCTAGATCCAGTGTTGAGTCTGAATACAAGGCTATGGCACAAGCAAGTACAGAGATGATGTGGGTTCGAGCTGTACTATACGATTTGCATATAGAGGTACCTCTACCCATGCAGCTACAGTGTGATAATCAAGCCACATTGTTCATTGCCAATAATCCTGCCTTACATGAAAGAACAAAACATATTGAGGTAGACTGCCACTATACCAGAGATATGATCCAGAAAGTCCTGATTTCTACTTCACATGTGAGTTCAGGGGAGCAGACAGCCGACATTTTCACCAAGCCATTGCATAGAGGACCATTCCAGAAGTGTTCTTCCAAGCTGAGCATGATTGATATCTATGCTCCACCTTGAGGGGGAGTGTTGAGAGATTTATATAGTCGGTATACTGTTCATCATTTTTTATTTCCGTAGTTACTACTTATGTAATTTACCCATAGGCTTTCCTCTATATAAGAGAGCCTAAGGTTCTTTGGAATAACAAGAGAATAGTTTCCACCAACAGATGCAGTTTGGGACAATACTTTTATCGTCACTTTTGCAAGTTGGGAGCTTATAAATCGTACAATAAGCACCATTCAGCTGCAAAAATCAAAAGAGTGAAAGCAAGTTAATAAATGATGATCTCGCTACTTCAACTTAAGAATCAAGAGTAGCATATGTATGGAATCTTAAACACTTACCAGGAAAAGTATTACCCCACCCATTAATCGTGGTAATTCTACATAATGTCCTCAACGCATATTTAAAGAACTTCATATGCATTTAGACAAGTCGTATTATGTAACGTAAAGCTTTTATAGAATATTTTGCCAAACTATTTCCAAACTTAAGTTTCTATCTGCTTAGCTCATTTATGCACATTGTTTGTGTCTTCTCATCACTCACAAGCTTCTTCACCACAATGAACGGTTGCTAGAAGGTCCATGTTAGTACCAAGACCGTGCTTGTATTGGTACTTTGGATTGAAATAATAAGCTGGACACAAGCATGGATATTTTCATAATCTAATAAAAGTATGTTATATACCCATCCTCTAGTTTAGTATCAAACAATAAATAATGAAGGATCTTTATCAGTTGTGCCCCTCTGAGATATTACAATATCATTTATGCCCCTTCCTTTTTTGGAATATCAGTTTTGGCCCCTAACTTCTTACCATTCTATCACGTGTGCCCCTCCGATACTTTAGCCGTCAATAAGTTGAACTTAACCATGATTTTTTCAAACCATAGTTAGGTTAAGAGGGGCATAACTGTCCAAACACTCCTCCACCCATCCTCCTCTACCTCACGCCATCTGACATCATCCTTCATCGTCCTCGTCGATCGAGTTGGATCCATAAAACACAAATAAAGGAGGTGTTGCAATCAGAAAATTGCTTGGTTGATGTTGTTTGTCTAAAGTTAAGGTTCTAGTTCCGTGCTCCATTCCTTGTGAGAGCTTTCATTTTGTTGGTTTTTTTCTGAAAAAATATCTTGTTTTAACTCCTAAGATAGGATGGTGTCATAGCACCAAGAACCCAGGAGTTTCCAAATGTTTGCAGGGCATAATTTACGTGTCAACATTTTCAAAGAAAAGAGAACATTTCCCCTCCAATGGCAAAAACATCAAAAGAACTTAAAGGGAAAAAAATAGATGCCTCACTTTCGGGCAGTTTTTGATCGCTTGACAGAGCACCAGTAAGTTGATCAGGTACACCAAAAGACATGCAGAGATTCATCAAGGAGCAGCAGGTTCCCGATTCTTGGATTTTTTGTACTACGGTGGAGTCAACATCTGTAGTGAAAGCATCGATCAAGGGGTGTAGGTGTACCTGATCGTGATCATGATTTTTAAAAGCAGAATCAAACAGTTTATCTCTCATCTTCCAGATCGTGAGTGGACCTAGACCTACTGGGATAGATGCATGCACAATCTGTTGGAAAAGCAAAACTATGTATGTGTCGCTAAGTAGGCAATTAGGCACTCATCTTACCCCAAAAACCCACCAGGGATTTAGAATTTATGTTGCTCCAGATTTGTAGTTGTTGGAGATTGTCGAACCAAGAAGAAGGTGGTGGTTGTGATAAATGAGAGCACAAAGGAGAAAAGCCTAGGGACCCTTCTGCTTCCGCATTATGTCCTCTTATCCACAATCAAACTCTTGCCGCTTTTTGGCTTCGCAAATGGGAAAATAACCCAAGAACCATGGAAGGAATATCGTGATATATTATCGATATATCACCGATATATCGATATCGAGATGAGACCGATATGGGTACAGATATGGCAATATTTCCTCCTTTTCAGGCATTTCCTTCACAAAAATTGTCAATATGGGCGATATTTCCGCGATATATTGCCAAAATATCGTATCCACACGATATCGAAACGATATTGAAATCGATATAGCATGTCATGCCAAGAACCTAGTGGGTAAATATCATCATCTGTGGTCATAATGGACTGGAATTAATTTCATCTTTTCCCCTGAGTCCATTTTTTTGAAAAAAGATCTCGTCCATTTATCGTTGATCAAACCAGAAAAGTACCAAGACTAAATCATGCATAGCCGCAAGAGCAAAAGCTTACCAGGTTCCTGACGACCTGTTTTGAAGTAAAGATCCAACAAAAGTTGCATCCAAAAGGAGATAATTGCCTCATTATCGAGGAAGGGGAGGAGGAGGAGGTTGGGACGGAAGAGGGGGAGGAGGTTGGGGTGGAAGAGGGGGAGGAAGCTGGGGCGGAGGAGGATGAGGTCAGGGCGGAGGAGAGGAAGAGGAGGATGAAGAGGCCAGGGCGGAGGAGGCTTGGGAGGACGAGGACTAAGCGAAGATAGCTGGGGGCGGAGGAGGCTGGGGAGGAGGGCTGGAGGGGGAGAAGGAGGAGGAGGTTGGGGGCGGAGGAGGTGGTGGAGGGGAAGAAGGAGGAGGAGGATGGGGCGTAGGAGGGAGTGGAGGAGGAGGTTGGGGGCGGAGGAGGGAGCGGAGGAGGGGGTGGAGGAGGAGGATGGGGCGGAGGAGGGGGTGGAGGAGGGGGAGAAGCAGGGAGGGTGAGGAGCAATGTTGTAAAAGTCACCCGACTAGCCCGACTAGTAGGGTCGACTAGTCTAGTCAGTGGGGTGGCCGGTCGAGTACCAACTAATTCCGACTAGGTTCACTAGTCAACCAATTTTTGCTTGGAGATACCATATATTTTTACTTTTTTAGAAGCAAACTTATTCTAATAGACTTAATTTTTTATTTAAATTCAAGTACTTCTTTTGATTCATTATAATAGTAAAAAAATATATAAATGCATATATAAATCTATGTAAATATATAATAATATATGTATAAAAATGATTTATATATTTAAAAAATCCGAGCCGATTAAAGACCGACTAAATTCGATTAATCGCCCGACTAAATCCGATTAATCGCCCGACTGCCGACTTTTGCAACCTTGGTGAGGAGTTGGTGAAAGACCATTTAATCCTTTTTTTAAATTCATTTTCCCTTGTATCCCTAAAGTTGTCTGTTTGTATTAGGGATAGATGGCAATTTATCCGAGGGACAGAAGTGATATAGCGACAAGAAGTCGGGGGCACAACTGATATTCCAAAAAGGGGATGGGCATAACTGATATTGCAATATCTCATAGAGGTATAACTAATCAAAACCAAAAATGAACATACATATTAGCCTTGCAAAAGAGGATGCGGGAGCATTTTGGCCCATCGCTCATCAATGATATCAAGTCATGCCTTGAATCCTCTACAAACATTTTCTTTTATCGCCTTCCCCATGCGACGTGTTGCTTCATAAATCATTCTCATGGTTGGTTTTTTATCACCGTCCACGATCCTCAATGCAGACACAACTACTTACATATTTTTCGTGACCCATGCCACGTCATCCCAAAGTGAAGATCAATGACCAATGATTCCAGTTTCCTCCATCATGTTCAAGCATCGAGTATCTCAAACGATTCCCCTTAGTAGCACATGATTTTCAAATCGATTTTGTGTTGCTTCAAGCTTTGCAACGCTATAAAATTTATTGCAAACCTTGTGATCCAAAGCCTAACAAGTTCTCCATGTGCATCATCCATATTGAAATCAAAACTTTTGAATGGTTGTAAATTAATGAGGTGATCTTATGTGCTTGATCTACCACCTTTGCCATAAGTTTTCGC
This sequence comes from Ottelia alismoides, assembly GCA_037367405.1. NCBI lineage: Eukaryota > Viridiplantae > Streptophyta > Magnoliopsida > Alismatales > Hydrocharitaceae > Ottelia > Ottelia alismoides. The sequence goes on along the minus strand of JAZKJV010005593.1, from coordinate 107,670 downwards.
TTGCCAAAGTCCTTCATGACGAAGTTGATGCAATATGCAACGCATGCCATCCAAAAAATGACGTAGTTGCTAGAAGCCAAGATCGTTTCACCAGCTTCCTTAAAAATGTTGCCATTATTCGTGACTATCTGCATGATGTTCTCATACACATTTTTGTTACTCTCATACCGATACATAAGCCGCATACACCAATACACGCTTAAACTCACAGGTATGGTATGAGTTTAGTTATTATTGCAGTGATACAAGACCTTCGTGCAATAGTACATAACAACTAGGTGCATTAGTATACTCTGCCACACCGATTCATGCATTGATAAGTTCAATTCTCATTAATGTACTTGTTATTGCATCAATACATGTACCATGTACATTGATACAATTTTGGCCATTAGATCTTTTTAGTCATTTCAACATGCCTATTTGTATAACGGCCATTGCACCGGTACAAATTTATGTACACCAATACATACTAGTGGTTGTTGAACCCATTTTACAATGTATTTCTACCTTGATACACTGCTACATCTTCTTATTCATCGTTATACTAGAAAATTGAATGTTTTTCTTAGTCGTTTTGCTTGAGATATTTTTATGAATTATTATTGTTAGAGTTCCCTTGAGCATATAAAAGGAATCGACAATGTACACTTGAAACTTACACCAAGAGCACAAGTTCTCTACTCATTAATATACTATCTATTCTTGTGAGAAAAATATTGTGTACTCAAGAAGTTTTGGCAAAGCAAGCGCTCTTTGTTCTTCACATTCTTCACAACTCTTAGCTCTTGATCTCTCAAAAGTCTTCTGCTCCAAAGTCAAACTCTATTTACAAGTATGCATGTTTACAAGCTTTTTTATTACGATAATCGTATGTAATCTCTATTTTTGGCTAAAAGATATCTTAGTGCAAAAGGCCTTTCCTCCCAAATGGAAGATAAAGTATGTAATCTCTATTTTTGGCTAAAAGATATCTTAGTGCAAAAGGCCTTTCCTCCCAAATGGAAGATAAACTCTTACTGAGGTTATATACCTGGAGGAGTTCTACGTAAAAGCATTTCTTCTTGTGTAGAATATAAATTCGATTGAGGTTGCATGCCTCAAAGGTGTAATGTGTGATAACATTTCTACTAATAGGGGAAAATACCGGTAAGATTGTGTGCTTTGTAAAACGATTTGGACTACATCAAAAGTAGTTCATTTTTAGTGGAGGCTTTATAAGTCATGCATAAGACAAGATCAAGCACAGAGTGTAGCCCCAAGGTGGGTGAACCTGTCTAAATCTTTGTGGACCATGCTTTGCTTGTTGTGGCTTGTTCCTTGAGATAATTTGTTTTTAATTTGATTATTAATAGGATGGAAACTATTCACCTCCCTGTGATTCATCACTTGTCAAGTAAAGGATAGTCGCCAAGGGAAACATCGGGGAATAACACCTCCTCCAATCTCTCTTCATCACCCCCAAAGCATAGCGCACCCAACCATGGTTTTAAAAAATGCATCTCAAGGCACCGAGGCATAAACCTCGAGGCGGTTTTACATGAAAACTGCCTCGAGGATATAGCCTCAATCCGATATCTGAGGCGTAGGCCTCAAAGACCCGACGCAGTATCGAGGCGGTTGAGGGGTCCCGAGGTGCCGCCTCGGTCTGCTGTGCATTTTTTGGGCAAATAAATAAAAACTATATAAAGCTATACTTTTATAACAATATTGAAGTTTTAAAGCATATTTTAGTTACAAACATACAAGCCACAATCACAATATTGTATTATAGTATCATTATATATTACTCCCGAACCATAACATTTCATAAATATATAATTATACATGTATATTACAATCATCGTTGCATCAAAGAAATCATGCAAGTGTACAATAATTGTTTCTAATTAGTATGAACAAATTCTATACCAATAAATGATATTCAATTGCTTGTATCGCTACAATGAGTAAAATAAATATTTAAGATACTGTATATTTTTGTAAAGATATTAGGAATTCACATATTTGCAATATTAATATTACTTAATCACAAATTAAAACTAGCATGTATGGTTAATATGGTATACTTTGTACATCTATTAAATTTAAAATATTTAAATTTAGGATTTATGATAATAGTATGTCAATATTTGAAGTTTATGGTTTTATGATAATATAATTGTGCTTAATAATAATTTTGACATGTACTTTCTTTATAAATCAAGGCTTACGCATCGCCTCAATAACAGAAAATCACCTGGATCCACCTCACTTTTTTAAAACCTTGCACCCAACAACCCCCTCAGTAGCTCCAACTTCGCAATTAGCCAATCCTTATTTTTGCCCAACAAAGGAGACAGCCCATGCATCCCCACCAAACTCCAACGTCATAACACTAACTTTAATCTCTTTTTCCAAACCCATCCCCATTGACTCAGAGGTAACCCCAAAAAGGAAGTCTCTCGTAGGACAAGTAAGATGCTTCCAAGGTTGGAGAAGTCGGTAGTCGAAACTCGATCGGTCATGTTCATTGACTAAGGATTAATCGGGAAGTTAGGCGACTAAGCAAACTTAGTCGGATTTTAGTCGATTTTGAAATTTTAATTATTTTTAAATAGGGTAAATTACATATTGGGTCCTCATCTATGAGCCCAATCTCAATATGGGTCCCAATGTTTTAAATGTAATAAAATGGATCCGGACTTTGCTTCTATAAACGGCACTGTTAGAAAAAAGAGAGAGATGGACTATATTGCTCATTTCCGAGAATGGGCACTTCTGAGAATATCACTTCCAAAATGGACACTTTAGTCCATCTCTCTTTTTTCTAACGGTGTCGTTTATATAAACGGAGTCAGGACCCATTTTGTTATATTTGAAAGATTGAGATTCATATAGGGATTGTACCCATAGATGAGGATCTAATATGCAATTTACCCTTTTAAATATATAAATCAACTTTTATACATGTGTTCCTATATATGCATAAATTTAGACATTTTCAATACTATAATAAATTCATAAAAACATAACAAGAATACTACGCCTTTTTTAAAAAGCATTCATAAAAATGAATTGCATAAATATACTAACCAATAACATTGACGGTGAATGAATAGCATATAAAAATAAATCAGCCCTGTGGGCCTGTATAGATATTTACAGTAACCAATAACATTAGCATTAATAATAATACAAAACTGGATAGCACAGACTATTGATATGCCTTGAATCATAAGCATATGATAGCATGAACTAAATATACAACATAACATCATATATAAAGGAATAACAAAAAAAGAGGCAACATAATATTTTTTTTTGAAATCCATAAACGAGGGGGGAGACACTCGATGGTGCACGCCCCAAGGTTTTATTCAAAAGACCAAGATAAAAAGAGAGGGGGAAAACAACCACACGCCGACACTACATAGCCATTACAACGCCCAATCCTCCACCAAGTGCTTTGAAAAATCCCCACATTCTCCTTATAGAATCTTTGCCCCGAGAACAGCAAATCATTCCTACCCCACCAAATCGCCCACAGTATGGCCACAGGATAAAACATCTCCTTCATCGGCATATCCTTATTTGCCAGCAGCACATTCCAGAAGGTCTGGGGATCGTTTGTGCAGCACCAGTCCAAGCCAGTCCCCTTCCAAACTTGAATCACCATGGGGCACAAGAAGAAGAGGTGTTCCACGGATTCAATCGCCTCATTGCATAGCAGGCACCTGTCAGATATGGTACCTAATAGTCTGGCATATCGGTCCCTCGTCATCAGCCTCTGTCTCCTGAGCAGCCAAAGGAAGAAACCAATTCTCTCAGGAAGCTTGAGAGCCCATAGAAAAGCACAATCCCGGATTAGAATCTCCGATTGCGACGGCGGCGGCCGAGAGATAGCCCCAAAGGCCTTCTTGATCGTGGACGGAGCTTCCCGCCAACACCAGTGGTCCCGCCCCCCCCCCCCCCGTAGGACGCCTCACCTCCCTCACAGCATCGAGCAAAGCCAAGAAGTCATCCAACCTCTGGTCGGAGAAGTTCGCGGAGAAAGTGGGACACTAATTTCCATCAATCCAGCAGGCCGCAACCGAGCACGATTTGTCTTCTGCCAGGGCATATAAGCGAGGGAAGCGCGAGCAAAGCCCCCCCCCCCTCCCCACCCAATCGTCCGTCGAAAAGGAGAAAGAGTCCCCCCCCCACCAAGGACCGGCCTAAAAAGCGCAATATTCCTCAAGAACACCTCCACGACCCCCCTCCAAAAAGGGGTGAGGGAGGCTAAACATAATATACTAAGTTACTAACTACTAATCAACAATGAATTTTAAGTTACAAACAACGCGTCGTCGAAAGAGAGGATCACAATGCTTCCGATGCGGTAACCATCGCCATCATTTGGAGGCTTGTTTTGATCACAAATGATTTACAGGAATACCTCTTGAAGCGTGTTTGCGATCCCTTATCTCTAGACGCGTGTTTCCTACAATCCAAGTTGATCTGAGCGAGAAGTCTCTTGATTTTCATCTCACGAAAACCAATGCCTTCTTCATGGGCAAGAAGCACCTAAGATGGAGGAAATCCACGAGTAGTCAATCAGGCATCGCAATGGCGCTGCCACGACTGCGAGTCTCTCTAGGTCAAGAATGTGAACGACCACATTGTTGAGAGAGAGAGAGAGGGTGTGTGTGTGGGCATGTATGAGAAAATGGAGAGAGAGTGAGAGAGAGTTATTGCTCTTGTAATTCATGTAGTTGTTGTAAGCAGAAAAAGCTAGGGCTACCCCTCCTTTTATACTAAATTGGGTGTCCATGGATCTCAATCTATGTGCACTCATAATCAAGGGTCTAGATTATTTTGTGCTTCCAATCAATGGCGATGATTTTGTTGCATAAATTTGTAACAACAAATATTAATTTGGAATAAATTAAATTTGTTGCAAATAATTCACAACACATTCAATTTAATTCAAATCAATCTCATATGGAAATAAAGGAAAGAGGAAAAGCCTCCTTCCCTTAATAGAGTGGAAGGTCATACATGGAGCAGGACTCCATTGTCGTCCACCTCTACAAAAGGGAAAGGTTGCTCTCCGTTTCCTAATTGATAAGATCTCATATCTTTCCAAAATTCCACATGTGCAACAACATTTGTTGCATTATTATTCACCAAAATAATTTCAAAATATTTTGTGATAATTTCAATCGTGCCATTTATAAATTGTGAATCATATTCACACATCCAAAATAAAATGTTGATTGTATTTACAATTAATTATACAATGTGAATTCAATTCACATCAACATTTGTTGCATTATTATTCACCAAAATAATTTCAAAATATTTTGTGATAATTTCAATCTTGCCATTGATAAATTGTGAATCATATTCACACATCCAAAATAAAATGTTGATTGTATTTACAATTAATTATACAATGTGAATTCAATTCACATCAACATTTAATTCGTAAATATTATTTACAATAACAACTCTCCGATATATTATAAATCACATTTATAATAATTATGATTATTATGGATTGATACCACATTAATCATATCATTGATAGATAAATCATAATTAATTATCTTAGATGACTATTATCATGTGCTCAAATAATATGAATCATATACATATTATTCATAAAATTTAAATCACATTTAATTATCATTTTTTCTCAATGCTCGGACATATTATCAACAATAGAATTATTCTTGAACTCTTTCAAGAATAATGCACTTTCTCCGCGGATACTTGGAGATAAGGATAGGGCGATTGTACATCCATGTATAGTATAGTGACTTGGGTACTGAGATGTGTCCAGATCTCGGGGAAACTCTCAAAGATGTTTTAAGAATATGGCCATACTTGGACCAATTGAACTTTGCAACAATCTAAGGGTGAACAATATCCTCCAAAAACCTCAAGATTGGGATAGGATGTTACAATTTTAAGTGTTGGTGTATATGTCTCATATGTGGTAGATGGGTAAACGGATCCCTTTAGGATCCCTTTACCACATCCAGTGTTTAATTCCACATCTATCAGTGATCGGACTTGGAGGGTCTGTGGAGGCTATACAAGAAGCTCCATACCTCATGCATCAGATGAGAAAGTTTAATAAACGAATCAGCCCTTTGAGATATTCTCCCATGGTTTCATCCCGCTCCTCGCGGAGTAGGGTTCCACATAAAATCCCGATGTTCTTCGATGTTTATTTCTTTTCTCTGAAATTAGCTTCCGCATTCGTAGCTTCTAACATGGTATCTGAACAAGTCGTTCTTGGGATTCTTTTATCAGGTTCGATTTCTGTAATTCATTTGAGATTTATTCAAGTCATAGTATTTCACAAAACCCTAATCAAGTTCATCCTACGAGCAGTTTTTCTTGTTCTGAAGATCAACAGTGTGGATAGGAACCCTAGTTCCGGTTCTTCAAATCTCACCAAGCAGGCCTCCACCACAAAGCTCTAGTCGCACGAGAATATCCTCATGTGATTGAAAAGAAGAAGGGTTCCATCACAACCCCAGACCCCAGACGCTGCAAGATCTGGGCATCACCGGTCCTCTTCTCCAGCATCAGAAGATGCTTTCCATGCAAGATGCTCCACCTCCCTCTCCATCCAGGCAGTTGTGATCTGACACAACCCCCGCAGCCCCTCTGTGCCAACGTTGGGACTCACAGACGCATCTCCAGGCGTGCAGCTACATGCCGAAGAAGAGGGGACTTCACGAACGTCAATCCTCTCCACCTCTCGTTCGATCCAGGCGTCAATCCTTACTTGGAGGCGCTCGATCTCAAGTGACGACGGTGGCAGCATTCCTTGCCGCCATCTTTCCGATTCCATGTGGCACAATCATCATCCAAGGTTTCAAAACCCTAAATGAAAAAAACGATGGCAGCTGCGCAGCTCCACTTGATGCGCACAGTTTGAAACTCCCTTCCAGCGACAAGATCCCAGCAACAACACCTCCCTCAAGTTTCCCCATCATCACGTGCCTCCATTCCTTCAACGGCGCAGCTCAAGGCGGAGCCTTCGTTGATCCTTGTCTCCCTCTCATTCCAGACGGATGCGGAGATCTGCTGCATACGGCAACGCAACACCTTCACAGGCGACTCTTCAGACGGCAGCACCCTTCTCATCATGCGCAAGGTGGTGTGCCATCTCCAAGCGAGAGCAACACCTCCTCGCTCCCCCCTGCAGGAGGAGCTTGAAGCCCCCTCCGCTCCAGGCGATACCGCCAACTTCAAAGATCTCCAAGTAGCATAGCAGCAAGCTCCATCAGGGGCAGTGGGCTTCGAGAAAAGGGTTCCCAAGTGGGAACCCTAAATAAAAAAGGGGGGCCCAATTGGGTCGTGATTTCTTTTTTAAAAAAGGAGCCTAGTTGGGGCTGCAGCCTGCAGCATTTTAAAAAAAGGGAAGAAAGATGCATTTGTTTGGGCCCTATTTGGGTTAAAAATTTTGTTTTTGAGAAAAGGTGCATACAAAAGAAAAGTCGTACGCGAGAGAAAAGAGAAAAGAAAAAAGCGAGAAAAAAATATGAACAGCTTATTTATTTTTAAAAAAAAAGAGAGAAGGATATTAAAAAAATGGGATAGCCAAAAAATGATTTGAAGGGAAAAAACTGAGAAAAAAATCGAGATCGGCTTATTTGGTTTTTGTTTCTCCCATTTTCTTGTCTTCTCCCAACTTAGTCGACATCATTGTATTCCGACCAGTATGAGAGAAAGGGGAGTATTGTGTAGAGTTACAGGTCGGATTCAGATTTTCAGACTATACAGTTCAGTTTCAAACTCTGTGGATTGGTTCACAATCCAAGTTCGAGGCACTCCATATTTGGGCGGCCTATTTTCTTCGAGTTCTCTAGAGAGAGGCTCCTTTTCAGACGCACATGTATGCAATCATTATTTGTGTGGTCACATCTTTATTTTTTGATCTCAGAGTTTTCATGTGATTCATAGGGACTACAGAGTAGTTAGAAATTCCATTCCTAATGCCATGTGGGTTAGGGTTTTCATGTGGTTTCATATGGACTCCAGAGTAGAGATCCTATTATCTGAGCCAGTATGGGAGAGACCCAGTTCTTCGACGAGGAGACTTTTCAGACTCCATTCTCCAGCGAATGTGGACTCCGACAAGGATGTCTCCACGACCTTTTCAGTTCGGCCCTTCAAAGTTGGAGCAATTGTCCACATGATGTGGCAGGCCAGAGTACTCCGGCTAGGAGACTCGTTTCAGTTGCAGTGACTATGACTGGCGCAATACAGAGCACATGCTCTCTGACGAGCAAATTCAGTTTGACTCACACTCCAACTTGTTTGTTCCTCCTCACCTGCACGCATGAGAAGCAACGTCCTCGACAGTAGCCGACAGTTGTGTTTACGTTGAGTTGATATTATCTATGTGTCTTGTATAGTGAGCTTGATTGATTTATTTATGTTTGTCCAAGTTGAGCATTGCATGCTCCATCTTGAGGGGGATTGTTGGAGTATATGTGTCATATGTAGTAGATGGGTATGACCACATCTAGTGTTTAGTCCCACATCTATCAGTGGTGAGACTTGGAGGGTCTGTGGATGCTATATAAAAAGCCCAAACCTCATGTATCAAATGAGAAAGTTCAATGAACGAATCAACCCTTTGAGGCGTTCTCCCGTGGTTTCATCCCGCTTCTCACGGAGTAGGGTTCCACGTAAAATCCTGTTGTTCTTCAATGTTGATTTCTTTTCCTTTGATATTAGCTTCCAAATTCGTAGTTTCTAACTTTAAGGAAGGTCGTATGATTCCCGCGAAATCCCAAACTAAAGGCAAGGACAATGTTGTGCTAAGACGTCGGCACCTAACGTCATCATCCCGCCAGTTAATATCCTCTACCACCATCACCCAAAACAAAGTATTATCGAGAAACAACAATCTATACACGAGCAATACCAACCCAACCTTTTTTTGATGCTAAAAAGAGGGGGATACACTCGGTGGTGCTCGCCCCAAAAATATATATAACTAAAACAAGAAAAGAAGAGAGATACTTACAACGGGAAGGTGGGGTAGAAGGGAGCAGGAGGTTGTTAGAAATACAAGAAAAATAGCCACCACAGAAGGGGCATTAAACTCTCAAGAACACCAATCGGATATTAGTCTATTGCCCAAAATGTTAACATTCTCCCGATAGAATCGCACGCCCGAGAAAATAGCGCCGTTCCTTGCACGCCAAATGCACCACAGCCGCACGATAGGAACCAAAAAATCTGCTCTGTCCATCGACCTGTTCGACCACAGCAACTCGCAAAAGTGTTCCAAATTGTCCGCGCGAGCCCATGCCACATCGTCCCAAACGCCAGCAACCACGGAGCAGCGAAAAAAGAGATGGTCGGCAGTTTCGTCGTCACCGCCGCAAAGTTGGCAAGCAGCAGAGGTCAGGGGGAAGAACTTGGCGCAGCGATCCCGAGTCATCAGTCTTCGTTGACGAAATAGCCAAAAAAAGATAGCAGTGCGCTCCGGCAGGCGCAACCCCCAGAAGAAGGCACAGTCGCGCACAAGAGGGGAGGACGCAGGAGACGTAGGAGAGAGCATAGCCCTGTAAGCCTTACGAGTGGAGAAGGCCCCATCTTTCCAATGCCAGTGATCCCGCTGCAACGAAGGCGAAGAAGCAGAGTTGAGAGCCTCCAACATCGAGGCGAAGTCATCCACCCGCTGGTCAGATAAATTCCCCGAGAACCGAGGCCACCAACAGCCGTCAGACCAGCACTCCGCGACAAACGCGTGCCGGTTAGAAGCATGCGCGTACAATCTCGGAAAACGCACCCGAAGAGGGCCTCCTCCCAACCAGTCATCCAGCCAAAACTTGAAGGATTCCCCCGACCCGAGCACCGGCTTGAATAGCGCGATATTCCGCTGCAGAGAGGAGGATATGCTGCGCCAGAACTGGGAAGACTGAAGATGCAAAGCCCCCCGCTGTAGCCCGAACCAGTCGCTGCCCAAGAGCACCCGAAGGACGTTCGTGAAAAAGTTATCATCCTTGCCCCAAATTTTACTCACCCATTTGAGTAGTAGTGCGTCATTTACCAGGTCCAATCTCCGAACACCAAGACCACCGAAGCGCTTCGGCATGGTCACCACATCCCAAGCAACTAAATGCATCCCCCTACCGTTCCCGTCCTTGCGTCCCCATAAGAAGCGACGCATACACCGCTCCAGACGTAAGCGGACCCCCGCAGGCATTCTTCGAACCGAGAGGAAGTACACCGGAATAGAAGAAAGGACAGATTTGATAAGAATAAGGCGCCCAGCCCGAGATAGCAAGGTGGCCTTCCAACCCGCAAGGCGAGACTCCATTCGCTCCGTGATAGCCCGCCAAAAAGAAGATCTAGCCCTCCCCACTGAAAGAGGAATACCAAGATAGGGAAAAGGAAGCTCCCCAGGCGCAGAACCGAGCAATTGACCACTAACGGCCGCCTCCGTAGTCGACATTCCAAAAGGCACCACTTTGGATTCGGAGGCATTAATCGACAACCCAGATAATTCACAGAAAATAGCAAGAGTATAGGCCATACCCGACACCTCCTCCGGGCCGCCCTCAATGAAGCAAACCGTATCATCAGCGAACTGGATCATGAGTTCCACCAAACCTTAATCATGAGTTCCACCAAAAGTCAAGGTGGACACAAGCAACATGCTTGACAAGTCTAGATTCCTCAGCATGCTTACGACATTAGGGCTTCTCTAAGGTTGATGCATCATGATGGCACATTAGGATGCCAAAACACATCACAAAAGGGGCAAGGTTCTGGTAAAGCACCATCCTCCAATTGTGACCATGTCATACCATCGAAATCCACCCTTTAGAGAGAAAGCAGCACCCCAAGGAGGTTCTCCACACCAATGAGTCGAGTTTAGTCGTGCGATAAAATAACGAGGTTCCCAAACACACCACCACATCACCGAATAACCTCTGACCAAGAACGGATTCCAACACCACTATAACTTCAACAGTAGACGACATCAACACCGCTCCTTTAAACCTTCACAACTAGACAAGTTCTCAAGATGAACAAAGGATATGGGAACCCATAGCCTTCCCTTTTTTCCGCCTCGGATGCCCTCCACCATTCAAACACAACTCCATTGCCAATGACCCATCCACCGCAACAAAAACTTATAGCACCGTCCCTATACTCTCTCGTACGGTGAACTCCGCCACCACATCACAAACACACGGCCCCACAAAACAAAGAATTCCCCAACACTTAAGGATTCATTCAAAAATGATGACACGATGATGCCCATGAACAAGCCACCCATGCTCTAACTTCATCGCTCGGCTCTACCCTCAAGCTCAACATGTTTTTACAAGTTTGATTTGAAGAATTTATAGAAAATGTGAAAATTTCTAGTGTTAACTACTATTTCTACTAAAAGCTGTTGTTTTTTAAGCTAACATAATGAAATTGGAATCATGTGCATGATAGCAGCCATAATATTAACATAAATCTCACCCTGTAAAAATTTTACGCATCATCTCTTCGGCCGATGTTATCTTCTCATGAGTTAATGATAGCCTTTTATTAAGGGACTCCACACGAGGGCCATCATTTCTCTTCTTCATTTCAGCATTTAATTGTCTTTGAGTTGTTTCCCGCTGCCCACCTAAAGTTTTAGCAACAGTTATTGTTGATGAAACCAATTGTAGTCCTACCACTGAGGCAACTTGACGGTAAACCCTGGGAGGAGTGCTGGGACACAAAAATCAGCAACATGAGCTAGGCACGGAGCCCAGGAGTAGAACTAGAAAAGTGATGCATAACATACAAAGAAACAGTGAAAATGACAAGAGGGGAAGTTTCCATACCATGACAACGCAATGACATAGTCTGAGCATTTTTCAAAGAGGATCTTGTCAAAGAGTGGTCCATTCTGACATTCAAGAACTAAATGATCCCAAAAGATGGCCAGGTTCTCCCTAAAGTTCTTATGATCCTTATGCTTTGAAGAGTAATTATCCTCCACTTCCCCCTGGTAGCCACAACAATCAAAAGAAGATTCCAGCATAAAAATGCCATTATTTACTCTTTAAAAATTAGCATGTCTGTTGGTGGGTGATTCACCGGTTCATCACTATAAATCCCATGCCCAGATGCTATTCTTTTTTTAAAGTACCCAGTGCTATTCTTGGGGGGGGAAATTAAAAGGATGAATGACAACATAACTCATATATGTTTTACATCATCAAAGAATACCTTTCTTGCAAGATTGACAAGATCAAGCACAACACTATCCACATCAATCTCATCAATTGAGCCTGCATCAAGATGATACCTGGCTCCACACGCCTGTTAACTCACAGTAAGTAAAATTTAAGTGGCAGAAAAAAGTGTAGCAGCACTTCAAGATACTATAAATTTGGTAATTACACATAAATCACTGAACTATACACCCAGGTTCAATGCCGCAATTAAACTTTGAAAGTAACATTGTGGTGATCAATCTTTATGATTTGTCTCAAATTGCCTTAAACTAAAGTAATTTAAGGTTAGAAAAAAATGAACAGCTAAATTTCAGTAGTCGCGGACGATATTAAAACAAATCTAAAGATCTAATAGTACATTGTTACTTTTTGAAGTTTGGATACAACATTGAAATTGAGTGTATAGTTTAGGTAGTTTATTTAATTTACTATGTAAATTGGAGAGTAACCGTCACCTCAAAGAGAGACATTAAAAGCTCAGATATTGCAGACTTGGTATCCTTCTCGTATCGTTCAACCCACAGCTTCACGGCAAGAGAAATCAGTTTCCCGTCATACTTAATAACATCTACAAAAACAAGCAAGAAAGATTATCAGCCATACCCAACAATGGACTTCCATAAGGAATTTATCCTCTCACAAATCAACAATTTTAGATGTCTCATTTGGACCATTTCATGCAATTAAAAGTTAAAGGAGTGAAGAAAACACTTTGCGAATCCAAATTCTTATATGTGAATTTTAAATCTACCGTACTAAGAGTTCCAAAGATTCGAGTGTTATATAAAGAAACGGCTTTCTAACTTTCCAACACCTTGTGAGTTCGATAGGCCAGGAATGAGGGGTGGGTGTGATGTCGGTTCTGCGGACTTGATATCTCCAATTGTGGAGCTTCAATTGGAGAATTTGGATGATGTAGCATGTCTCTATACGTGGAGGAACTCCAGGCTATGGTCCCGTATTGACCATTCCCTTGATTCCATGGAGGCTTTATTGTTATTTCCACTGGCTGGAATGAGGGCACTTCATCACACGTACTCGGATCATACATCCTTGCTTAGGAAGTCCAGGGAGGGAGGCATGCCGAGATACTTCTTTAGATTTGAGCGCTCCTGGTTATTAGATGTGGGGCTTCCGTGGTATGGTGGGGGGCTTTTGGAAGGATTGTCATCCAACTAACTCAGCTACGGTTCATTTGGCGAGCAATTTCTAAGAGCTCAAAAAGCACGCGATGGAATACAACAAAATTTTGCAAGCTCGATGTCATCACAAAAGAAACATCGCGTGTGAGGAGGTCAATAGGCAGGATCCTAGATAACATTAAGGAGGTTGTGACTTCTTCAACCAGCTCCAAATCATTCATGAGGAGGACCGGAAGGTGGAGACGGAATGAGGGTACAGATCGAGGCAACGATTACTCAAGGAGGGTGATGCAAACACTAGATGATTTCACTCTGTGGCAAGTGGGAGACGCCACACGAGCTTCATACACTCCATCACTGTTAGTGGGGTCCAGTTGCATGGTGATAAAGAGGTGGGAAGAGCTTTGAACTCATACTTTTGCACACTCGGTAGAAGGCTTGTTCGTGAGGGTTGCGGTTGGCGCAGTACGAGGGAGGTTGATTTTGAGATGCAAGAGAACAAGAATGCAGTTTTCCAGCTCAACGCAGATGGAGCCCTCGGTCCTGATGGATTCCCTATTCTTTTCTTATAGAGTTTTAGGAGGTTTTGAAGGATGATCTCATGGTGATACTTCATGATTTCAGTTCGAGCAATTTGGTTTTGAATGATTCAATATGGTCCTTCTCTTTTTGCTTCTGATGTAGGAGATGGCTACATTTATAAGGGTTTCGACCAATAACTCTCTCCAATGTGGTGCAGCTTATTGTTGCTAAGGTGCTCGTGAATCACCTATGCATTGTTATGCATGCAATTACCTCTCCTGAGCAGAAGGCTTTTATCCTATGCAAGTTGATGGTAGCTAGTATGGTTCTTGCTACTGAGATGGAGATGGGCTGGAAGCAGAATCACAGGAAAGGTTTGTTGTACAAGGTTGATTTTTCAAAGGCTTATAACTATGTGGATTGGAGGTTCTTTTAGGCTTCATTGCAGCGAAGGCTTCCTAAAGACCTGGATTGCGTGGATGAAGAGATGCATCACGATAACATCATGCTTGATTCTGATGAATGGGCACCCAAAGAGACGTTTCTTCTAACAGCAAAAAAGGTTCGACAACACTACCCCTTGAAGCCCCTCCTATTGGTGATTGTTGTTGATGCATAGGCGGTGATGATGAGGCTGCCATCTGAGTCTTCGTTCCGAGATTCGAAGTGGTGATATCTCGATTCCTATTTTGCAATATATAGACAATGATCTTGATTATCGGGGGAGGGGGGAGCAAGCTAGGTGAGCTTCTGGATCATGGATATTTTTGGGGATATATCGGGCCTCCGGATAAATAGAGAGAAGCCGACCTATGTTCCTTTTGAGCTCCCACATAAGGAGGTGCATGCTATTTGTCATGGACTCATGGCGCATGTATGCTCCATGCACTGTAAAATCTGCATTTCTCCATACACAATGACCACGCCCCTCCACGGGATCCTCCATTGGAGTAATAATTCCATAAGTTCAACAAAATCCTGGGGGCACTACTCAGAAAAGTCTTAACGGAAGTTTGGCACCCATAACATGTCATCCTAGTAATCCTCGGGCATCTCTATCAGAAGCAAATGCAAGCAGCCGAGGGAATTGAGATCCCAAGGTCCCCCATGATGCAATTTAAAACCCCTTAGTTACTAAGTAAATGAATGCATATGCTAATAAAATGTCAAGTCGTATTTATCCAATTAAATGCATGATTGTGCAGAAGTAGAGGCCCAAGGCCAAAAATATCCAATTAGAAGTACCAAGTGAATCACTGATGCAGATAGCTGCACAGCATCAAAGGAAGTGAACGGGAAAAAATAAGATTGATAAATAAACAGATATGACATGATAAATTGAGAGAGATTTATTCAGTCCAGTACTGATTTTGTGAAGATAACGGCTAATCGCAGAATTTCACCTCATAACTGAATATAAATTGTCAGGACTCTTTATATAACCGGCGACAAACTTATGATTAACATCAATTGACAGAGTATACGTTGGAATGAAAACTGAACATGAGCATTAAATAGATTCTTTCTTAAAGAAAACAGAGCAAACTCAGACCATTCAAACTGGAACCCAAAGTAAACAGCAAAGATAACTCAGGACTCGAGGAGGGCCGGGGAAAAGGAGAGATATCACCCAGGGTTGGCTGCTACAGCAACGATTGGGCTGGCGGTGAGGCTTCGCTGCAACGGGACAAGAGGCTGGCGGTGATATGGTAGGGAGGAGATGATGGGAGAAAAGGTTGGGAGGCATGAGGGAGGGGTGATATGGTAGGGAGGAGATGATGGGAGAGAAGGCTGGGATGTATGAGGGAGGGTTGGTGAGTTTTTATTGGCGCCAAGAAAGGAGTGTGCCTGGTGAAGGAAAGAAGATGGTGGTAGGGATTAGGGTTGATGGGGAATTTGGGATAAAAGGAAGGGGAGACAAAGAGGGAAAGAGCGTGTGATGGGAAAACAGATAGGAATTGGGGGAGAGAAAGGAGAGGGAGAGAAGTCAGGGTGGGGAGGAGGGTAAAGCACGTAAGGATTTCCGTGTTTCTCAATAGCTGCCTTCTCCTCCCACAACCCTCATTATATAACCCACCCTAAAAACTTGAAACTTTAAAAAAAGGAAAACTACATGTAGACCATTTGGAACTAACACAGTTAAAGGGGACCCTTAGACTTATTTTTTTGTTGCTGAAAATTGCATTGGCCCCTCAAATTTGGAATTGAACTGCATCATCTCACCAGTCCAGTCATCGGCCCAGAATGCAAACGAGCAACCATCTCCAAATACATGGCGGAAAAGTTTCATTGTTGGAAAGCACAGAGCAAATTTCCTTCTAAAATGCAAATATAGGAAATTGTGGACTAATTAGAGATCGGTGAGCATGAATGTCATATATTCTACGAGCTAATCTGCAACATAGATCTTCATCACTTCCCCATATCCTCACAACCCACTTTAGCAATAAGGCCTTGGCCTTGTCTATTTGTTCCAAACGAGGGGTTCCAAGACCAGTTTCCTCCTTAGTTAGTGTCATGGTGGCCCAACTTACGAGGTGAATGCCATGAATTCTATCATGCTTTACCCTAGAAGAACCTTTGCAAAATCATCTCCAAACGTCATCATATCCCTGCAGGTAATAATCTTGATGACATGAATACCACAGGAATATCCATGTGAATCGCCCTTACCAAAACCAATGGTCCCCGTAGGACAACATCAACGCCTTCCACCTAGCTAGTTTTCGCTTCATCTTCTCAATAACCAGTATCCAATCAACCAAATGTAGGCGAAAACTGCTCGGTGGCAACCCTAGGTAACGAAACAGTAATAAGCCACATGCAATGCCTAACTCGTTAGTACATTCACTTGCCTCATCATCCGTAAGGCCAGAGGAAACTGCTAACAATTTGGCTTTATTGAGCTTCAGCCTGAAAGCTCGCCAAAAATATCAAGCACCGTAGTTGTATCTTTCATTTCTTCCCTACAGTAAGCCTAAAAGCTAATGACTTGGCCCATTTCAATGAAGAAAATAGTGGCGTTCATGTATTGTAGAACGGAGTACCCCGAAGAAAACCTTCGTTGGACCACCTACTCCACCATGCGGGTAAGCACATCAACGGCCAGAACGAAGAGCAATGGTGCAGGCAGGCATCCCTAACATCACCTCGTTGGGATCGAAAGAATCCCCCCTCATGCCTCCCATTCACAAGTAAAAAGTATGATGCGGTGATTACACATCTTTTTACCCAAGAGATCCAAGCATCTGAAAATCTGCTGTTTCGCCAAGGCTGACCACAAGAACTGCCAATCAATACTATCCTATGCTTTGTAAAAATCTACTTTCCACATGCGCCCAGTCTTCCTTCTACTTTTCTAATTTGCGATAATGTTAGAGGTCATTTCCAGGTTGTCAACAATCTATCTCCACGACATGAAAGCCGACTGCATTGGTGAGATAAGATCATCCAAAACATCCCCAAGTATGTTTGCTAAGACTTTGTCCGTTATGAGGTAAATGATGTATAGAGCAATAGGGCAAAAGTATTATGTGCACTCTGACATAACTTTCTTCGATAACAAAAATAGCAATGCCATGTCAAGCATGTTAAAGCTAGCATTTCCATAAGGGGCAAGGCCGGTTGAGTTCTTATAGGATGAGACTTTGATCTATCTCATAAAACAAAAAAATGAAAAGGCAAATCCTTTGCTCTAATCTGATGTTTAAAACTACTTTATTCCTTTGTTTCTAATGCTCTTTGCTTTTGAGGAAATATCAAGTTTATGACAATAAAATATCTCCAAGATTACTAGTAATCCGTCTCACTCTCACGAGAATCTGTATCCATGCGAATATGATATCATTTATATTTCTGTTACAATATGGCAAAATAGGACAATTTGAATGAAAGCAACCTACACAGAGGGATGGAAAAAATTGAAGAAAACTGAACAATTATACAATATCTCCCCTATGTAACACGTTGGGATTATTTAGCTACTATGTAGACAGAAGCAATAGTTTCTATTATGCAAGCAAGATTGGTTGGATTAGCCCACTTTTCTGGAGGTTATATATTCACTTATGCAGCTTTCTTGATCATGGAAGGCCGTATCGATATCGTATCGATACGATATTTCGACGATATATCGATGATATATTGCCGAAATATCGCCCATATCGACGAGCCTTTGTGAAGAAAATGCCTGGAAATCGGGATATATTGCCATATCGATGCCCATTTCGGTCTCATGTCGATATCGATATATCGCCGATATATCAGGATATTTCCTTCCATGTTCTTGATTGCTTCTACATCAGGAAAATTCGGTTAATTTAGTTATATCTTTTTACAACCATTGTATAACTGCCATAACATAATCCCCTATAATGTCCAAAATTCTCTGTAGAAGAATATGGGAAAACATTAGCGCTTAATCTTCATCAAATCCATCACCGTGTTCCTCACTTCATCTCGATCAAAGGATCTCGCCAAGTAGGTGCCCTGGGAACCAAAAATAGAGGGGGCCCAAACTAGTCTGTATTCGATGCTTGGTCCCCTATCTTCGAGATATTCTGTGAAAATAGTC
Source organism: Ottelia alismoides (assembly GCA_037367405.1). Classification (NCBI taxonomy): domain Eukaryota; kingdom Viridiplantae; phylum Streptophyta; class Magnoliopsida; order Alismatales; family Hydrocharitaceae; genus Ottelia; species Ottelia alismoides. The sequence continues at coordinate 89,206 of JAZKJV010005593.1, read as the reverse complement.
TGTAAATGCTCTTCTCATCTCATGTTTGCCCTCCACATAAGTATCATCCACAACCATGACTTGGATCATGTTGCGCATGGTTTTAAAAAATGTGAAGCGGACCGAGGCAATTTACCTTTGGCAAGGCGAGGCGTTAAGCTTCAGTTTATATAGGAAAATATACATAAAATACAATTAAGCATAACTATGTATATTTATAAAATCATAAATTTAGATAGTTCCTCATATAAATTCACTATTATTGTTATGTAGGTAAGAATATATAATATTCTTTACATGATTTTCTTTGAATCCTAACTCATGAAAAGCATATTACGGCATCCATTGATGTTGGTGGGGTGAAGTTCTTGTCTATATACACCTCCCTCTATGTGCATGGGTAAGAAAAATTCGATGATTAACATATATTATCAACATAGACAACGTACAATATATTTATGTTGTATTATATATGTTATATAACTAACAAATATATTAATATGTTTTGAATCCGAACCATTCAATTTGTTAAACCCAGTTGAAGAACCGTTGGATGCCCCCATGTGTCGCACCAAACCTTAAACGACTTTTTATATAGTGAAATCGATCACCATCGTCCAAGGACATACATATATGGCTAACACAAAATTTGTTAGATATACAATAAATATATGTGAGTATATAACAAAATAAATTGTTAATAATTAATATTATACTTTAAGATATAATAATCATTAATGTATAAAATATGAAAAAGGGTACCAAACCTGTGCAGCAAGAGGAGACGGCTCGGGAGCGCCTCAATGCCTCGAGGACCCCCTCACCTGGGTTGCGTGAGGCGGACACCTCAAGGCAGTTTTCTTGAAAAACCACTTCGAGCCTCGAGGTGTGTTTTTTAAAACCATAATGTTACATCTTCTCCTGTTGTTGGCCACCAGTAGACACCCCCTACCATATCGATATTGCATCATTAGCAGGATAGGGCCCGTATCCCAAATATTATCCCACCATTGAACATGTCCTGGCAAAATTAAAGGCCTCGCCATTCGACTGTTAGAAGGTAAAATCATAGGTAAAATCATGCATGTTCTTTATTTCATGAGAACTTGTGAGATAAGATGAGAGAAAATCCCTTCTGGTAGATTGTTGTTCAAACGAAAAACTTAAGGGATAATGTTCGTTATAATAAGGGATAACTTTTTATAATATTTTTTAAACCAAATTGTTTTTGTTATGATAAGGAATATTTGTTACGACATCATAATGTCAGTAATTGACTAATTTTTGAATAGTGCGTTGTTTGAGTTCCTTATTAGATTCCACAACAACCACTTGTAAAAAAAGAAAACATACTACTGCAATCAACAGATCCAATAGATCCAAAGTGGTTTATGAACAAGAAAAGTGTGCTACTGCAATTAACAGATCCAGTAGATCTAGAGTGGTTTGACCCCCATTGTTTTTAAAAACTCACCTCGAGGCGTTGAGGCATATGCCTCAAGACGTTTTTTAAGGAAAATTCCTCGAGGCTATAGCCTCGACAAACCTCGTTGAGGCGTGCGCCTCATGGCCTCAAGGCGCGCCTCGAAGCGTTGATGCGTGAGGCGAGATCGAGGTGTCACCTCGGTTCTACCATTATCATCATAACATGCACCAATACCTGTTACCATGCACCTTATGAAATAATCAGAGTTACGAGGTTTTTTTATCTACTTTGAGCTATGTATCCTCTAAAATATTATTTTGAGTTTGAGAAATTATTGCAGATTTTATAATACCATAGAAAGTGTCCAATCAAACGACAGTTACTGGAGTGTATTTGATTGCATATGCTCTAGGTTTAAAAGGGAGATACTACTATTAACACAGACCTTGGCATGATGATGTCAATGTTCTTTGATGTAAAGGTTTTTGGAACTTGAGCTGGAGGAGCATCTGAATCACTACATCTTCACTGATTCTAATATAGCAATGGTTGATGATCTTGGAGGCATTTTTCAGGAATATCCATAGTTCCAACAAGCTCTCACTTTCCAGAACAATAAGGACCAACCTTTGAATTATGGATTCATTGCAGCGAAAAGCAGCGCTGAAAGCATTCACAACTAATCTGCAATTAATTTGAACAAGTTTAGATTATTTCAATAATGCTTGTTCGACTAGTAATTGTTTTAATCATCATTTTTATATGCTAGTGTTTTTATTTTCTTCTTATTTATTTGCTAATGAATTAAATTTCATGTTTGTTTTGCTATTGTTAGCTCTACCTAGTATTCATCTGTATTCTCAACCCCCCAACCACACTGCTCAAGTTATTTACCCAAACAGGGTTAACACTGAAACTCCCAGAATTGCCCAAACATTCCCCCACCCCACGTCATTATCAGTTCTCGACGGCTCTTGAGCACCTTCTTCCTCTAGAACAACTGCTACAGAGGTACTCTCCAGTTGTGGGGGATCCAACTGAAGGGAGAGAAGCTCATCCTCGGCAGAATAGCTTCCGAAGACCAGAGGTGTAGAAATCGCGCTGATAGGAGGAGCACGAAGCTCCATCTGCACCTGCTTTGGAAGAAACACGGCACTAGAAAATTCAGCAAGTCCATCATGTTTCGAAAGAACGAGTCCCAGCTCCGCTTCGGTTGGGGAATCGGGCCTGAATGGGAGACCCAATAAGGAGAGCGATCGGGCCGGACCATCTAAGGCGACTTCTGGAGGAGAACCGGGTCTGTCTTGGCTGTCCATTAAAACAAGAGGTCGGGTTCGACTCGCTTCTCTTCAAGAACCCTATTAGAAAGCCCAAAAATAGATTGCCAGTGGAGCCCTAACGCTCATAGGGAGCCATCTTGCTCAGCACTCTTAACAATGGCGCAAGAAAGGCTGGTGTGTTCAACTTCAAGGGCTGATGATCACTTGTTCCCAAGATTGGGGCTTTCCAAAATTGGGTTTTTTTTCAAATTTTGAAACACCACACTCCCTGCAATCTACCTCTGGAGATCTCGCACTTGATTCGGTTGCTGTGATTTCCATCACCGGAGTAACAGTCCCCACCAAAGGGCCCTTCTTCTCCGGCGAGGATGTCGATCTCGAGTCCTCCACTTCCGCCTCCTGCAAGAACATCTGAGGCGGCAGTGGTGGTTTTACCAAGTTATCCAAGAGATGAAACCTTGCACAGCCGACAAACAACGAGCATTCTGACTCCATGGGGAGCACTTTTGCCCTCTTCAAGACCACGGCAACCCCCTCATGATCAGTGCCTGGCTTCAAACCATCAGAAAGGATCCTTGTGAGAACTCCAAGCTCCATAAAGGCCGACTTTAGGGCTTCCACCATACGAGAAAGGAAAGGAACTCCAGTAATCTGCACCACACACGTCACCGTGGAAGAATCTCCACTATTCATAAAGTGTAATTGCCTCCAGTGAATACCACCTTTCAAAGCCGTGGAAAGCAACAACTCAACCTCATGGGAATCCAGACCCCTGATGCAGTAGAGATTGTTCTCAAGAAGAACAACATCTCCTGAGAAGATTTCCCTACAAGTTGTTGAACTGTTTCTCAAATTGCACAAATATTGCACGGTGTCTCCACACAAAATCCCAACAATAAATGATCTTTGTCTGATGTTTGGCCGTGAGTTTTCGATCCCTGCATAATGATGACCTTCTTTTGGTGCTGAAACTGACTTCCAGGACAGGTCGCATGGCAATGGCCTTCCTCCCCACAACCAAAGCAATGTGGAAAGTTCGAACACATAAAGTTGTGATGTCCATAGATCCCACACCTGTAGCGGTGCTCCCCGTATTTGTGATGAGATACAAACATCCAGCCTTCCTCTCCTACCTTCACCGCTTCGTTTTTTATGGCTCTCGCCTCCTCCTGCTCTTTGATTTTGGTAGCCCTCTTCCCTGTCTACCTCCGATTTAGGAGACGTTCTCCCAGACCCTCTTCCCATCCCTAATGGCCCATCGCAAGCTTTCTCTCATGTGTTAGGCCTCCTCCATCCTCCTCAAGCAAGTCTTATGTTGTATTCATGTTACTAGTGTTTTTATTACGTATACTATATTACAGTAATGTGGAGTTGTTAATTGTTATATCGTTTCTTTTGGCGGTCTTATCTCTATAACGTTATCACACAGTATATTACAAACATTAGTAACAAAATATACAATTTCGTCAATATATATTTCATTCTAATTTCTATACCTATTTTTCTCTATAAATCGAGGCTTATGCCTCACCTCTATGGAGGAAAATGCCTTGTTTAGCCTCACGTTTTTAAAACCTTGATTTGACCCTTCCCCGTATCATATGCAAGGGAAGCTTGCACGCCAAATTGTTATTTTGCATTCAAGGGAAAAAAAGTTGCCATATTAGTCTGTGTGGCATTTCAAAGTAATGCAAATGATTATGTCATCCAGTAGTTGTTGAAAAAACTACTATGTGAATGATTGTTGAATAGCATTCATTTAATGAGAGAAGGGATAGCTTGTCAGATAAGGCATGGTGGTTTTTATTTAGAAGAAGTCAGCCGGATAACCCGGTACTTCATCTGTGATATAAATGACAACTAACATTGCATTAGATGCCTTCAGAAATAATCGATAATGTCAACCTACGTGTTAAAAAGCATGTGTTGTTGAATACTTATAGACGCGATATTAAGTCTAGGATAACCCATTCAATCACCAACAACTTAACCCTTTAGAATAAAGTAGGAGGCCGAGTCCTTCGAAGGGAATGATTCATCCACTAACCTATCGTACAAACGCACAAACATCACGAACTTATGTGGTTTATATGGTCCATTCATACTAATTATGTCCAAGCACGGTAACTTTTTTAGGCTGATTTCCTCGACTAATGTTCGGAGGAATGTTTCGAAGTGATTTCCAGGATTTTGATTCCTTGAGGACCGAATACCACTGGTAAACGCTTCCCGACTCGCCCTAAAAACAAGGCAATCACGTAGCCAAAAGCTCTGACCTCTGATAATAAATCGCACGCACAAGTAACACGGAATCCTTGAGAATCGAAATCAGGAAATCACTGCAAAAGCACGAACCCATTAAGCTGTAGCGCTCTCCCAACAACCTCGACGCGGCGGCCGCTGTGGGGGCGCGCCTCCTCTTCGGCTTGTGTGCGGGCTCCTCCTCGAATGAGTCGTCGCCGGAGTCAACATCCAGGCCTTCCTCGCCGGGCAGCACCACAATCCTAGGCTTCCTCTGCAAGGCCAGCTTCCACCAAGTCAGGGAGATCGACGACGGGAAGGGAGGGTTTGAGATGGAGTTCGTACCGTGCGGCGGACGGAAGTCTCCGAGGCGACCGCGGCGGGCTCCATTGTTTGCTTTGGCGTGAGAGGAGAGTGCGGATGGGGAAATCTGGGAGGACGGTGAGACTGGGGGTTGAAGGAGGGGACTGGAATTTCCCGCTCAATCAGACCTACAGACGGCGACGGTAGTGGGGTGGTTGGGGATGATGCCGGGGGTCACAGTTGGGTGAGTTATGCCGTCATTTAATCCTATCTCCTCTTTTTAAATCTCTAAACCTTGCAGATTTCTATGGTACGATTATTCCTCTTCATTCCATATTATTTCACTTTTATTCATATCTTTATCTCACCGTATCTACCTTTATTTCACTTTATTCTCCTTATTCCTATCCTCCAACCTAACAAAGAATAGACCCTTATTCTCCTTATTCCCCATCCTTATTCCTTCTTATTCCCGAACCGAACAGGCCCTAAGTACCTAATATAACTGGTACGCATAAATTTGGAGATTTTATAGTCAAATTAATGCAAATCATTAGTCAAACGGACGATGATATCAATAAGGAAAAAATGAGGCTGTCCTGGCTGCCCCCGCCTTATTTGTCGTCAAATTTTTTTATTTTTTTTGAAAAATATCACCATGTATATTCATTCTTATATCCCTCCTATATGCCATTCGAATTTCGTCAAAAACATAGACTCCTACGGTCTCCATCGAGATGATGTCAATTTGAAAAAATCTTGTTACCGTTAAAAAATGATTGCCTTGATGGAGGCCGTAGGAGTCTCTGTTTCTGACGAAATTCGAATGGCATATAGGAGGGATATATGAATATATATGATGATATTTTTCAAAAAAAAAAATTGCGAAAATGAGGTGGGGCAGTTAACCCTATCAATAATTGGTAAAATTAGAATAATAATGAGTTATTATATTGTTGGTTTGATTTTTTGATGTAATTGAATCAATTCACGTTTGACAAATATTTTATACACATAAATATGCAGTGCGTTGCATTGTATATCTAAATTATTATGTTATAAATGCATTTATGTAATATTAAAAATTAACAATTTCATAGATAATGTTGAAACAATATTGATGACAATGATTGCTAATTTATTACTTCTTATAAAGTGTGATATCTAACTTCTTTATTGCGTGGAGACATCATTTGTTATTGAAAGGAATCGTCAATATGCACAAATGAATGGAGAGAGAATGCTCATTAGGGAGGAAGAGAGATGAAAGATTGAGTCGTCGGCATACATGCTATCAAAGTCAAATGGACAAAATCATTAGAATTTTTATACGAACGAATGGATGAAACTTCCATAGAAAAAATATGAAAGACGAGGAGTCAAATGAGTACTATACAATAGTTAGGATGGAATTAATATGAATAGTTTTAAAATTTTCACTTTATTTAAAATTATTTTTTGTCAAAAAATATCACTAAACTCGATGGCAACGGTTGGAATTTTTGCACAACCAAGTTTCTTATTTTACATCTCTCTAATTCCCATTGTCATATTATCTTAAAAGAGTTTACCATTTAGAGGTGACTTAATACCATACTAAAGGAGATTTAATATCATACTAAAGTATCCTAATTTATAAGCATAAAAACTCATCTCTTCTCCCCGAACGTCATTTCCTTTGTGCAAGGAGAGAGAAAGAGAGAGATCTCATCAGAGATTCATGTTCACCTTAGGTGTAAGACCTCAGGACTCTGATACATGATAAGATACCATAATATTGTTGTAGTACCAAATTCTCATTCGAATCTGGTCCCGATACGAATCGAGATACAGATTTGGGTCAAATTCGCATATACTTTTGTTCTCTTCTTTTTGGATTTCATACATGATATGTTATCCAAATTTAGCAATTAAGTAGTATATTATGTAGTAGTAGTAGTCGAGACCTTTCCAACGGTACTAAGACATCCAAATCCGGCATCGGATAAGGGAGATATGATCATTTTACGATTGTGGGTCGTTAACCGGACGCAGATCCGATTAACCAAATCCAGGTATAAAATAGGGCTTGGCTAGGGCTACTCAACCAGACCTCATTACCCACCTCCCTAGCTGCCAGAGCTCCACCCTGGAGCTTGTCCGAGCTTCGTCGAAGTCATCTGATCGTGAAGTCGAAGGTGCAAATGTAAAGATCTCACAACGAGGGATTCATTCCTCACCTCCTCAAGGGAAGGTTCCTCATTCTTGCTGCCATATTGACGTTATTTTATCGTCATTTTAATTCTTCTACTTTAGGTCTCATTGCAGAGTAAGGTTTGGATCGCATGTTATAGTATGTCTCGTCTCTCTCTTTCTCATAATCTACCTCTAGGATTCCTGTTGTTCCAAAAAGGATCACCCATAAGATGATCATCTCATAGCTATTGAGAACGAATCAAATCAGACGGTTCTATTTTTCAATCCCTTTGACTTGCTCCTAAGCAACCAAGGTCAAAAAGATTGAAAAAGTCAGTCATTCACAGCCACTGATGAAGGATTCCTCGAAAAGTTAAGGATTAGTAAACCTTTTTAGAAATCAAATGGATTCGGTTTTACACACACGCGAGGAAGGTAATAAAAGAAGAAGAACTCGTCCATCTCCTGATGTCTACAAGGATGGATCGGTGTTTGGATCTGGTGTTTTTGGCCTCATATCTGGTCTAGGTTTGTTCGAGCTTGTTTCTAGTTTCTGATTCGAGGGGATTGAGATTGATATCAATGGATATGTTTGTTTGTTTGTTTTTGGAGCGGAGGATCTTGTTAGCTGGAACTTGAATTGTCCGAACTTGCTCGATTTTGTTTTGACCGGAGCTGTTGGATTTTGGTGGATGTAAGAAGAAAGCAATTTGAACCTTTTGCATATCAAAATCAATATGTCAAATTTAATCCTTACTCAGTGCATGTAGAAATCACAAGAAGACGGATGTTGGAGAAAAGGTCAGCAAGCACCTTCTGGAACTGGAGCCTTCCAATTCTGGAAATTTTGTCATATCGTCCAAAATATGTGCCAAATCCATAAGTGGGATGATTTTGGTAAAATGTGTGGATTAAGGAAAGAGGGGGGGTGTTACACTGAATCATGGTTCTAGTTGGATAGATATTCTTAGCCAACTCAATGAATTTCGCTCTGTGATGGTACACACTTGGCATCTGTCAAAATATCTCAAATAATTGAAATGCTTGATGATGAGATGAGAAGCAAAGCATACAAAATAGATATTGATTTGGTTTATACTTTATTCAAATTGATTTTCTTGAGTTTCTTGCCTTTCATTCTGGTTAATGGAGATTTGTAACGTCCCGGGCTTAAGTCCCCGGTCCGTTAACGGAGCATTACTGGCCCTGACAACCTCTTGGGATCGGGCCCATACTGACCCGATTAACCACCCCCAAAATGCTTAAGCCGGGTTGTCAAGTAGTAATCTCGCCACTATTTATCCCACCCGGAAACTTCTTGTTCCACGATGTGGGACTTTGTTTTGGGGTTTTACAAGATTATTATCTATTAATTGTTGCTTCCATAACGAGTTTACAGTTATGATGGTCATGCAGATAAAGTACGATCCCTATTTGGAAATACACCACATTCGGTAACTGTTCGACAAATGAAATAGATATGTAGTTACGTGAACAACCTGGAATCTACACAAGCATCTAGTGATTGAGATAGTCAAATATGCCTTAAGTTATCTATTAATTCAATTAGACAGTTCCTTGAGCACTCATCTCTTGTTCTCTAGCAAATTCCCTATGAGGAGATTGAATATATTTACACAGTCACTAGACATCAAGAATTTTAGTCTCGCAGAAATTTTAAAGGTCTCTGCCATGTCCCTTGGAACCGTGGCATGTTGAAGGTCTCCAAGACTTATGTATGAAGCTTTGCAATTTATTGTGTACGCTATTGGGAACATGTGGAAAATAGTTAGACAGATTGTGACTTGAAATCTGTTCACCCAGGCACTATGAAATGCATGGTCCTTGAACGTATGGTTTAAGGTTGTCATTTAGTTGCTAGTGAATGACAATGTTATCAATTGAGATGTTGTAGCGTTTATTTTTTTAAAAAAAATAAAGTTCATACTATGTGGCAATTTAGTGCTTGCCCTCCTTGATTATAGTTCCTTGAATTTGCATACAATTAAAATCTCATGTAGTGTAGCTCCATGGGAGCTATACATTTGATGCAAGCACCCAGCCATTGTTGCACACATATATAAGCCAAATCCTACCACATAGACGTCGTGCTCAGATCCCCAATCAAAGTGAGCAACCAAGATGGAAGTAAGTATTCTGATCAGCCCTTGAGATCACAAAAGTCATCCAAATGCCACATGTGTGTTTAAAAAGTATATACATTACCCAGAAAACAGACGTGAATAGCTCTTTAAGATCAAGGAGCCCGCCAAATAACAAGGGGGGTGCACAAGATGGAAAGAAACCTAAATCATTGAGCTTGGAGAGAAATTGGATAGAGCCAACTCAAAGAAAAAGGTGATTGAAGTGCAGTAGAAACTGGAGGGAAGCAATGAAAGTAATCAGTCAGATGAAGCGTCCGAAAGGAGTAGTTCAGTGAAAGTAATTCCTACCGACGGAGGGTACTTTGTATGGTTAGATCAATAAGGGAGGATTGTTCATGAATTGTTATGTCTTGATTTTGATTAATGGATTGTACTCTTACTCATATTGATTTATATTAGTGGTTGGTCATTTCCTTAAATTTTGTGTGTAGATCATAAATTGACTTGGTGGGTTAAAGGCCTCAGTGACTTAGATCCTCTATAGGAATTATCTTTGACTTAGTGGCTCGGTTATGTATATAATATAATGAAAATAGTGAATAGTTATGATAACACGATTATTCGAGTCAAGTTAACTTGGTGTCTAAGTGATCTCTTACGAATCAATTCGAGTATAAGCTTATCGATAAAAAAACAAATCACCAAAGAGTGGCATGCCTCCTTGGAAACTCGGATAGAGACTTGGACAGCTGTAATAACCCAGTCGAGAGTTTAATGCTGCTTTCTAGCTCTTTGTGAGTTGTGTGCACTTCTTAGTGCTCCTTTTGGTGTCTTGGTGTTTTTTTGTCACGATGTCGAGCGGCTTTGTGCATGGGTTACGTGTCTTGTGCTTTATACTGCGCAATGTGTCTCTGTGTTCTCCGCTTGACGATAAGGCATGCAGGCTCTATGTGACTCCACTCTTGGGAATGTGTGTTACGTGGGATGCGAGTAGTGATCCTAAGTAGCATTAGACTACAATCTAAGCTCATTTTTTCTTACTGACGTGATTTTTAAGTACTTATAGGTGCTGACCCCACGTATAAGTAGCTGAATTCACCCAGGTGGGGAAAGACATCAAGATTATTAAAAAAAACCGTAAAACTATGTGATTAGTATGATTATCCAAGATGAAATATATTGAATCGGGTCGTGTTCTTCCGTTGGAAACTCTATCGATGGAATGCAAACTTGGGTGGTTCGTAGCGATCCGTGTATTGAAATTTGAATTAAGAATTGGAACTACAGTTTGCTAAGTGAAGCTAGTGGACGTGTTGGGAACTTAGTTATGATTTGACCTAACTAACAGGGTTGGGAGGCCGTCCATCCAATGCTCATGGGTCGGGCTTGGGTTAGGAGATTTGAGTATGGGTCAGCTCGATCCAACCCGCAAAAAACAAAGAATATATACATATAAACTGAATAATACATGTATTAATATGATACACTTCAAGGTTTTCACATGTGACACTATTTTTAAATAAATTTTAATAGTTTACATGTCAAGTAACACGTAAACTACTTATATTAGTTATACAAAATATAAATGATATCAATAAAATCAGTTATTCGTATTAAATACCATTAAATAATTCAATGGAAAAAGAACGAAATGGGTCATGGGCCGACCCATGGCAGGCTTTGGACAAAAGTTTTTGAACCTTAGCAGTTCGACATTTTGGCCATGTCTAGTTAGGATGAATTGCACCCTACGGCATGCTTATGGAGGCACCCCAACTCTAAAGTCTTTTTCTTGCCTTAGAGTCATAGTGTGATGTCTCACCCAGACCAATATCAAAGACTATACACGAAGCTTGGATTATATTTTTATTGTGGTTCCACTATCTTCATAGTTAGAATTATTATTCAACACATGTCCATATCCATGTTGGATTTATAAGTCGAGTTGGTAGAAGACGTTTAGCATTGAATGTTTTTTCTTTGCGGGTTCACATTTCTTAGTGGATGCTGGGAACATGGAAGTTGGTTATACTTTGTGGATTTTCACAATTATTTCTTGTACACTCTTCTCTTTACCTTTCTAGTTGTCTTATACCCGTACTGGGTGTTTTGCTCATAAATCTACTTGTGTGAATTCAGCAGGTTCGGAGCAACAGTTGTTGCAGCTCTCTTTTGTGGTACAATGGGTTTATGTTTTTATATTTGTTGTATATGTATTGTATTTTTTTTGAGATACATGATGTATCTATACATGTTACTATATTTTTACGGCATTGTACAAAACTTTTTGTGGACATGATATTATGAATGAAAATAGAAAAAATGTGGCTCTTCTTTCTTTATTGTTCTTATGCATGTTTGGTATAACGTGGTATTTTGAATGTAGAATCGTATCTGTGGATGTGCATTGCTGAGTATATGGATCCTGGGGGAATCACATCAGGTGACGGTAGCGTCGAATCTGAGAAGGAGGAGAGTATGGATATGTGATCGAAAGAAGTCGTGACAACCACCACGAAGAGAGACAAGCATTGGACCTAAGATATGTATCGACTTAGAATTACGTATGAACAATGATCGCATCTGAAATACGATCTCTGATTGTATGCATCAATTTTGGAGAATAACATGTGCGTAATGATTTTATTTGAGAGAAGACATCTAGTCATATGAGTTGGATTGGTGGGATAATACAGAAGGATAATAATCTTATTTGGACTAAGACCTTTCAATATACGTGTTAACAACAACAACAACAAAGCTTTTCCCCACACTCAAGTGTCATTTATATTTAAAAACATACACAAATCTTTTCACTAGAGGATGATTTCATCAGTGATGTAGATCTTAGTGTCTTCCTACTACATCTATATTACGTATTCATGTCTTGAAACAAGTGAGATGTAGATGTACTTGCATGAAGAATGATTAAATTGTAGACTAGCAAAAAATGCTAAGTGGTTGTGGCATTATCTAAAAGTGTTCCGTGCGGTGGACTAATATTTTTATCTTCAATCATTCATTTGCAAACGAAAATGATTTGAAATTGGTTGTAGTTCAATGGTTGTTCTTCTTGGAATGGTATGTCCTTCATGTTTCTGATGATGAGATTGAGTATCTAATTTGTTGGCATTTATGCAAATCAAGGTTATAAATTTGTGTAGAAACAAAATGTTAAACTCCATGGATGATATAAAATGTGTATTTATAAGCTAAGATACAAACAAGCGTCTCTATTAAGGACTACTCTATTGAAAATTCAAAATTGATTTTCTGAAAGTTGCCTTAGACCTAGACATAATTACGCATAACTTTTGCATTAATCTCATACATGTCATGACAAATATGCATATCATAAAAAATAAAGAAGCAATACAACTTATGAATACGATAGCGGATTTTAATTTTGAGTATTTCATGCCCGTAAATGGAGCCAAGGAACTTAAATTGTGTTATTCTTTTAGTAAGCATTAGATGGATTCCAATTGGATCAATAACTTGATATGTATGACTAAGTCAGCTAACTTAATCCATTTGTTTATTATGATCCACATGATACTACGCGATATATATGCAAATTATGGGAATTTCGTTACATATCAGGATTATTGATAACTATGCGGCTTGAAGTATATAACATATCGTAAAAGATTTTTTTCATATAATATTAGATCAAATGAAAATACCACTAATATATGATAATATGAAAGTAAATAAAGACTTGACAAGTTAAGAAAAATATATAATATTGGTACCGACTTATAAAGAGTCACATTGACGACCGCAAGGGATCGTGTTAGCTCAAGGGGCAACGCCGTCAAGGGGGATTTTTTTTAAGGAACCACGAAGGCTAAAGTTAAGCCATCTACAGTTGTAGCTACACTGTCATAAAATGCCATGGACTGCAAGTGCCAGCGGTAGAAAACATAATAAGATAAGTACATGAAAAACTTTACATAAGAAATGGTTTATAAAGGTAGACCATTACAAATATGCAATGAAATAATTTATAAAGGTAAACATGCAAGGAAACAATTTATAAGGTAAACCATTACATGTTATGCAACGAAACAATTTATAAAGGTATACCATTATATGTTATGCAAGGAAATAATTTCATAAAAGAATAAACAACTACATATTGCACAAGAAATGGTTTAAGAAAAGTAAACAATCACAAGTCATGCAAAGTCATCTTGAATGGGCTACATGCAAAACGATTTATATGATAAAAGAAAATTGTACATGTCATGAATCTTATGAAATATGCCCCACAAGATGAAAGACATGTATGTTATACATTCTTATGTATATAACATATATATGCCCATGTTTATGAAAGAAGCCAAAATGCATATGTTAGGGAGCGAACTTAGACATGCATGGGAACAATTAGACAAGTAATGCTATTTTTCCACGGAAACTCAAGTACATGAAATATAACGGGTTAAAATATCGTTAGAATTCTCATACATAGTGATGAATGCATGATTCATCTACTATATATGAAGTCATTAGCAAAATCCTCTCAACAAATCACTAATAAAAATCACGAAATTAACTTGATTAACATTTGCTGACAATGCATGAAATTAGGGTTTAAAATATGTAATTAAATAACCATGTTCTTTACCAACTTGAGTCAGTTATTTTATGTACAAATACTAAGTATTTTAACACGATTCTTCTTCTATTATATTCTTTATTTCATTATTGAGCTTGGTACTAAGAAACAAAATGCATAAAAATCACAAAATCCAGAGTAAATGAGAAGACACGATTATGTATATTTTGTACATATTTTAGCTTTAATAATTTTATTTCATCTTTTTCTTAACTTATAAAAATATCTAAAAATCATATTAGTGTTGTATATAATGTGTGTTTGTGTATGTGTGTGAGTATATATATATATATATATATATATATATATATATTAATCCACTGATTAAAACCTAAAACATTAAAATACAGGGGTTAATTGACAATTAATACATATACAAAACAACTTTTTGTATAGATGATTTCTTTTGCCTTTTACCCCTTCATGAAAGTTGTAGGTCTCGTTAAGATCAACAACTTTCATGTTGATCACTTTTCATTTTGACCTTCCTTTTATCTATTTTCTCATTTTCTTTATTTTTACTCCCTGGTCAGCGTTCCCCATCATGCAACCGCTCCTCATTCGCCCACCTCACATCCCAGTCAGCCACTTGACCTTGACCGATCAGTGCCTTTTGTCCCCTAGCGCCCATATCCTAAACCATTGGATCAGATACGATCCAATGACCATAATCCATCCCGCCCTAACCCAGCTCCCGCATGGCACCTCACGTGCACTCATCATGTACAATTTCTTCTAAGTCCTCCCCATTTTGATTTCTTCGATTTTTTGCACACACACCACCGCATCATTGGCCCTTCTGAGGGTACATCTAGCTCATCCTCAGGCTTTAGATCCTCGTCGATCCATTTCCAGCACCTCTCCTCTCCCACACAACCTACCCCACTCCGCTCCGCCTACAGGTCTTGCACAGACATGGAGCTCAAGCCTCCACCCTCGTCGCGTGCCTCCAAGCCTTCATTCCACCTCCCCCTCGCATCGTTTTTTCATCTAACCATGTAGGAGCACCACTCCTTCATCGATTGGATGAAGTGACACGTCGTCATTCTCCTGCTTCGCCTCTAACAACAAAGCCTTGCCTTGCCACATTCAACACTGCCGCAACTCCGAGACATCACCAACATCCTCGATGCATCCCTCTTGAACCTCTTAGTCCCTCAGCCGACCCCATGGGCCATGGTGACGCTCAGGGAGGCTTGCCTGAGCATAGCCCCTCTGCCACCATTCACAGAGGTCGACGAAGCACGGGTGACATCGGATCTCGCCTCTTTGTCCTTGATCTGACGTTCCATATTCATCCACCTCTCTGTCGTCTGATTGTTGATCAAAGCACCCCTTTGCCATCAAATCGAAATCATCCAAGCCACCACGCCCCGGGTGGACCCGAAGCAAGGAGACCTCGCCATGTGGGGAGTTGACATGAGGCACCAACCGAGCCTGTGCGCCTCACGTGCCCCGCATGTGGGGTGAGATTTTATAGTCGTGCCCCCGTGCCGCCCTAGAATTGCATCAAGACCCACTCAAGTGCAGCGTATTGAGCTGGAGAAATTGCATCGACACCCCTCTGCCTTTTAAAAGCCGTGCATGCACCCTAGCTTGGGGAAATTTACACATGAGACCATGGCATCTTCTGGAAATCAAAGATACGTCCTTGCCATGACCGTTTGGTGATAAAAATCGTGCTTTTCTTTTACTTTAGTCTATGAAACCTTTTATTTAATATCTTTCTCGTTTTTTATCCAAACATTGTGACTTTTATGTCACTTTGAATCTTATCTTGTGCTCTACAATTCTAAACATTTTGTGAACAAATCAGAAGCTTTTTACTATCTATTATTGTTTGATATTTACATTGATATTTGTAGGTTGAATTGGACTTGATTTCTGTAATTTCATTCGAGAAAATCGATATATTTCTACAGAGATTAAATAGATGAATCTTAATTAATTATCTCCCTAATATTTGATTATTTAAGGATTATTTTCAGGGAGTTATTGTGCAGGGAATTTGTAGTTCTAATTTTCAAAGAAATATTTAAATATTGATCTTAATTAATTGCAGGATTTGACACTTTGACTCTGCAAAGGACTTTAATTGAGAAATATTTCTTGGATTATTCTTTAGAGATCTACAAGTTATTTGGGAGTTTATTGATCAATTTTTTATTGGATTAAGATTCATCATCACATATCCTTCTCTTCATTTCTATCTCTATTCATTTTTACTTTTCTTTATCTATAATTTTAATTCTTTTCTTTACACTTTATTTTATGACATAGAGATTCTTATTAACAAATTAATCACTTAGATTAATTTAAAATCGTACACTAAAGATACATTATTTATTGAGTTCGACCTTGGTACACTTACCGAGTTAAAATATTTCACAATATTCAAAACTTGTGGTTTTTGATGAGTCATTTTCCATCTCCTATACTAAAATTATCTACTCTTAAAGAGGTGGGATGTGATTCATTAGATGGCATTGTTGTTGGAGAATAAGATACTTTTAGGGTTTTAAATTAATTTGTGTAATTAGTTATTGTGATTTTAAATTTTTTGTTGAATTTCTTTTGCATTTTTTATTTTCCCTACATCTTTCTCTACAAATACTGACCGTGTTTTCTCTCTTTGCAGATAACTCATTACATTTTGGCAAAGATCAAGGATCCACAAAGAGGATTTGTTATTTTTTTAGTTTTTTTGTGATACATTAGATTAGGTTTATTTCTTTTTGCATTTTCAAATGGTCCTTTGAATCCTTATTTCTTGTAATTAAACCGGACTATTTTTTTGTGGGGACACTGGACATGTTTTGACCCCTTGTTGTGTTGTCGTGGACCCAAGTGTGTTGTGTCATAGAATTAGGACTCACATTCACAGTAAAGTGACATTTCTTTGCTTGTGCTCAGTTATAATTTTATGACATACATCACTTAAACATACACATTGTAGATCATTTAATTTAGCCAAAGCATAAATCGATTCTTCATTGCTAATGGAACTTTCTTCTTAGGAGTATCTTTATCGGTTGCATTCATTTAGAATAATTTCAATCATATTATGCATCACACATGAAGAGAGCTGGGAAGCACTGTAAATCCTATGTATGAGCATACATCATAGTTTTCATCATGCATGGTTTTTCTCAACTCCTCCCTCTATTTTCTCACTTGAGATGAAAGGAATTGGAACTGATCAGTAGCTTATATTCTTGTGCTCACTAATACCCAAAGTGATAACCTAATCTAAAATCGGGAATGCTAACAAGGCCAATTGAATTAACTGGAATAAAAACAACCCTTGTTGTTGGAGATTAACGCCCATCATTGGATGCAGGTACCTTCCAAACCGAGCGAGGCATGCTACACATAATGATTAGAGCCCAAATCTATAGGTGCCGGCTTAGAATATCAGGCTGTACGAAACCTTACTTGATTGCGTGGATCGGAGAGCTGCCTGTCGGTACTGGCATAGAGTAGGAGCTTCCCACAAGTGTTGTTGGGTTTTCTGAAGTATTACTGAACCTATATTGCTAGTGATTGTACCCCCTCTACGTTTACTACTCGGAGATCAATGCGGAATGGTACCTTCTCATCGGGACTTCGGCGAAGGTCATCGTCTCATACACACTTGAGTCTGGCAGATGACAGTTTTGGTATTACAAGTACTCATCCTCAAGTTAAACAGTGATTTTGTGTGGAAAATCGTAAAGGAGGATTGATTCATTGTTACCTCAAGTGAGGAATCTTATAGTCTCTCTAAGTTTACCTCGATCACCAATCACTACAGGCCAACTGAGTGTTGTAGTTGAAAATGTTGTTTGAAAATAATCCTTAAAATTGAAAAGATAAGCAGTCGAACTCCAACGTACAAGCATCCAATGGGTGAATTTTCAGGTTTGCTTTATGTGTGTTCAAAGACTGTATATTTCCACCCCCATGTATTATATCCCTCTTAACTATCCTATCGTGATCTTCGTCCGTTCTTCTTGACATCGGAGATGGACATCTCTAGGGAATTTAGTCTAGATCTTGCGGACATGCCACATAACCCTTTAGATCTCACATCTCCCGGGATTTAAGATGACCCTATTCTCTAACCCTCCTGGTCTTGGTATGACCTTCTTTCCAAGACGAGGACCAATAAGTCACTATCAAAGTCGATCCTGGACTAACCCTCTCTTTAATTCTCCTCCTACTAAGGAAGCCTTTATCTTTGGTAGAAATCCTCGATCTTCTACACATGTATCTAATTTCGATCTCTCTACATATGAAGGCGATGAAGAAGACAAATTATCTCCGAAGAAGAATACTGGTGACGACAAAGACAACAATGACCCCATATGAGCAATCCCAGCCCAGATAATTGCAACCGAGCAGCATAATGAATGACTCAAAGCTCAATTAATGGAGCCACAGGCAGCTGGACATCAGGAAGAGGCAACAATGGAAGACAAGTACCTCCCGGAGATTGACGACGATTACAATTGGCTGGGACCAATACCTCCCGAGGACATGTTCGAGCACAAACCACACTTCCTCGTGCTTCTCTCAAAGTTTAGTGGAAATAACCATGAAGAACCTTACTCCTTTCTTCGTGACTTCGTGCTCGTCCGTGATAACCTAACTCATCGTAGGGTAAGACAAGACTACGTTATGTTGAGACATGTTCCCTTTGCCTTAATATATAAGGCTGCATATTGGCTGAAAAATTTAGGGGAGGTGGTCTCAACACGGGTTGTGTTCAAGATTCTATTCTTAAAGAAATTCTACCCATTGAGTAGAATTATTCAAATGAGGATCAAAATCATAAGCTTTACACAGTTTCTGAACAAACAATTTCACGAAACCTGGGAGAGGTTTATGGACCTAATTCAGAAATGCCCAAGGCATGGCATTAGCAAAATGATGTTGATCCAGAGTCTTGTAAGTGGTCTGAAACTAGAAATGTAAGGGTTGGTGAGTGCTTCTGGTGGAGGAAGCTACATGGGCTGACATGAATACAATGTTTATAGGGTGTTCGAGAAGCTAGCCGACACAAGTTGCGCATAGATCACTAGCCGGGCATACATGCCCAACCCCTTGCGCTCTCATTAAAAGATAGAGGAAAGAAGATTATGGACAATCTATCCAGCAACCAGAGCTTCGACATGGGTCTTATAGATGATAAGCTCACACGAACATATTAACAAGAAGGTAGACGAGCTTCGTAGATTCACCAATCTAGAGAGTCTGACCAAACTACCCAAGCAGATGGAGGAACTTGTTGATAGGGTATCTAAAATCCATATACGCATCCTAACTACATCCCCTGCCCCCTCACATCAGGTTCACTATATTCAAAGGCTAGGGATAGTGCAACAGAGTAATTGGGGTGGACCAATCCTACGCCCATCAAAATCAAATCGAAGCTTCCTCTGCTCAAACAGTTTATGAGGAACCTCCACAAGTCATGGAGATCAATGGAGTTTGGTAAAATCTTGATCTCGTCAGTCGATAAGACCCTAACTCTACTCCAAACCCTCATCCACAATAATCTCATCTCAGCTTTCCATAACCACAACATCAGCAACAACAACCATACCATCAGTTCTCGTGCCATATACCAGCACCCACAGCAGCAATAGTACCAACGCAAGGGCCAACATGGCCAATTTCATCATTCTAACCAAAATCTCAACCCCAAGCCAGGAAAGGTCGGGAGTATTCCTCTAAAAAATCTCCTGAACTTCAAAGAATTCTCGACGAATTACATGATATGAGAGTCGACATCAATCGATATTCAAGATGGTGAGATGAATGCACTACACCACAAACTGTGATTCCCGCTCGGGTCCAAGCTAGTCCTAACAACCTTGGACACAATTATACTCATAATGTTCTTTACATGAATATGAGATCTTTTCGCATGATGTCATTTGTCATATTTCTTTCAGGAGCAGAAAGACGGTAACCATACCTGATCAAGCAAGGGAACACGATGGCATAGCCCTAGTGTCCGCACCTAATCACACCTCTAGGGATGAAGAGGAGGAGAGGCATCCAACACCAGCACTTGAGCACCAAATCATCATAGAGTCAAGTGAGTCCGTATCTAGGAAGACACACCACAACAACAACAACAACCCTCACATCAACATCAATCATTTTCTTTTCAGAGTCTTGTTGTCAGTCCAAGTCCAAGTCATATATAGAATTCTTCTTTCAATAAAGTGATATTTCAGATCCTGAACATGATCACTCTATTCCTATCCCCCTGCACTAACGACGGGAAAGAAGAAAAACTTTAAAAATGATGAAGAGATGGTCCAAAATTATAAAGAAAACATCAAGGTCCTTTATCTTTAAATGAGATGATAGAGAGAGATCTGGCATTCAGAAACTATCTTAAGGTGAGAAGCATACCAACCAGGATTAGTAGAAAGAAGTCAAGTCAAACAAAGAAACATATTCTCTATATCGCACCATCTTGTCTGATCCGCAATGAGCTCCCTATAAAGAAGAGGGACATGTGCACACACTTTGTGACAAGTCAGATCAACGATATCAAGTTTGCTAGAACCTTGTCAGACAACGGTTCTCCATAAATCTCATGTAAACTACACTCTTTGAGCATTTGAATTTGGATCCTCTTAGGAAGTCAAGAGCCATATTTCAATTTATGGATACATTAACTAAGAGATACAAGGGCGAGATCATGAACATTGTAATCAATATTGAGGGACAAAACTATCCAGTGGATTTCACAGTCCTGGAGATGGATGTCCTTAGAAATTGGAAAGATTCTCATATGATTTTTGGATGGACCTTCCTTAGGACTGCATGAGCCCTATTTAACTATACTTCTGAGAAAATCCAGTTTGAAGACCATTGAACTAGAAATGAAGCAGACAAAATTTCAGAGACCTGATTCAGAATCCAGCACCCGAGTCTGCTTCTTCCGAGTTAGAGGTAGATTACAGCATAGTCATGAAATTTGGGCCATGGAGACAGAACCCGACAACAGTTGAAGAATTCCGCTCGTGTGAAGAGGATGTTGTCGACACTGTAGTTTGCCAGCTCATTCAAAATAACTCTTTTCATGCACCCTCCTACACTCTTGGAGACTCAGAGCTCCATATTGACCTATCAGTTCTATTTCTCTCAGGACAATCCATGGGTGAGGAAGACGAGTCGGACATGGATTTTGCCAAATAAAGTACATTTGTGGTGATCTGACCCCCGAAGCCGTTCAGTTGGTGGCAACATAAATCAGATAGGATTAAGCCACATCTGCAATACAACCATATTCAATAATGATAGAGCAAGATTTCTGGATAATACTGATCTACCTGAGCTCAAATAATTGCCTTTACTATCAAATATGCCTTCCTTGCAGGTCTAAGGTAAAGTTTCTGGTCATCATCAGCTCACATATAATCGAAGAGTAGGAACTCTGCCTGCTAGAAGTATTAGAGAAAAACGACAAGGCTGTAGGCTAAGATTGTCGGATCTCCAAGGGATTAACCATGTGCTATGTTCCCATCATATATATCTTGAGGAGAATGGCAAGCCCTTCCATCAATTCCAGCATAGTCTGAATACAAATTTACGGGAAGTGATGACGACTGAGATAGAGAAATGATGTGGAGCGGGATTCATCTATCCCATCTCGGACTCCAAGTGGGTGGCAATTTACACATGGTTCCGAAGAAGTCGGGACACTAGATCGCCACCAATGAGGAGGGAGAGGAGATCACGACACGAGTACCCATGTCATGGTGTGTCTGTGTAGATTACATATGCTTAATGTTGTGACAAATAATGACCACTTCTCACTGCCATTTATTGATCAAATATTAGAGAGTATGATTGGGAGGGAATACTTCTGCTTTTGTGGATAGGTACTCGGGCTACAATCAAGTAGCAGTCGCTCCTGAAGATCAAGAAAGACAACAGTTACTTGTACTTTCGGTACTTATGCATTCATGTGCATGCCTTTCGAGCTTTGCAATGCTCCTGGAACTTTTCAGTGGTGTGTGATTGTCATATTTGCGGAGATGGTCGGAGATTTCCTAAGAGTCTTTACGGATGACTTTTGATCCATGGTGATTCATTCGATGATTGTCTCGTGCACTTGGACCGAGTCCTCAAGAAATATAGGGAAGTAAATCTGGTGCTCTTCTGGAGAAAAGTCACTTAGTGGTGACGAAGGGCATTGTGTTGGGGCACATTATCTCCAAGAAAGTAATAGAGTTTGACCCAACCAAGGTGGATGCGATCAAGAAACTCGAGCCACCAACCAACATGAAATAAGTGCGATCTTTTCTGGGGCATGTTGGGTTTTTCAAATATTCATCAAAGATTTTTCTAAAATTTCTCGACTGCTTACTAAGCTCTAGGGAAAAGACACTGAGTTCATTGTAGATCGTAACTGTCTTGAAGCCTTTGAGCTACTCAAGAAGATCATAGAGACTCCCATCCTACATGCCCCCAACTGTTCTCTTTCCTTCGAGATCATGACAGATGCTTCTGATTTTTGTTGTACGGGTTGTGTTAGGACAAAGGAATGGAGTCTCTTATGCTATTCACTACACAAGCAAAGTTTTGGATCCATCTCAGAAGAATTATACTGTGATAGAAAAAGAAATGATTGTTGTAATATTTGCCTTAGAAAAATTTAGATCTCTACTTCTTGGATCTAAGGTGACTATATTCATAGATCATTCAACCATCCAATATTTAATGGGAGAGAAAGACACTAAGGCACATCTTCTTAGATGGATAATTATTATCCAGGAACTTGATTTGGAGATTAAATACAAACATGGATAGAGAATGTGGTGATTGACCATCCATCCCAGATCGAGCAAGACCAATTCTTGAATTAGTGTTGATCCGAGAATCCTTCCTAGATGAGTCAATTTCTGCTATTGACTCTCTCTCATGGTATGCTGACATGTTTAACTATCTTATCTCCAAGAAAGTTGCCCAAGGTTAGCCCAAGAACATAATTGAGCGACTAAAGTCTGAATCCAGACACTGCAATTGGGAGGATCCATTCCTTTTCTTCGAAGGACCAAATTGTAGACGGAGGATATGTATTCATCAGGAGGAATACTAAGTGTCCTCACTCTGTGTCATACCTTGGAGGCAGGAAGACACCACCCCGAAAAGAGGATCGCATTTACAGTGTGGATTTTATTAGCCGACCTTGTTTAAGGTTGATTGCAAATTTGTTAAGTCGTGCCCGATTTATCAGAGAATGGGAGGGGGCATTGGTCCAAAAGAGGCCATGCCAATGCATCCAATGATCATTTGTGATGTATTTGACATATGGGTCATTGACTTTATAGGCTCATTCCCTAATAGCCATGGATTTGAGTATATTATTCTCGCGGTAGACTATTTATCAAGGTGGTGGAGGCTATCCCTACTCGAGTCGCAGATAGCAAGATTGTCTGTAAGTTCTTGAAAGATCATATTATTTCAAGGTTCGAGATCCCCAAAGTACTAATATCTGATGGGGGTAGTGATGACACATATGTAGTGAGGGTCTAAAATATCCTCACTAAAGAGCGAAGATAGAGTGCGTTGAGGAGACCACTCACTAAATCCGAGGTTGATCAACAATCAATCCACACAAGTAATGAAATAAGCAATCAAAATGATGGCTCAAAATTTATTATAACCCTATATAGAGATGTACAGTGGAAGTATGTATAGGGTGTCGAGCACAGTGAGTGAGGAATAGACAAAACAAATTGACTAAAAAGGCAACAAATGTTTTTGGGATTTTATGGAGAATTTTTATTTCTAGTGAGTTTTAAATTATTATTTATGAAAATTTTATTTTATTAGTTTTTTTATTATTTTATAATTTTTATATTTTATGATTTTCAGTTTTTCTTTTTCTTTATAAGTAATATATATATCATATAAAGGTGTAATATAGATAATATAAATAAAAATATAAAATGAAAATAAAATGAAAATAAAATTAAGAAAATATCCTAAGGCATAATCCTTTTATTTTTAAAAGGTAATAAAAATATTTTAGGAGTTTTAATAATTTTAATAATATTATAGTAATATAAGTAAATATAGCTATATATAGAAGCTATAAGCTTTAATGTTTATGGATATAGATATAAATACTTAAAAATAACAAAGTAAAATAATTTTGTTTTTTTATATTTTATTCTATTTTTGGTATTTCTTGATAATTTTTACTAATTTTTTCGCATTTTTAATTTAATTAAAATGTCAAAATAGTGACTTACATTTCTAAGCCGAAATGTTTTGGAATTTTAAAATAGCTAAAGGTTCCAAAATTTTCCAAAACTATTTTTAATATATAGTAAATATAATAAACCAAATTTAAAAAACAACTAGTTTTGGATTTTTATAGAATGTTTTATAAATTTTATAAGGATTTAGGAGTTTTTAAAATTTTTAGTGTTTTTCTTTTTCTATTTGTAGGGATTTTTGTCGGATGATACAAAATACAATAATAAACAATTACTATTTGGATTTTTTCAAAATATTTTTATATATGTTTCTAAGATAGATAAGGAAAAAATAGATCTGTTTTTTATTTTTAATAAATAGAATATAAGATAAATACCTTAATACAGATATATGTAGTGGAATAACATATAAGGTATTTATCCTAATTTTCTACAATTTTTCAGGGCGCAAGAACTATTTTTAACAAAAATAAAATCAATAAAAAGAAAATGCAACCTGACTGGGGTATTTTTATAATATTGAAAGTTTTGATATTATATACGAACACCCTAGAGAAGTTCAAGTCTAAAAATGAAATTTTCCTAAATAATCCCAATAATATATACCCGGAGGGTATTTCTACAATTAATACAAAGTTCAGGGTGTCAGATGCAAATATCATACAAATAATTACACTAATATTACAAAAACTTCAACTAAATGAAATACAAAAAGGTCAAGGGTTTAGGTGCAAAATACATAGTACCCTCACGTGCACGGGACACACGTATGGTTGGGCATTGGGCTAGACCGGCATGACCCAACCCAAAACCCGACTTGCATAACTCGACCCAAACCCAATCCCGAAAATTAGTGGATGGGCTGTGGGCCCCCAAATGAACCCGTATTGATTATCGAGCCAAGTTTGTGCCTGAGAAGGCCCAAATCTACAAGCTCAATAGCCCAACCTATACGATATAATTATATCCACTATATTCATGTTTGCTCCAAATACCATATTCTAACTTTCATATCCTTATTTCGAGTTTAAAATAAATGCCTAGACTCATTAATAATCATATCCATTAACATGGATTGAGGACATTATTACATTAATATTCAAGATTATTACATTAATATGCAATAATGGAATATGTGTCCTCAAGTTTTAGAGCATGTACTACTATAAGTAACCAGTCTGTATTGGGTCATATTGCATGTATCTATAATAGAATATGTAATGGTGGTTTGAGACACCATATTTTGTTACCACATTTCTATTTTTGACATACAACTAATGTCAAAATCACGAAATAGTGAGTGTACTTAAAGTATTAAACATGCATACATGCATAAGAAAAAATAGATAATTGCAGGAAGACCGGAACACATGATATTGGAGTACATAGGTGTTAAATTGGGCCGACCCGACCCGAACCCGACCCATTTTGTTTGGGCCAGGTTTGGACTTGGGCTTGGAATTTGAAAATAAAATGAGCCCATGCCTAACCCATTAGCACGTATACTTAATTGGGCTTGGGCCGGACCAACTCAAACCTGACCCGAGCCGGCCCGATGCCCATCCATAGGCATGCGAGGTGACGCGGATTGGACCTACATGCAAATATGAGAAGTTAAATGCAAAACATCCATAATCTTCTACACTATAGATCAGAGTTTAAATATTAAAAAGAAATACAAAAAAGGTGAGGATTAAATAAGAAAAATAATCCTGTCAGGCGATCCGAAGGCAGGGGTTCGTCACTTAGACATGTGACCACCTCTTGTTGTTGGATACCGCTTCACATATGAGCGATAAGATCATATATCGTGGAGATCCAATGGTGTTGGTATAACCCAATCCAATGGTAACTGGAGAATCTAGAATGGAGGCCCGATCGGATGTGGAGAGGAGGCTTAGAAGAACAGGGAAGAACACATGTTCTTCCGAGCTTTAATAGCTGGAACTCAGTCCTGCAACCCTCCTCCTTGCTATTCTGCAGCTCAATCATTCCTCCCAGTGGGCCACGTCTGTTGAGGGATTCAAAAGGATATGGGAATCACCGGAGTGCTCCAAGAGGTCGGAGGAGCTCAAGGTGTCTGGGATCCTCCTCCAACTCCAAAACTGCCCCCAACTAGGGTTTAGGCTTAGGAAATCTGCACAGAAAGGAAATTGGGATGAGGGAAAATTACCTCGACCCGTCAGCGGGCGAAACATACGCGAAATGGGGTAGGTAGATGGTGCTCTGGCGAGCGGCAGAGATGGAGCACCGTTGACTAGATCAAGGGAGGATCAAGGTGAAAGGAGGCACGTGGGGTGTAAAAGAAGCGACGGGTGAAGAAAATGGGGGTGATAAATGCGCAGGGAACGGTCGAAACACAACGAAAACAATGGCCGGAGCAGAAGCTCCAGTGAAAGTATTATTTGAAATTTTTAAATAATAAAATACAAAATCAATCGAAACTAAATCATACACTTCTAAGATGCTAGGAATGAAATGAGCAAAAGAAAATTGAGGTTCTACATGAGAAACAGGGAACCGAGGTAGAACTACGCTAGTTGCTCCGGCGAGGCTCGGATAGTCGTCATCATGCATCTTCCTCTACGCCAAACTGTAGGATGGAGATGCTGCTGTCAGCAGCTAGGGAACCAAGAAGATCAGGTATTTCGAAGTGGGAGCGAGATCAAAATAAAAATGGAGGCCGACGACCTTGTTTTATATAAGGACTCTTGACTTAGGAAGAGTGAAGGTTATGTGAAGAACCTTAAGCGCATCACGAAAGCATGAAGATCGTATCATATGCGATCGAGAACGACTAGTCACACTAGTTGCCCGGGGCAGCACAATTTAGAAAATAGTAATGCAATGAAATCACATGATCCGAGAACACTTCTCGAATCGTTTCATCTAAACCACATACACATATTAGGGTTACCTCTTGAAGCGTAGTTGCAATCATAGTCTCTAAATGAAGAGACCTCATGTCTCAAGTCCACTCCGATGGAGGAGACATTTGTGAGCACATTGATGAAACGTGTGCTCCTCGCAATCCAAGTTGATGATCCGAGCGGTGAGCCTCCTGATTTTGTCTCACGAAATCCGACTTCTTCTTCACGAGCCAAGCGCATCGAAGAATATGGAGATCCACAAGTAGTCAATTTGACAGCACAACGATATCGCAATAACTATGAGATTCTCTAAGTCAATAAGTGGATGATGAATACTCATTCATCACTCTTTATTCTTATATTTTAGCTACAAAAACCTTTGCAAATGCATGTATATGTTTGTAAATACAAATAATTACCAAAAGCATGCATGGTGTAAAAAGTAATAATTAGCATGTTTTTGTGCAAAAATAAAAGAATAAAGATTAAAAAGAAAAAGAGGGAAATATTTAGAATAAATATTGAGCAACCTAATCCCAAGGGAGGGCTCAGCATGGGCCTGACCACATAAAAGCCAAAGTAGAGAGAGATAGGGGCTCATGTGTGTAAATATACCTGTAAATAACAATAAATATATTTTCCTCTAAAAATAGAATAAAAGTGGCATGTACATATTTGTAAATTTTTATAAATACAAAATCAAAACAAAAATTGAAAAATTGAAAAGAAGATAAAAATCACCTACCTTGCACATATTCATCATGTACATAGTCCCCTTATCTAAATTTATTTCACCTTATAAATAAATAAATTAATTTCCATAAAATTTGTATATATTCTATCTTTTATGGTATAAATAAATAAAATAAAGACCACAAAAACAAAAATAAAATAAAAAGAACAAAAATTAAAAACCAAAAATAACATTGTACATATACCATGTATATAAATGTATATATCTATTTATTTAACCCTTGTATATAAATAATAAAAATAAAATAAAAATATCTTTTTATTCCTAATTTTATGATATAAATAAATAAATAAATAATAAAATGGGGATAAAAATGTATAAAAATAACTAATTAAAAATCAAAAATCAAAAATTAATATTGTATATATACCTATATGTAGCTCTATTATGTAAATACCTTATTTTTATTTTGAAAAGATAATTAAAAATCACAAAAAATAGAAAAAATTAAAATAAAATTTTTTATATTCTGAGTTTTTAATAAATCGGCCATTTGCTATTTTTAAATGAATATTCAAATCTTTTTGACGTGGCCCCCTCTCATTGGTCCACGGGGGATGTTGACCCCCCGGTCAACTCCCCCTGTGGACCACTTCCCACGGGTCGTGACGCCCGACCCGATTTCTCAACATTTTAGCGAAACAACCCGACCTCCATCTACCCAAACCCAGGGTCCTACTCGTTCGTGCCAGATCCGACACCCTCGCCGGGATGCCCGCCTCGGGGTCCGCGCTCTGAGCTACCCTACCCGATCAACTTTAGCCAGACCCCTGGCTGTATAAATGCCGAGCTCCGCCTCCATTTTCCCGATCTTTGGCTCATTCGCCTTCCACCCAGTGACCTCCAGTGCCTTCGCGAGAGTGACAGCTTGCCTCGGGCATTGTTGCAGCGAGGAGGAGACGTCTCGACCACTGATCCGGCGTCTTAGCGCCGTCGTGCTCCGCCTGAAGGTAGAGCTCGAGCCTCGGGCCTCGACGACCCGTGAGGCGACGACCCAGAGCTTCCAGAGCTCACGCCTAGTCGACTCATCCGCCCAGGTAGCCTTAGTTCTCTTCCCTTTTTGTTGATTTTGCATTTCTCCCAAAACGCCCCTTTTCCGTTCTACTTCGATTCCGTCCATCCTAGTCGCTATCCAATCATCGGAGCATCCCATCACGACCGCCTTCCCCTCGCGCACCTTCTCCGCCCATCCATTCAACCCAGCTCGCACAGGAATTGGGGTCTCGAGCTCCTCCGCCGTCACACCACCGGAGCTCGACCATCTCGCCGCACCGATCATCTCCACCCCCTCTTACAGGGTCGAGGCAACTTGCCCTCGACCCGCGAGTTCGTTGCACGTCTTTGCAGGTCCCAGGAAGCCCATCTGAGGGCTTCGACATCCAGGCGCAGCAGCTCGACCTCCGCCGGACTCGCCTGAGCTCCCCCGAGCTCCGTCGAGTCATCAGAGGATACCAGTAGACGCGGAAGGCCTCCACGCTTCTTCTCCGATCATCCGTGGCCTTCGAGGAGTCCTCCAGTGCCTGCACGAGCCCGACGAAGTTCGCCGGAGCCCAGTTCGTCGAGGACCCTCCCCTGCCGTCCGATGCACCTCCAGCTCCAGTTCTGATCTCCACCGTCCATTTGAGGAGCTGCCAGCACCGTCGATCTGTGGAGGAGTGTTCGTGACCGTTCGATCGTCGAGGTTTAGCCCCAGCGCATCTGAGCCGATGGATCTACACGTGGCGCTCATCTGACGGGCGACTTAATAAAGGGTAAATATCACCTTAGGCCCTTAGTTTCTTAGCTGTTCTGTTTTAGTCCTGTAAATAGTTTTAAACTTTTATTTTAGTTTGGTAATTTGCACCGTGGACCCTGTCATTTCTGTATTTACATGTATGCCCCTGCCTGTAGTGGTTCACGTGCATCGACACGTGTTTTGTTGGGTTAATTGCATGTATGGACCTCCAGTTCTAGGGTGTTAATGAATGAGCGTAACTTTTTTTAATTGCATATATGCCCCTGTGCGTGGTTTTTTAGAACATGTGTTGAAATTAGTGGGTATTTTACAGTAATGCCCTCGGACTTTTAATACATGTTATTAATTAGTCCGGGAACCTTATTTCCTTTGTAGTTAGGTCCCTGTGTGCCCAGGTCACGTGCCTCACGCGTGTTTTCTTGGAAAAATTGCACCGGACCCCCTGGAACTTCTTGTATTTGCGTACAGGTCCCTGTGCACTGTACCTTAGTTTTGATTTTAAATAAAATATCAAGCCAACTCCAAATGTGATGAAAATTGGGTACATGGCTCCTGCCATAGTGTAAAATCTTCTCCTAATTTTGGAGACATTTTTTATTTTATTTACTATTTTTAAAAAAAATAAAAAACACGAATTTTCCTTACTGTTTAAGTTAAAAATTCTCAAAAAAATATTAAAACACCACTAAAAATTACAAAAATTAGACAGTAGTTGTTTTACCTTGTTTGATTTTCTGACCAATTTTGGTCATTTTTAGATATATAAAACCCTTAAAAATTACAAAACACTAAAACTCTACAAAAATTCTAATAATTAATTTAAAAATCCAAAAACAATATTTCCAGTACCTAAATTTTCCTTATACCTTCTAGTTTTAGGAAAATTACCTTCAGACCTTGATAGGGCCTTTATCTATTTTATAGCGGCCCTCCAAGTCTGACTGGACAACACCCTCATATTTCTGTCTTGTTTGATTTTTAGAAAATTCAATAAAAATCAGAAAATTACCAAAAATTAACCAAAAACAGTAAAAAAATATAAAAAAACATAAAAATAATTTTATTTGAATTTTTGGGTGATTTTTGAGTGCCTTAAAAATTGCTTGAAGTTGGTTGCTTTATTGCTTTCTTAATTTTCTTTATTAATTAAAATCCAAAAAAATTTATAAAAATTAAAAATCCACCAAAAACACTTTGATTTGATTTTATTTTTTTTAAAATACTTCATAGGCCGCAAGGCCATTACATGCTCCTTGTCTTTGACCCTGGTCGCTATACTAGGTTAATATAATAGCGAGACCGCTACTTGTGTTTCTTCGATTTTTATCCTATTTGGTGGTCTATTTTTCTTGATCGACTGCGCTTGGTGACTTGGGTCGCAACGACCCTTGATTACCTTTTACCTGAGTGATCAGGCGCGTCATCAGAATGGCGTTGTTGCCGGGGAGCACGGCTTAGTAGTTTTTCTTTTAATTTATTTTCTTTTTCGCGGCTTTCCGCGGCTCTTTCTGAGTCCGCGGCTTTTCGCAGCTTTTTATTTTTCTCTTATTTTTGTTTTATTTTGTTTTATTTTATTTTCCTTTATTTTTGTTTTTGTTTGATTTTTGCTTGTTTGTTCCATTTGTCCTTTTTGCACATATACCCCTGTTAGTTTTTTTTGCTTTATTTGATTATTATTCTTGGTTTGACACTTTGTTTCTATCTTGCGAGGGCCCGAGGACCGAGGCGGCTACTCTCGAGAAGCCGGGCAACCGCAGGATTTAGAGGCGGCTCCCTTCTACACGGAGCCACAAGAGAGAGCGAGAGAGGAGCTGAGTGAGAGAGAGTAGCTTAGGTTTTATTTTTGCTATTTGAACTGTTGTAATAACACAGGGACACTCAGACTGGACTTGGACTTCGTTCTCGGGTCTGTTTCGCCGAGCACCGGTGTGCTCGGGGGACCCAGTAGCTAGTTTAGATTTTTCGCGGCTTTTTTGCGGCTTTTGGTTTTTCGCTGCCTTTTACGGTTTTACACGGTTTTTTTCTCGAGCCCCTAGCCGTAGGACTTTCTGCTTGACTGCGTCGTAATTAGTAGGATCCAAACACTTAATTATATGCCTGCACCTATAGATCGTTAATTGGACCTGCTAAAAAAAGTTAATAAAAATAGCTGACTCACTCCCTTCGAGCCTACGTGCCGTAGCCTGCCCTGCCAAGCACTGCTCCTGAACCCGATGTGTCGGGAGGAGGAGGGGAAGGCCGAGACCGGACTCTTGGAGCGAAGGATTGGTGACCAGCTAGATGGTTCTTCGAGTAGAAGTTGCCTGCTTAGGACTCAGCTTTTCCCGCTGCACCATATAGGTAGTTTACTTTTCTAGTCTTTACATTATGCGCGGATCATATTGCATGTAGAGTGTTGGAGTCAGGTACGCCTTTCTTACTTTGCATGCATCATTGATTTCATCACGCATCGGCTTTTTCGTCTTCTCCCCATGTTTTTGACTTAATAACCAGGAGAACCGAAAAATTCGTTAGGCCTCTTTGTTTGTATTGAAAAAGATTAAAAAGAAAAACCATAAAATTGGGACTGCTAAAACTATTGATCACTAAAAGACACTTGACCTAAAAATCTGTCTTGGGGAGAGCAACCCCCTCATTGTTTGGTTTGATTGCGTGAGAGAGTGACCCGAACACTAGGTAGAGCCCTCCGGTACCATTCTCGACTGATTACCGACTCTTCTGTGCGGGACAGTCGATTGGGAAGGTATCGGGTATCCCAGCAGGTCACGTAATCGCTCTGATATTCTGATTGTTCACCAAATAAAATTTGACAAGATAATTTGACCGAGCCTTCACGGTCTTCAGCTCGCGTTGTGTTGGTGAACTTGGGGTTTTGCTTGTGATTATAGTTTCTCCAGATCTCATCCGCCTTACTCGCCACATCAAGATGATGGGCAGACGATCTCTTAGGCAGCCTCTGGCTGCACCGCTTTCGGGCGCATCTACCCGTTCATTTAGGTTGGTTCGCGAGAGCCGAGACCCGCTCCCCCGAACCCGAGTATGATTCCACCCTGTTCCCCCTCGACCCCCTTTCTTTCGGTTCCGAGAGACCAGTGCCAGAGGAAAGATTAGCAGATTTATCGGCACCTGAGTTTGGATCGTTTGATTTTGCAGACACCATGGCCGGCAGTTCTGATGATCGCTCTAGAGGTCCACAGCCCGAGCACTTTGTTCTGGACCAGGGTGCGATCAACTCCACCCTGATCGCCTCCATCAAGACGGTACATCAGCAGTTGAGGGATCATGGAGCGTTTATGTTAGACATGAGGAGAGATATGGAGCAGATGAGAGCAGAGCGCGAGCTGCGCAGAGATGGGCCAAGGATCCCAGAGGATGCAGCCGCCGCAACCGCAGCAGCCGCCACCGCAGCGGCAGCCGCCGCGGCAGGAGCGGGAGAGCCACCGAGACCGATGCAGGAGTTGCACAACCCCGGATCGACACTGATGCACCACTGGGTTGTGCTACCAGCTATCGTCGGGGACTTCAAGTTCCCCTTGAACACCTTGCAGCTCCTCCCCCGCTTCCACGGGCTCGCCACCGAGGAGCCCCATCTCCACCTCCAGGAGTTTTTGATGATTTGCAGTACTGTCCACGACCGTCAGGTGGACCAGGACACCATCAGGATGATTGCCTTCCCCTTCTCTTTGGCAGACAGAGCAGCCACCTGGCTGAAACATCTGGGGAAGTTCGTCTACACTTGGGAGCAGCTCCGCACCGAGTACTTGCATAAGTACTATCCACTCGGCGGACCAATGCCGCGAGAGCCCTGATCAACAATTTCTCCATGCTCCCCAACGAGCACTTCCATGAGGCATGGGAGAGGTTCCGAGAGATGACTGATAGATGCCCGCACCACGACATTTCCAAGCCCAACCTTGTGCAGAGCTTTTTCAGCAAGCTGACACCAGAGCTCCAGGGCTTAGTGAACGCTTCTTGTGGCGGGTCCTATTTTGCCAAGGATCACGACCAGATCTGGGCCATCTACGAGGAGATGGCCGAGAACTATATGGTGATGTCCCAGACCCGGTTGTATACTCAGGGCAGACCCCAGCAGCCACAACCCGTGCAGTACCACAGGATAGCACGGGTCGACGCCGGTCCTTCCAGTTCGTCTGCAGTAGCAGCAGCACAGGCAGAGTCATCAGCTGCGGACATGGGCATCATTAGCGAGAAGTTGGATCGGATGGAGCTGATCGAGAAGAAGCAGTGCCAGGGCATCACTCAGATGGAGCAGATGGCACAAACTCTGAGCGACATGAAGACCCAGCTCTTGTGTCTCCAGGAGGCACAG
This sequence comes from Ottelia alismoides, assembly GCA_037367405.1. NCBI lineage: Eukaryota > Viridiplantae > Streptophyta > Magnoliopsida > Alismatales > Hydrocharitaceae > Ottelia > Ottelia alismoides. The sequence continues at coordinate 55,152 of JAZKJV010005593.1, read as the reverse complement.
ACGGCTTCCCAGCCCCGTCTTCAGTCGTGAGGCGATCACGGCAGCAGCAGCAGCAGCTCGTCCCAGCGCTCCATCTCACACCAGCAGCCTAGACAGGTTCACCTTGTATAGGCGGAGCCGTACCAGCAGCAGCAGCCCACCTACCAGTCACCACCATCTCCAGACTTGCAGATGGTGGTATACCAGCCTGTTCAGCCTCTGGCAGTACTCCCGCCACCCCAGTACGATGCATAGCTGTTGATGAATGTCAACGGATTTGGTATGACCGCCCTCAGCCCGGTATCCGACGAGACCATCCCGGATTCCGGTGGGGGACCGGAGGTACCCAACCCCAGCAGCAGTCGTCAGGTCAGGGAGGCCAGTACGACCATCAGAGAGATCACCAGTCGCAGCAGCAGCCCCCAGTGTACCCATCACAACAGCAGCAGTCGTCCTATGGTCCTCGTCCCTACCAGCAGGGACAGTCTTGGAGGCGAGATCAGTCTCACCAGCAGCAGCATCCACCACCTACTTACACCTCTCAGCAGCAACATCACCAGTTCCAACAGCCTCACTACCAGAGAGGCTACCCGTCGGGTTCCCACGAGAGCCCCGCCTTGGATGACATAGCCCGCCTCCTCACGGACCAGCATGCTACTTTTCGACGGAGATGGACGAGTTCCGCCGGGAGATGTGGGACATTGTGAGAGGGAAGGCCGCCATCCCTGCCCAGATCGAGCCGAACCCTAACAGCCTGAAGCGGAAATCTGAGCAGGTAGCTTGTATTGAGTATACCACTCCTAGTGATGCATTTGGTGATATGACTGGATATCTGTTTGATACTGATTTTGTCACACTTAGGAGCGGTAGGATGCCAGCAGGCGGCACCTCGTCTGAGCTACATCATGAGGATCCACCTAGAGCGCCCGACGAGGAGGAGGAGAGCGGTACTGAGGCCGCTAGAGATGATGACGGTGGTACTGATGCCACCAAGGATGCTGATTCCACAGGCTGTGCTGAGGCCGCCGATTCACCAGTTGGAGGGGGTGGTACTGAGGCCACCCCTGATGCCGAGCCAGAGCGCGGTACTGAGGCCGCGAGTGTTCCATTTGATCCAGCCGATGGTGGTGCTGAGGCCACCCATACTTTTGTTGAGAGATCTGTTGTTTTTCCTACTTCTGATGTATCTCGGAACCCTGTTGTGAATAAAGGAAAAGGTTTGGTTTTTTCTGGTCCCACTATGGTGCGTGATGTATATGCGGATCCGGCCGTCGAGCCGTCTAGACCTTTTCCTAGTCCTTCATCTGAGAAGGACCCAGTAATCCCCTTCCATAGAGCCCTTCAGATGGGGAAGGGGAAGAAAACAGAAAATCCCAAAAAGAGAGACCAGGAGGAGTTCAGCCAGCGGATGATAGATCGATTCCACATACAGCTGGACTCTTCAGGAGGCTTTGTAGCACATCCCCCTTCTTCAGTGTTCGTTGAGAGACAGGACCACCGTCAGGAGGAAGAGGAGGAACCACCATTCAGAGATCCATGTGCTGACGAAAGCCACGTGTTTCGCTATCCAGAACCGTCTGCCGGCCAAGAGGCCAGATTCAGGAGCCCCTTATGTCAGATGTCACATTAGAGAGCAAAGGTTCGACTGTACTCTATTAGATAGCTGATCGTCGATCAAACTCCTTCCGGCAGCCCTTCTCGACCGCTTCGAGTTGGGCACTCTTAGACAGAGCAAGACAGTCCTTCAGTTTGCTGATCGATCTGTCAAGAGGCCGAAGGGTTGTTGCGAGATGTTGTCGTCACTATTCAGGGCATGCAATTCCCCGTGGACTTCGTAGTGTTGGACATGGAGATCCCTAATTCAGTGACCGATACCCCCATCATTCTCGGTCGTCCGTTCTTGGCCACAGCCAAGGCGGTGACTGACCGTGATAGGGGAAGGTATACTTTCACGTCGAGGGCGAAAGTGTACAAATAGAGACGGTCGAGGACAGCAGAGCCAGAGACAGATCATGCTCAGAGACCACTTCAGACACAGAGCAGCTGACAGAGGCAGGGCTAGACATCCACCAGGACTGTGACTTTGTGATCACAGACGATGAGGCAGTTTGGGCAGACCCAATAGCACAGGCCATCCTCTCATTTCCAGATTCAGCTGATGCAGAGATGACAACAGAGGAGAGCCTGGAGAGCACATTCCTGGTCCAGGATACTTCAGAGGCAGCAGAGCCGATTCTCGACCGCGACACGGATTTTTGTGATGATGGTGGTACTGATGCCACCGCAGATGATGCAGATCCCTCGGATTCAGAGTCTGATTGGGCAGATTGCGAGGATTACATACCAGACCTGAGTTCCACTGAGCCTACAGCTGAGGAGGAGGTAGATGTCGAGCAGAGCAGAGACAGTCCAGCGGGGCAGCCTTCTCCAGTTTCTGAGATTGAGAGAGAGTTTCAGTTCTCCCATACAGATTTGGCAGCGTTCACACAGACATTCCAGAGGCCAGATCCACCAGCACCCAGCTGTCCAGAGCTGAAGCCGCTCCCTACTTCGCTGAAGTATCGATTCCTTGCGGGTGAGCCTGAGATGTACCCAGTCATCATCTCCGCCGATTTGACTGGAGAGCAAGAATCTCGTTTGATGGGGTTCTTGAAAAGAACCGCAAGGCAATCGGATGGAGCATAGCAGATCTCCAGGGGATTAGTCTGGCCCTGTGCTCCCACCATATCTATCTCGAGGATGAGGCGAAGCCGTCGCGTGAGTTCCAGCGGCGGCTGAACCCGAATCTGAGAGAGGTTGTCATGAAGGAAAATTTCGAAATGATGGAGCGCCGATTTTATCTACCCCATCTCCGACTCCAAGTGGGTCAGCCCTTTGCATGTGGTGCCGAAGAAGACGGGCATCACTACAGTGATTAGCGAGTCTGGAGAGGAGATTGCTACACGAGTACCCACTTCTTGGCGTGTCTGTGTTGACTACATGAGACTCAACCAGGGCCACCAAGAAGGATCATTTCCCCCTGCCCTTTATAGATCAGATCGTTGAGAGACTGGTAGGGAAGAGCCACTATTGTTTTCTGGATGGGTACTCGGACTACAACCAGGTGGCCATCGCTCCTGAGGACCAAGAGAAGACCACTTTTACCTGTCCCTTCGGCACATACGCCTTCCGACGCATGCCATTTGGGCTATGCAATGCCCTTGCGACCTTTCAGAGATGCATGTTGTCGATCTTTTCGGACATGGTAGGGGAGTGCTTGGAGGTCTTCATTGATGATTTCTCGGTTTACTGCGACGGATTTGACTCCTGTCTTGACTGCCTAGACCGAGTACTCCAACGATGTATAGAGGTTCACTTGGTGCTATCTTGGGAGAAGAGTCACTTCATGGTGACTCAAGGGACGGTGCTTGGCCATATCATCTCCAACAGGGGCATGGAGGTTGATCCGGCCAAGGTAGATGTCATTAGAAAACTCGCACCGCCGTCCAATTTGAGGCAGTTACGGTCATTCCTAGGGCACGTCGGTTTCTACCGACGATTCATTCATGATTTCAGCAGGATTGCCCGGTCGTTGACTGACCTGCTGACAAAAGACATCGAGTTCCTTGTCGATGACAAGTGTCTTTCGTCCTTCGAGACTCTCAAGCAGTGTGTTATTGAGACTCCTGTTCTCCAGCCGCCTGATTGGTCTCTCCCATTCGAGATCATGACGGATGCCTCCGATTTTGCCGTGGGGGCCATGCTGGGGACAGAGGAGGGATGGGGTCCCCTTTGCTATCCACTACGCTAGCCGCACATTGGATTCCGCGCAGCGGAATTATACAGTCACAGAGAAGGAGATGCTAGCCGTAGTGTTCGCCCTAGATAAGTTCAGATCTTACATCATTGGATCTAGAGTGACCTTGTATACTGATCACACCGCCATCCGATACCTCATGGCAAAGAAGGATGCCAAGGCCAGACTGACTAGATGGATCCATCTACTCTAGGAGTTCGACATTGAGATCAAGGATAAGCCTGGAGTCAAGAATGTGGTGGCAGATCATCTCTCCCGTTTAGAGCAGCCTGAGGAGTCTGAGCATATTGATCCCATTTGTGAGACCTTCCCAGATGAGGCGATCCTTGCTATCGCCTCTCTCCCGTGGTATGCCGACATTGTGAACTTTCTTGTTGCTAAGAAAGTCCCACAGGGTTGGCCCAGGAAGAGGCTTGACACCTTCCTCGCGAAGTCCAAGTCCTACCACTGGGAGGATCCCATCCTTTACCACGAAGGAGGGGATAGCGTATGGCGTAGGTGCATTCCTCAGGAGGAGCACCATAGCGTCCTCACTTACTGCCACAAGCTTGAGGCAGGAGGACATCATTCTGGGAGGAGAACGGCACAGAAAGTGCTCCAATCCAGCTTGTGGTGTCCTACCCTCTTCAAGGACTCTGATGAGTTCGTGAAGAGGTGTACTAACTGTCAGAGGATGGGCACTTGTGGACAGCGTGATATGATGCCAATGCAGCCCATTCACTTCTGTGAGGTTTTTGACGCATGGGGCATCGATTTCATGGGTCCATTCCCTAAGAGTCAGGGATTTGAGTACATTCTGTTGGCCGTAGACTATGTTAGTCCTTGGGTTGAGGCCATCCCCGCCCGAGCTGCTGATGCGAGGACAGTTTGCAGATTTCTGAGGAAGCACATCATCACGCGGTTCAGGGTACCTCGAGTATTGATTTCAGATGGGGGGGGTCTCATTTCATCAACGATCAGGTGAAGGCCCTTGCTAGCGAGTTCGGTATAGACCATCGAGTTACCACTCCATACCATCCACAGACGAATGGTCTAGCCGAGGTGTCGAACAGGGAGATCAAGACTATATTGCAGAAAGTCGTCCGCCCTGACCGAAAGGATTGGTCACAGCTTTTGGACTCGGTCTTGTGGGCATATAGGACGTCTTTCAAGACACCATTGGGTACATCTCCTTTCGCCTCGTATATGGCAAGCCGTGCCATTTACCTGTTGAGCTGAGGCACATGTAACTTTGGGCAGTCACTGAGATACTTATGGATCCAGATGGTGTGGGAGACCAGAGGAGGGCAGAATTAGCAGCCTTGGAGGAGCTTAGAGATACCCGCCTTCTCAAACAGCCTACATTACAAGGAGAGAGTGAAAGAGTGACATGATTCTCACATCAGCCACAAGCATTTTGAGCATGGACAGAGAGTATGGTTGTTTGATGCGAGGCTTCGTCTATTTCCAGGGAAGCTACAAAGCAAATAGAAGGGACCCTACTTGGTGAGAAAGGTACACGACAACGGTAGCATTGATATATCCGAGTTGTCTTCTGAGAGTACCTTTCGAGTGAATGGCCAACGGCTCAAGCCAATTCTAGATCATGAGCCGCGGGTCGTTGATGTTGCCCCGATTCATTTTGCGTGAGATGTGGTCTCTTGACTCACATCTATTGCATCTCACGCCTGATTTTCACTGATCTTCCGACCTGTATAGATCCAGATTTCCATATCATTACATTCTTTAGTCCCACATCCCTTTCTGCATCTTTTGATTATGCTATACTTAGGGTGTACTTTACCCTAAGTATAGGGGGGATGTAGGACCTTTGAGTATTTCTTTTGTTTCTTTCTACCCCTATTTTTGCTGCCTATACTTAGGGATATTTCACCCTAAGTATAGGGGGGGTAGGACCCTGTACATTCTCCACTCGGTTTTCCCTTCGTGTACAACCTGCTATACTTAGGATTATTTGATCCTAAGTATAGGGGGAAAAGCCGAGATCTTCTTGATTTTCTATTCATTCATTCGTCTTTGTATATAGCCTTCCTTTTCACTTCCCTATACATAGCACGAGTTATGTCTTCTTCATCGCTCTTAACTCTGAGGACATCATTCGAGCTAAAGTATGGGGGGGGGTGTATATATTTCATATATACTTTAGCCATAACTCGTACTTTGTGTGAGTGTGTTAATAAATAAAATGGCTAAAAACCTTAAAAATCACAAAAATAAAAAAATTTTCATGTAAATAATCATTCTTTTATTGCACATACATAGCTAGTGTACAAATTATTTTTGTAAAAATGTTTTCAAAAATCTTTTGTGTAAAGCTTGTGTAAATATTTTCTTATCAAAATTATGTATATAGTACAAAATTTTTCCAAAATGTTTTGAAATCAAAAGTTTGCAAAAATCTTGTGTAAATGTGTGTAAATACTTTTGCAAAACTTGCATTTCATGCATTCATCCATTCATGATTTCAAAACATTTTTCAAAAATTTTGCATATTTGTAAAAATTGTGTAAATATCATCTTTGTATATATGTATAAAGTTTTTCTGGATGATAGTTGACATTTAAACTAGCCTGGAATTAAATTTGGGAAATGGAGGTTGATTAAAATTTTAATCCACCTAATTTCTAAGAGGAACCTTATAAGGCTTAGGTTTAAGGCTTTTCAGGTCCATGGTGACTTAATTCTTTAAGTCCACTAGGCTATGATCACATGTCATCTCGATGAGCCTAAGTAGAGCACTTAACAACAACACATGACTCGTAGGGACAATGACTTTACTTGGACACCGGCACTTGCACCGAGCTCTCTACGGATGAGGTGGTGAGGAGGCAGTCTTCCTTGACTTGGGGTAGCATATGAGGGTAGTACTTCTAGGCAGAACCTCTCTTCTTCTTTTAGTGAAGGAAGTGCGTCTCAACTTGGTCTGGTTGCCATGAGGTCTAATGACGGGAGTTGTGGGTTGCAATAATGCTTCAAAAGAGGGATAGTCTACTGGCTCAAGAGGAAAAACTCCTTGTATATATGCTGCACATGTATATGTTGTACAGATGCACTTGAAAAAAAATGCAAAAAGAAAATAACTCCAAAAAAGTGGTGGGTCTGAGAGAAAATGATAATCCCATCGGAGTATGTATATAGTGCAATAAGCCAAGCTTGAGATTCATGTACCACCTTATGTAGCTTGCAGCAGGAGACTTGGCTACACTGGTCGAGCTCCCAAGGATACATGGCTACACTGGCCATGGTCCATTCTCTTCTTCCCCCCTCTTCTTGACCTGGTTGAACTTGAACTTAGAAGGGAATACCCCGCTCCTCGAGGAAAGAGTGGCCAGATTGGGGTCATAGAGTTACCTTGTTGGGGAGGGTTGTCAAGTTGCCATTTCTGAGTGGAGAGCTTATACCTCACATTCACAGGACAAGGAAAGATTCATGGTCTTCAGGGTTTATGTTTGATGACTTGTTCTGATCTGGATTATTGAGGAGTCTTGATTAGAGATTAGTGGAACTTAGAGGCTGTTGAGTTTTAGGCTTAATTCCAAATATGGTTCCGACACATTAATAATCCAAAGATCTGATTGAGCTCCATAATTCAATTTAATGAAGGCAAGTTTAATATTCAACCTTGATCCATGTGCATTCTCCTCTTTTTCTTTTTCTTTCTTTCTTTTGCAATTCTTTTTCAAATAAGTGTTTGCTAAGGGACTAGCAAAGTTAAGTATAGGGGGGTGATGAATACTGATTCATCACTCTTTATTCTTATATTTTAGCTACAAAAACCTTTGCAAATGCATGTATATGTTTGTAAATACAAATAATTACCAAAAGCATGCATGGTGTAAAAGTAATAATTAGCATGTTTTTGTGAAAAAAATAAAAGAATAAAGATTAAAAAAAGAGGGAAATATTTAGAATAAATATTGAGCAACCTAATCCCAAGGGAGGGCTCAGCATGGCCTGACCGCATAAAAGCCAAAGTAGAGAGATAGGGGCTCATGTGTGTAAATATACCTGTAAATAACAATAAATATATTTTCATCTAAAAATAGAATAAAAGTGGCTTGTACATATTTGTAAATATTTATAAATACAAAATCAAAATAAAAATTGAAAATTTGAAAAGAAGATAAAAATCACCTACCTTGCGCATATTCATCATGTACATAGTCCCCTTATCTATATTTATTTCACCTTATAAATAAATAAATTTCCATAAAATTTGTATATATTCTATCTTTTATGGTATAAATAAATAAAATAAAGACCACAAAACAAAAATAAAATAAAAAGAACAAAAATTAAAAACCAAAAATAACATTGTACATATACCATGTATATAAATGTATATAGCTATTTATTTAACCCTTGTATATAAATAATAAAAATAAAATAAAAATATCTTTTTATTCCTAATTTTATGATATAAATAAATAAAATATAAAATGGGGATAAAAATGTAGAAAAATAACTAATTAAAAATCAAAAAATAATATTGTATATATACCTATATATAGCTCTATTATGTAAATACCTTATTTTTATTTTGAAAAATTAATTAAAAATCACAAAAAATAGAAAAAAATTAAAATAAACATTTTTTATATTTTGAGTTTTTAATAAATCAGCCATTTGCTCTTTTTAAATGAATATTCAAATCTTTTTGACGTGGCCCCCTCTCATTGGTTCACGGGGGATGTTGACCCCCCGGTCAACTCCCCCCTGTGGACCACTTCCCACGGGTCGTGACGCCCGACCCGATTTCTCAACATTTTAGCGTCACGACCCGACCTCCATCTACCCAAACCCAGGGTCCTACTCGTTCGTGCCAGATCCGACACCCTCGCCGGGATGCCCGCCTCGGGGTCCGCGCTCTGAGCTTCCCTACCCGATCGACTTTAGCCGGACCGCTGGCTGTATAAATGCCAAGCTCCGCCTCCATATTCCCATTCTTTGGCTCATTCGCCTTCCACCCAGTGACCTCCAGTGCCTTCGCGAGAGTGACTGCTCGCCCCGGGCATTGTTGCAGCGAGGCAGAGATGTCTCGACCACTAATCCGACGTCTTAGCGCCGCCCTGCTCCGCCTGAAGGTAGAGCTCGAGCCTCGGGCCTCGACGACCCGCGAGGCGACGACCCAGATTTTCCAGAGCTCACGCCCAGTCGACTCATCCACCCAGGTAGCCTTAGTTCTCTTCCCTTTTCGTTGATTTTGCATTTCGCCCAAATCGCCCCTTTTCCGTTCTGCTTCGATTCCGTCCATCCTAGTCGCCTATCCGATCATCGAAGCATCCCATCACGACCGCCTTCCCCTCGCGCACCTTCTCCGCCCATCCATTCAACCCATCTCGCACAGGAGCTGGGGTCTCGAGCTCCTCCGCCGTCACATCGTCGGAGCTCGACCATCTCGCCGCACCGATCATCTCCACCCCCTCTTACAGGGTCGAGGCAACTTGCCCTCGACCCGCGAGTTCGTTGCACGTCTTTGCAGGTCCCAGGAAGCCCATCTGAGGGCTTCGACATCCAGGCGCAGCAGCTCGACCTCTGCCGGACTCGCCTGAGCTCCCCCGAGCTCTGTCGAGTCATCGGAGAATACCAGTAGACGCGGAAGGCCTCCACGCTTCTTCTCCGATCATCCGTGGCCTTCGAGGAGTCCTCCAGTGCCTGCACGAGCCTGGCGAAGTTCGCCGGAGCCCAGTTGGTCGAGGACCCTCCCCTGCCGTCCGATGCACCTCCAGCTCCAGTTCTGATCTCCACCGTCCATTTGAGGAGCCGCCAGCACCGTCGATCTGTGGAGGAGTGTTCGTGACCGTTCGATCGTCGAGGTTTAGCCCCAACGCATCTGAGCCGATGGATCTACACGTGGCGCTCATCTGACGGGCGACTTAATAAAGGGTAAATATCACCTTCGGCCCTTAGTTTCTTAGCTGTTCTGTTTTAGTCCTGTATATAGTTTTGAACTTTTATTTTAGTTTGGTAATTTGCACTGTGGACCCTGTCATTTTCTGTATTAAATGTATGCCCCTGCCTGTAGTGGATCACGTGCATCGACACGTGTTTTGTTGGGTTAATTGCATGTATGGACCTCCAGTTCTAGGGTGTTAATGAATGAGCGTAACTTTTTAATAATTGCATATATGCCCCTGTGTGTGGTTTTTTAGAACATGTGTTGAAATTAGTGGGTATTTTACAGTAATGCCCTCAGACTTTTAATACATGTTATTAATTAGTCCGGGAACCTTATTTCCTTTGCAGTTAGGTCCCTGTGTGCCTAGGTCACGCGCTCGCATGTGTTTTCTTGGAAAAATTGCATCGGACCCCCTGGAACTTCTTGTATTTGCGTACAGGTCCCTGTGCACTTTACCTTAGTTTTGATTTTAAATAAAATATCAAGCCAACTCCAAATGTGATCAAAATTGGATACATGGCTCCTGCCATAGTATAAAATTTTCTCCTATTTTTGGAGACATTTTGGATTTTATTTACTATTTTTAAAAAAAATCAAAAACACACATTTTCCTTACTGTTTAACTTAAAAATTCTCAAAAAAATATTAAAACACCTCTAAAAATTACAAAAAATTTTACAGTAGTTGTGTTACCTTGTTTGATTTTCTGACCAATTTTGGTCATTTTTTTAACCCTTAAAAATTACAAAACACTAAAAACCCTATAAAAATTCTAATAATTAATTTAAAAATCCAAAAATAATAATTCCAGTGCCTAAATTTTCCTTATATCTTCTAATTTTTAGGAAAATTACCTTCAGACCTTGATAGGGCATTTATCTATTTTATAGGGGCCATCCAATTCTGACTGGACATCACCCTCATATTTCTGTCTTGTTTGATTTTTAGAAAATTCAATAAAAAAACAGAAAATTACCAAAAATTAACCAAAAATAGTAAAAAAATATAAAAAACATAAAAATAATTTTATTTGAATTTTTGGGTGATTTTTGAGTGCCTTAATAATTTCTTGAAGTTGGTTGCTTTATTGCTTTCTTAATTTTCTTTATTACCTAAAAATCCAAAAAAATTTATAAAAATAAAAAATCCACCAAAAACACTTTGATTTTATTTTATTCTTTTTTTAGACTACTTCGTAGGCCGCAAGGCCATTACGTGCTCCTTGTCTTCGACCCTGGTTGAAATACCAGGTTAATATAATAGCGAGACCGCTACTTGTATTTCTTCGATTTTTATCCGATTTGGTGGTCTATTTTTCTTGATCGACTGCGCTTGGTGACTTGGGTCGCAACGATCCTTGATTATCTTTTACCCGTGTGATCAGGCACGTTATCAGAATGGCGTCGTTGCCGGGGAGTACGGCTTAGTAGTTTTTCTTTTTATTTCATTTTCTTTTTCACGGCTTTCCGCGGCTCTTTCTGAGTCCGCAGCTTTTCGCGGCTTTTTATTTTTCTCTTATTTTTGTTTTATTATTTTATTTTATTTTCTTTTATTTTTGTTTTTGTTTGATTTTTGCTTGTTTGTTCCATTTGTCCTTTTTGCACATATACCCCTGTTAGTTTTTTTACTTTATTTGATTATTATTATTGGTTTGACACTTTGTTTCTTTCTTGCGAGGGCCTGAGGACCAAGGCGGCTACTCTCGAGAAGCTGACACAATCGTGGGATTCGGAGGCGGCTCCCTTCTGCATGGAGTCGCAGGAGAGAGCGAGAGAGGAGCTGAGTGAGAGAGAGTAGCTTAGGTTTTATTTTTGCTATTTGAACTGTTGTAATAACACAAGGACACTCAGACTGGACTTGGACTTTGTTCTCGGGTCTGTTTCGTCGAGCACCGGTGTGCTCGGGGGACCCAGTAGCTAGTTTAGATTTTTCGCATCTTTTTCGCGGCTTTTGGTTTTTCGCTGCCTTTTACGGTTTTACGCGGTTTTTTTCTCGAGCCCCTAGCCGTAGGACTTTCTGCTTGACTGTGCCGTAATTAGTAGGATCCAAACACTTAATTATCTGCCTGCACCTATAGATCGTTAATTAGACCTGCTAATAAAAAGTTAATAAAAATAGCTGACTCACTCCCTTCGAGCCTACGTACCGTAGCCTGCCCTGCCAAGCGCTGCTCCTGAACCCGATGTGTCGGGAGGAGGAGGGGTAGACCGAGACCGGACTCTTGGAGCGAAGGATTGGTGACCAGTTAGACGGTTCTTCGAGTAGAAGTTGCCTGCTTAGGACTCAGCTTTTCCCGCTGCACCATATAGGTAGTTTACTTTTCTGTCTTTACATTATGCGCGGATCATATTGCATGTAGAGTGCTGGAGTCAGGTACGCCTTTCTTACTTTGCATGCATCATTGATTTCATCGCGCACCGGCTTTTTCGTCTTCTCCCCCTATTTTTGACTTAATAACCAGGAGAACCGAAAAATTCGTTAGGCCTCTTTATTTGTATTGAAAAAGATTAAAAAGAAAAACCATAAAATTAGGACTGCTAAAACTATTGATCACTAAAAGACACTTGACCTAAAAATCTATCTTGGGGAGAGCAACCCCCTCATTATTTGGTTTGATTGCGCGAGAGAGTGACCCGAACACTAGGTAGAGCCCTCCGATACCATTCTCGACTGATTATCGACTCTTCTGTGCGGGACAGTCGGTTGGGAAGGTATCGGGTATCACAGCAGGTCACGTAATCGCTCTGATATTCTGATTGTTCACCAAAATAAAATTTGACAAGATAATTTGACCGAGCCTTCACGGTCTTCAGCTCGCGTTGTGTTGGTGAACTTGGGGTTTGCTTGTGATCATAGTTTCTCCAGATCTCATCTGCCTTACTCGCCACATCAAGATGATGGGCAGACGATCTCTTAAGCAGCCTCTGGCTGCACCGCTTTCGGGCGCGTCTACCCGTTCATCTAGGTTGATTCGCGAGAGCCGAGACCCGCTCTCCGAACCTGAGTATGATTCCACCCTGTTCCTCCTCGACCCCCTTTCTTTCGGTTCTGAGAGACCAGTGCCAGAGGAAAGATTAGCAGATTTATCGGCACCTGAGTTTGGATCGTTTGATTTTGCAGACACCATGGCCGGTAGTTCTGATGATCGCTCTAGAGGTCCACAGCCCGAGCACTTTGTTCTGGACCAGGGTGCGATCAACTCCACCCTGATCGCCTCCCTCGAGACGGTACAACAACAGTTGAGGGATCAGTGAGCGTTTATGTTAGACTTGAGGAGAGAGATGGAGCAGATGAGAGCAGAGCGCGAGCAGTGCAGAGACGGGCCGAGGATCCCAGAGGATGCAACAGCGGCAGCCACAGCGACAGCCGCCGCGGCAGGAGCGGGAGAGCCACCGAGACCGATGCGGGAGTTGCACAACCCGGATCGACACTGATGCACCACTGGGTTGTGCTACCAGCTATCGTGGGGGACTTCAAGTTCCCCCCGAACACCTTGCAGCTCCTCCCCCGCTTCCACGGGCTCGCCACCGAGAAGCCCCATCTCCACCTCCAGGAGTTTTTGATGTTTTGCAGTACTATCCACGACCGTCAGGTGGACCAGGACACTATCAGGATGATTGCCTTCCCCTTCTCTTTGGAAGACAGAGCAGCCACCTGGCTGAAACATCTGGGGAAGTTTGTCTACACTTGGGAGCAGCTCCGCACCGAGTACTTGCATAAGTACTATCCACTCGGGTGGACCAATGCCGCGAGAGCCCTGATCAACAACTTCTCCATGCTCCCCAACGAGCACTTCCATGAGGCATGGGAGAGGTTCCAAGAGCTGACTGATAGATGCCCGTACCACGACATTTCCAAGCCCAACCTTGTGCAGAGCTTTTTCAGCGGGCTGACACCAGAGCTCCAGGGCTTGGTGAACGCTTCTTGTGGCGGGTCTTATTTCTCCAAGGATCACGACCAAGTCTGGGCCATCTACGAGGAGATGGCCGAGAACTATATGGTGATGTCCCAGACCCGGTTGTATACTCAGGGCAGACCCTAGCAGCAACAACTCGTGCAGTACCAGAGGATAGCACGAGTCGACGCCGGTCCTTCCAGTTCGTCCGCAGTAGCAGCAGCACAGGCAGAGTCATCAGCTGCGGACATGGGCATCATTAGCGAGAAGTTGGATCGGATGGAGCTGATCGAGAAGAAGCAGTTCCAGGGCATCACTCAGATGGAGCAGATGGCACAGACTCTGAGCGACATGAAGACCCAACTCTTGTGTCTCCAGGAGGCACAGACGGCTTCCCAGCCCCGTCTTCAGTCGTGAGGTGATCACGGCAGCAGCAGCAGCTCGTCCCAGCGCTCCAGCTTACACCAGCAGCCTAGACAGGTTCACCTTGTACATGCGGAGCCGTACCAGCAGCAGCAGCCCACCTACCAGTCACCACCATCTCCAGACTTGCAGATGGTGGTATACCAGCCTGATCAGCCTCTGGCAGTACTCCCGCCATCTCAGTACGATGCAGAGCCGTTGATGGATGTCAACGTGATTTGGTATGACCACCCTCAGCCCGGTATCCGACGAGATCATCCCGGATTCCGGTGGGGGACCGGAGGTACCCAACCCCAACAGCAGCCGTCAGGTCAGGGAGGCCTGTACGGCCATCAGAGAGATCCCCAGCCGTAGCAGCAGCCCCCAGTGTACCCATCACAGCAGCAGCAGTCGTCCTATGGTCCTCGTCCCTACCAGCAAGGACAGTCTTGGAGGCGAGATCAGCCTCACCACCAGCAGCATCCACCACCTACTTACACCTCTCAGCAGCAGCAGCACCAGTTCCAGCAGCCTCACTACCAGAGAGGCTACCCGTCGGGTTCCCACGAGAGCCCCGCCTTGGATAACATAGCCCGCCTCCTCACGGACCAGCAAGCTACTTTTCGACGGGAGATGAACGAGTTCCGCCAGGAGATGCGGGACATTGTGAGTGGGAAGGCCGCCATCCCTTCCCAGATCGAGCCGAACCCCAACAGCCTGAAGCAGAAATCTGAGCAGGTAGCTTGTTCTGAGTATACCACTCCTAGTGATGCATTTGGTGATATGACTAGATATCTGTTTGATACTGATTTTGTCACACTTAGGAGCGGTAGGATGCCAGCAGGCGGCGCCTCGTCTGAGCTACATCATGAGGATCCACCCAGAGCGCCCGACGAGGAGGAGGAGAGCGGTACTGAGGCCGCTAGAGATGATGACGGTGGTATTGATGCCACCAAGGATGCTGATTCCACAGGCGGTGCTGAGGCCACCGATTCACCAGTTGGAGGGGGTGATACTGAGGCCACCCCTGATGCCGAGCCAGAGCGCGGTACTGAGGCCGTGAGTGTTCCAGTTGATCCAGCCGATGGTGGTGCTGAGGCCACCCATACTTTTATTGAGAGATCTATTGTTTTTCCTACTTCTGATGTATCTCAGAACCCTGTTGTGAATAAAGGAAAAGGTTTGGTTTTGTCTGGTCCCACTATGGTGCATGATGTATGTGCGGATCCGGCCGTCGAGCCGTCTAGACCTTTTCCTAGTCCTTCATCTGAGAAGGGACCCAGTGATCCCTTCCCTAGAGCCCTTCATATGGGGAAGGGTAAGAAAACAGAAATCCCAAAAAGAGATACCAGGAAGAGTTCAGCCAGCGGATGATAGATCGATTCCACATACAGCTGACTCTTCAGGAGGCTTTGCAACACATCCCCCTTCTTCAGTGTCGTTGAGAGACAGGACCACAGTCAGGAGGAAGAGGAGGAACCACCATCAGGATCCATGTGCTGACGAAAGCCACGTGTTTCGCGATCAGAACCGTCTGCCGGCCAAGAGGCCAGATTCAGGAGCCCCTTATGTCAGATGTCACATTAGAGAGCAGAGGTTCGACCGTATTCTATTAGATAGCGGATCGTCGATCAACCTCCTCCGGCAGCCCTTCTCGACCGCTTCGAGTTGGGCACTCTTAGACAGAGTAGGACAGTCCTTCAGTTTGCTGATCGATCTGTCAAGAGGCCGAAGGGGTTGTTGCGAGATGTTGTCATCACTATTTAGGGCATGCAATTCCCCGTGGACTTCGTAGTGTTGGACATGGAGATCCCTGATTCAGTGACCGATACCCCCATCATTCTCGGTCGTCCGTTCTTGGCCACAGCCAAGGCGGTGACTGACCATGATAGCGAGAAGATATACTTTCACGTCGAGGGCGAAAGTGTACAAATAGAGACGGTCGAGGACAACAGAGCCAGAGACAGATCATGCTCAGAGACCACTTCAGACACAGAGCAGCTGACAGGGCAGGGCTAGACATCCACAAGGACTGTGACTTTATGATCACAGACGATGAGGCAGTTTGGGCAGACCCAATAGCACATGCCATCCTCTCATTTCCAGATTCAGCTGATGCAGAGATGACAACAGAGGAGAGCCTGGAGAGCACATTCCTGGTCCAGGATACTTCAGAGGCAGCAGAGCCGGTTCTCGACCACGACACGGATTTTTGTGATGATGGTGGTACTGATGCCACCGCAGATGATGCAGATCCCTCGGATTCAGAGTCTGATTGGGCAGATTGCGAGGATTACATGCCAGACCTGAGTTCCACTGAGCCTACAGCTGAGGAGGAGGTAGATGACGAGCAGAGCAGAGACAGTCCAGCGGGGCAGCCTTCTCCAGTTTCTGAGATTGAGAGAGAGTTTCAATTCTCCCATGCAGATTTGGCAGCATTCACGCAGACATTCCAGAGGCCAGATCCACCAGCACCCAGCTGTCCAGAGCTGAAGCCGCTCCCTACTTCGCTGAAGTATCAATTCCTTGCGAGTGAGCCTGAGATGTACCCAGTCATCATCTCCGCCGATCTGACTGGAGAGCAAGAATCCCGTTTGATGGGGTTTCTTGAAAAGAACCGCAAGGCAATCGGATGGAGCGTAGCAGATCTCCAGGGGATTAATCCGGCCATGTGCTACCACCATATCTATCTCGAGGATGAGGCAAAGCCATCGCGTGAGTTCCATCGGCGGCTGAACCCGAATCTGAGAGAGGTTGTCATGAAGGAAATTTCGAAATGGTGGAGCGTCGATTTTATCTACCCCATCTCCGACTCCAAGTGGGTCCAGCCCTTTGCATGTGGTGCCCAAGAAGACGGGCATCACTACAGTGATTAGCGAGTCTGGAGAGGAGATTGCTACATGAGTACCCACTTCTTGGCGTGTCTATGTTGACTACAGGAGACTCAACCAGGCCACCAAGAAGGATCATTTCTCCCCTGCCCTTTGTAGATCAGATCATTGAGAGACTGGCAGGGAAGAGCCACTATTGTTTTCTGGATGGGTACTCGGGCTACAACCAGGTGGCCATCGCTTCTGAGGACCAGGAGAAGACCACCTTTACATGTCCCTTCGGCACATACGCCTTCCGACGCATGCCATTTGGGCTATGCAATGCCCCTGCGACCTTTCAGAGATGCATGTTGTCGATCTTTTCGGACATGGTAGGGGAGTGCTTGGAGGTCTTCATGGATGATTTCTCGGTTTACGGCGACGGATTTGACTCCTGTCTTGACTGCCTAGACCGAGTACTCCAGCGATGCATAGAGGTTCACTTGGTGCTATCTTGGGAGAAGAGTCACTTCATGGTGACTCAAGGGATGGTGTTGGCCATATCATCTCCAACAGGGGCATGGAGGTTGATCCGGCCAAGGTAGATGTCATTAGAAACTCGCACCGCCGTCTAATTTGAGGCAGTTACGGTCATTCCTGGGGCACGTCGGTTTCTACCGACGATTCATTCATGATTTCAGCAGGATTGCCCGACCGTTGACTGACCTGCTGACGAAAGACACCGAGTTCCTTGTCGATGACAAGTGTCTTTCGTCCTTCGAGACTCTCAAGCAGTGTATTATTGAGGCTCCTGTTCTCCAGCCGCCTGATTGGTCTCTCCCATTCGAGATCATGATGGATGCCTCCGATTTTGTCGTGGGGGCCGTGCTAGGACAAAGGAAGGATGTAGTCCCCTTTGCTATCGACTATGCTAGCTGCACATTGGATTCCGCGCAACGGATTTATACAGTTACAGAGAAGGAGATGCTAGCCGTAGTGTTCGCCCTAGATAAGTTCAGATCTTACATCATTGGATCTAGAGTGACCTTGTATACTGATCACACCGCCATCTGATACCTCATGGAAAGAAGGATGCCAAGGCCAGATTGACTAGATGGATCCTTCTACTCCAGGAGTTCGACATTGAGATCAAGGATAAGCCTGGAGTCAAGAATGTGGTGGCGGATCATCTCTCCCGTTTAGAGCAGCCTGAGGAGACTGAGCATATTGATCCCATTTGTGAGACCTTCCCAGATGAGGCTATCCTTGCTATCGCCTCCTCCCCATGGTATGCCGACATTGTGAACTTTCTTGTTGCTAAGAAAGTCCCACAGGGTTGGCCCAGACAGAGGCTTGAGACCTTCCTCGCGAAGGCCAAGTCCTACCATGGGAGGATCCCATCCTTTACCATGAAGGAGGGGATAGCGTCTGGCGTAGGTGCATTCCTCAGGAGGAGCACCATAGCGTCCTCACTTACTGCCACAAGCTTGAGGCAGGAGGACATCATTCTGGGAGGAGAACAACACAGAAAGTGCTCCAATCCGGCTTGTGGTGGCCTACCCTCTTCAAGGACTCTGATGAGTTCGTGAAGAGGTGTACTGACTGTCAGAGGATGGGCACTTGTGGACAGCGTGATATGATGCCAATGCAACCCATTCACTTCTTTGAGGTTTTTGACGCATGGGGCATCGATTTCATGGGTCCATTCCCTAAGAGTCAGGGATTTGAGTACATTTTGTTGGCCGTAGACTATGTTAGTCGTTGGGTTGAGGCCATCCCTGCCCGAGCCGCTGATGCGAGGACAATTTGCAGATTTCTGAGGAAGCACATCATCACGCGGTTCGGGGTACCTCGAGTATTGATTTCAGATGGGAGGGGTCTCATTTCATCAACGACCAGGTGAAGGCCCTTGCTAGAGAGTTCGGTATAGACCATCGAGTTGCCACTCCATACCATCCACAGACGAATGGTCTATCCGAGGTGTCGAACAGGGAGATCAAGACTATATTGCAGAAAGTCGTCCGCCCTGACCGAAAGGATTGGTCACAGCTTCTGGACTCGGTCTTGTGGGCATATAGGATGTCTTTCAAGACACCATTGGGCACATCTCCCTTTCGCCTCGTATATGGCAAGCCGTGCCATTTACCTGTTGAGCTGAGGCACATGTCACTTTGGGCAGTCACTGAGATACTTATGGATCCAGATGGTGTGGGAGACCAGTGGAGGGCAGAATTAGCAGCCTTGGAGGAGCTTAGAGATACCGCCTTCTCAAACAACCTACATTACAAGGAGAGAGTGAAAGAGTGGCATGATTCTCACATCAGCCACAAGCATTTTGAGCTTGGACAGAGAGTATGGCTGTTTGATGCGAGGTTTCGTCTATTTCCAGGGAAGCTACAGAGCAAATGGAAGGGACCCTACTTGGTGAGAAAGGTACACGACAACGGTAGCATTGATATATCCGAGTTGTCTTCTGAGAGTACCTTTCGAGTGAACGGCCAGCGGCTCAAGCCATTTCTAGATCATGAGCCGCGGGTCGTTGAAGTTGCCCCGATTCATTTTGCGTGAGATGTAGTCTCTTGACTCATATCTATTGCATCTCACGCCTGATTTTCACTGATCTTCCGACCTGTATAGATCCAGATGTCCATATCATTACATTCTTTAGTCCCACATCCCTTTCTGCATCTTTTGATTATGCTATACTTAGGGTGTACTTTACCCTAAGTATAGGGGGGATGTAGGACCTTTCAGTATTTCTTTTGTTTCTTTCTACCCGTGTTTTTGCTGCCTATACTTAGGGATATTTCACCCTAAGTATAGGGGGGTAGACCCTGTACATTCTCCACTCGGTTTTCCCTTCGTGTACAGCCTGCTATACTTAGGATTACTTGATCCTAAGTATAGGGGGAAAAGCCGAGATCTTCTTGATTTTCTATTCATTCATTCGTCTTTGTATATAGCCTTCCTTTTCACTTCCCTATACATAGCACGAGTTATGTCTTCTTTATCGCTCTTGACTTTGAGGACATCGTTCGAGCTAAGTATAGGGGGGTGTGTATATATTTCATATATACTTTAGCCATAACTCATACTTTGTGTGAGTGTGTTAATAAATAAAATGGCTAAAAACCTTAAAAATCACAAAAATTAAAAATTTTTCATGTAAATAATCATTCTTTTATTGCACATACATAGCTAGTGTACAAATTATTTTTGTAAAAATGTTTTCAAAAATCTTTTGTGTAAAGCTTGTGTAAATATTTTCTTATCAAAATTATGTATATAGTACAAAATTTTTCCAAAATGTTTTGAAAATCAAAAGTTTGCAAAAATCTTGTGTAAATGTGTGTAAATACTGTTGCAAAACTTGCATTTCAGGCATTCATCCATTCATGATTTCAAAACATTTTTCAAAAATTTTGCATATTTGTAAAAATTGTGTAAATAGCATCTTTGTATATATGTATATAGTTTTTCTGGATGCTAGTTGACATTTAAATTAGCCTGGAATTAAATTGGGAAATGGAGCTTGATTAAGATCTTAATCCACCTAATTTCTAAGAGGAACCTTATAGGGTTTAGGTTTAAGGCTTTTCAGGTCTATGGTGACTTAATTCTTTAAGTCCACTAGGCTATGATCACATGTCATCTCGATGAGCCTACATAGAGCACTTAACAACAACACATGACTCATAGGGACAATGACTTTACTTGGACACCAGCACTTGCACCGAGCTCTCTACGGATGAGGTGGTGAGGAGGCAGTCTTCCTTGACTTGGGGTAGCATATGAGGGTAGTACTTCTAGGCGGAACCTCTCTTCTTCTTTTAGTGAAGGAAGTGCGTCTCAACTTGGTCTGGTTGCCATGAGGTCTAATGACGGGAGTTGTGGGTTGCAATAATGCTTCAAAAGAGGGATAGTCTACTGGCTCAAGAGGAAAAACTCCTTGTATATATGCTGCACATGTATATGTTGTACAGATGCACTTGAAAAAAAATGCAAAAAGAAAATAACTCCAAAAAAGTTGTGGGTCTGAGAGAAAATGATAATTCCACCGGAGTATGTATATAGTGCAATAAGCCAAGCTTGAGATTCATGTACCACCTTATGTAGCTTGCAGCAGGGAGACTTGGCTACACTGGTCGAGCTCCCAAGGATACATGGCTACACTGGCCATGGTCCATTCTCTTCTTCCCCCCTCTTCTTGACCCGGTTGAACTTGAACTTAGAAGGGAATACCCCGCTCCTCGAGGAAAGAGTGGCCAGATTGGGGTCATAGAGTTACCTTATTGGGGAGGGTTGTCAAGTTGCCATTTCTGAGGTGGAGAGCTTATACCTCACATTCACAGGACAAGGAAAGATTCATGGTCTTCAGGGTTTATGTTTGATGACTTGTTCTGATCTGGATTATTGAGGAGTCTTGATTAGAGATTAGTGGAACTTAGAGGCTGTTGAGTTTTAGGCTTAAGTCCAAATAAGGTTCCGACACATTAATAATCCAAAGATCTGATTGAGCTCCATAATTCAATTTAATGAAGGCAAGTTTAATATTCAACCTTGATCCATGTGCATTCTCCTCTTTTTCTTTTTCTTTCTTTCTTTTGCACTTCTTTTTCAAATAAGTGTTTGCTAAGGGACTAGCAAAGTTAAGTATAGGGGGGTGATGAATACTCATTCATCACTCTTTATTCTTATATTTTATCTACAAAAACCTTTGCAAATGCATGTATATGTTTGTAAATACAAATAATTACCAAAAGCATGCATGGTGTAAAAAGTAATAATTAGCATGTTTTTGTGCAAAAATAAAAGAATAAAGATTAAAAAGAAAAAGAGGGAAATATTTAGAATAAATATTGAGCAACCTGATCCCAAGGGAGGGCTCAGCATGGGCCTGACTGCATAAAAGCCAAAGTAGAGAGAGATAGGGGCTCATGTGTGTAAATATACCTGTAAATAACAATAAATATATTTTCCTCTAAAAATAGAATAAAAGTGGCTTGTACATATTTGTAAATATTTATAAATACAAAATCAAAACAAAATTTGAAAAATTGAAAAGAAGATAAAAATCACCTACCTTGCACATATTCATCATGTACATAGTCCCCTTATCTATATTTATTTCACCTTATAAATAAATAAACTAATTTCCATAAAATTTGTATATATATTCTATTTTTTATGGTATAAATAAATAAAATAAAGACCACAAAAACAAAAATAAAATAAAAAGAACAAAAATTAAAAACCAAAAATAACATTGTACATATACCATGTATATAAATGTATATAGTTATTTATTTAACACTTGTATATAAATAATAAAAATAAAATAAAAATATCTTTTTATTCCTAATTTTATGATATAAATAAATAAAATATAAAATGGGGATAAAAATGTATAAAAATAACTAGTTAAAAATCAAAAATCAAAAATTAATATTGTATATATACCTATATATAGCTCTATTATGTAAATACCTTATTTTTATTTTGAAAAATTAATTTAAAATCACAAAAAATAGAAAAAAAATTAAAATAAACATTTTTTTTATATTTTGAGTTTTTAATAAATCGGCCATTTGCTATTTTTAAATGAATATTCAAATCTTTTTGACGTGGCCCCCTCTCATTGGTCCACGGGGGATGTTGACCCCCCGGTCAACTCCCCCCTGTGGACCACTTCCCATGGGTCGTGACGCCCGACCCGATTTCTCAACATTTTAGCGTCACGACCCGACCTCCATCTACCCAATCCTAGGGTCCTACTCGTTCGTGCCAGATCCGACACCCTCGCCGGGATGCCCGCCTCGGGGTCCGCGCTCTGAGCTGCCCTACCCGATCGACTTTAGCCGAACCCCTGGCTGTATAAATGCCGAGCTCAGCCTCCATTTTCCCGATCTTTGGCTCATTTGCCTTCCACCCAGTGACCTCCAGTGCCTTCGCGAGAGTGACAGCTCGCCCCGGGCGTTTTTGCAGCGAGGAGGAGACGTCTCAACCACTGATCCGGTGTCTTAGCGCCGCCGTGCTCCGCCTGAAGGTAGAGCTCGAGCCTCGGGCCTCGACGACCCGCGAGGCGACGACCCAGAGCTTCCAGAGCTCACGCCCAGTCGACTCATCCGCCCAGGTAGCCTTAGTTCTCTTCCCTTTTCGTTGATTTTGCATTTCGCCCAAATCGCCCCTTTTCCGTTCTGCTTCGATTCCGTCCATCCTAGTCGCCTATCCGATCATCGGAGCATCCCATCACGACCGCCTTCCCCTCGCGCACCTTCTTCGCCCATCCATTCAACCCAGCTCGCACAGGAGCTGGGGTCTCGAGCTCCTCCACCGTCACATCGCCGGAGCTCGACCATCTCGCCGCACCGATCATCTCCACCCCCTCTTACAGGGTCGAGGCAACTTGCCCTCGACCCGCGAGTTCGTTGCACGTCTTTGCAGGTCCCAGGAAGCCCATCTGAGGGCTTCGACATCCAGGCGCAGCAGCTCAACCTCCGCCAGACTCGTCTGAGCTCCCCCGAGCTCCGTCGAGTCATCGGAGGATACCAGTAGATGCGGAAGGCCTCCACGCTTCTTCTCCGATCATCCGTGGCCTTCGAGGAGTCCTCCAGTGCCTGCACGAGCCCGACGAAGTTCGCCGGAGCCCAGTTCGTCGAGGACCCTCCCCTGCCGTCTGATGCACCTCCAGCTCCAGTTCTGATCTCCACCGTCCATTTTAGGAGCCGCCAGCACCGTCGATCTATGGAGGAGTGTTCGTGACCGTTCGATCGTCGAGGTTTATCCCAACGCATCTGAGCCGATGGATCTACACGTGGCGCTCATCTGACGGGCGACTTAATAAAGGGTAAATATCACCTTAGGCCCTTAGTTTCTTAGCTGTTCTGTTTTAGTCCTGTAAATAGTTTTGAACTTTTATTTTAGTTTGGTAATTTACACTGTGGACCCTGTCATTTTCTGTATTAAATGTATGCCCCTGCCTGTAGTGGATCACGTGCATCGACACGTGTTTTGTTGGATTAATTGCATGTATGGACCTCCAGTTCTAGGGTATTAATGAATGAGCGTAACTTTTTATTAATTGCATATATGCCCCTGTGCGTGGTTTTTTAGAACATGTGTTGAAATTAGTGGGTATTTTACAGTAAGGCCCTCGGACTTTTAATACCTGTTATTAATTAGTACGGGAACCTTATTTCCTTTGCAGTTAGGTCCCTGTGTGCCCAGGTCACGCGCCTCGCGCGTGTTTTCTTGGAAAAATTGCACCGGACCCCCTGGAACTTCTTGTATTTGCGTACAGGTCCCTGTGCACTGTACCTTAGTTTTGATTTTAAATAAAATATCAAGCCAACTCCAAATGTGATCAAAATTGGATACATAGCTCACGCCATAGTGTAAAATTTTCTCCTATTTTTGGAGACATTTTTGATTTTATTTACTATTTTTAAAAAATATAAAACACGCCTTTTCCTTACTGTTTAACTTAAAAATTCTCAAAAAAATATTACTACACCTCTAAAAATTACAAAAAAATTATACATAGTTGTTTTATTTCTGACCAATTTTGGTCATTTTTGGATATATAAAACCCTTAAAAATTAC
Source organism: Ottelia alismoides (assembly GCA_037367405.1). Lineage (NCBI taxonomy): Eukaryota > Viridiplantae > Streptophyta > Magnoliopsida > Alismatales > Hydrocharitaceae > Ottelia > Ottelia alismoides. The sequence goes on along the minus strand of JAZKJV010005593.1, from coordinate 30,769 downwards.
AAAACACTAAAAACCCTATAAAATTCTAATAATTAATTTAAAAAACCAAAAACAATAATTCTAGTGCCTAAATTTTCCTTAAACCTTCTAGTTTTTAGAAAAATTACCTTCAGACCTTGATAGGGCCTTTATCTATTTTATAGTGGCCCTCCAAGTCTGACTGGACAACTCCCTCATATTTCTGTCTTGTTTGATTTTTAGAAAATTCAATAAAAATCAGAAAATTACCAAAAATAACCAAAAACAGTAAAAAAAATAAATAACATAAAAATAATTTTATTTGAATTTTTGGGTGATTTTGGGTGCCTTAATAATTGCTTAAAGTTGGTTGCTTTATTGCTTTCTTAATTTTCTTTATTAATTAAAAATCCAAAAAAAATTATAAAAATTAAAAATCCACCAAAAACACTTTGATTTTATTTTATTCTTTTTTTACACTACTTCGTAGGCCGCAAGGCCATTACACGCTCCTTGTGTTCGACCCTGTTCGCTATACCAGGTTAATATAATAGCGAGACCGCTACTTGTGTTTTTTCGATTTTTATCCGATTTTGTGGTCTATTTTTCTTGATCGACTGCGCTTGGTGACTTGGGTCGCAACGACCCTTGATTACCTTTTACCCGAGTGATCAAGCGTGCCATCAGGACAACCACTATATTGATATAGAGAGGGGGGACAACTAAAGAGAGAGAGACGGAGAGAGTTTAATTCCTCTTGGAGTTATGTATTAGAAAAGGCTGGGGCCGCCCTTCATTTTATACTAGTTGGATGCACATGGATCTCAATCCATATGCTCTCTTAATCTACGATATAGATTAGAAGTTTATTAATCAATGATCATGATTTGTTGTTAAAAATAACAACAATTAGTTTAAAATAAATTAACTATATCATTTTCAAGATTATACTTAATTCATTTTAAAATTAATCAATATACATAGATAATGTGGAAGACAAAGTCCCTTCACTAAAAATAGGATGGTATCCCTCTTCTTGAACAAGTCAACGTGGACAACCACCATAAAGGAGATTTAGTCTTCCTTTATATATATAAATATAAATTAATATGCAATAACAATTATTGCATCAACAATTCATAAAATAATTTTCAAAATTAATTTTGTGAAAAATTCAATCATGCCATTGACTAATATGTATCACACTCATACATCCAACATAATATGTAAATTGAATTTACAATTAATTGTATAATGTGAATCCAAGTCACAATAACATTTAATTTATACATTCTATTTACACTCCAACATATTATAAATCATATTTATAATATCCATGACTATTATGGATAGTTATATCCTTATTTGTCATATATTTAATAAATAAATCACATTTTATTATCCAAGATAACTTTCTCACGTGCTCAAATAATATAAATCATATTCAAATTATTTATGATAATTAAGTCAAATTTAATTATCCATTTTGCTTAATGCTTGGATACAATATCAATAATGAAATTATTCTTGAACTCTTTCAAGAATAATGTGCTTTCTCTGCGGATACTTGGAGATAAGGACAGAGCGATTGTACATTCCACATATAGCGACTTTGATATTGAGATCATATCTCAAATCCAGATCTCGGAGACCTCCCATAGATATTTGATTAAATCAAAACCGTAAATCTAATCTTCTCATTGCACCTGAATAACATTCAAATCACTGTCCAACATTTGGATCAAGATTAGATTACTTCTCTATTGAGAGGAGTCACTAAAATCCAGAACCGTTTCATCACTCCATTGAAATGGAAGCGTCGTGGTTATACAATAGTTTATTGATCACATCACCCTTAGGTATATTTTTAATACATGTACATCATGCATATTGGAAGCCCTACAATAAATCCAAAGTGTTAGATCTTATTTAGACTGTCTCCTTCATAGTTTTATCATTAAATTTCTTATTTAGTCATTGGGAGTTGGTATCGATCATATATTTTACAAAAGCATATATCATACCTAGGTATTGATCATATACTTTTCAAAAGTATTTATAAAACCTACAAATCCAGTCAAGCTTCCAAAGCGAGACGACCGTGCACATAATTTGATTCACAATACCTCATGAGTGAGCTCATGTCTTTCAGTTCAATAACGAACCTTTATGATGCCTTTGAGAGGTCATATTACTCATATGACCTTGTATGCACACCAACTTTCCGATGTATAGACCTTAATTAGACCATCAACCTATCAGTCTGCCAAATGTACATACTCAGACGTATAGCAATACATCTATCTCTAGTCATAGGATGCATGCCTATATCGTGACAGCATATGACATAGTCGATCTCGCTAAATCAAATCTTTGACCTAACTTATCTGACACCTCTGAATCTCTATTCCTATGCAGAGGACCTACATCAAAGAGGTCGGTCAGATATCTGCCAAAAGAGAAAGGATTGACATCTCCTCCTCAGGTTGGAGATCATCTCTTAACAATCACTTGACGGTGATTGATGAGTCCTCAATCTAACTCTTTAGATATCACCCAAGCACCAATCTCCATGATTCAACATTTGAATCAACAATTGTATGATCACTAAGATGGCCATGGTACATAACCCTAATTGTACCAAGGGACCAATTATGAAAATTAGTTATTCTTCATTTCAGATCAAGGAATGATATTTGCAATAACATTTATTGCATAATGACTCGCCATGGGCTCGCATGTCCAACAAAGAGCACACGATTTATCGATCCATTGATCAAGGGATCAATGTGGTGTGAAAGTCTAAGGATCGAGTGCTAAAAGTCAAGAAGGAATCATCGAAAAAGAATGAAAGATTTGGTGGGTAAAATTCAAGGAAATCAGGGGTGTAGGCTTGTCGGATGCAGATCTTTGGGAGGGGTGAGCAGTTGACCGAGGTCAACATGGACTACTCTCCATTGGTCCACGTTGGCCAAGAAGAGAATAAAATGAATAAATAAAACACAGTAATTCAAATTAAAACAATATACGATTTTGTTTATTTTTGGTCAAAACATGAAAAATATTTATTATTTTATGAAGTATTTTATGGTGATTTTTATTTATTTTTACGAGTTTATTTATTATAGGTTACCTTTTACAAGTATAAATATAGGTATATTTACCTATATAATATGTATTTTATTTTTATTTTGTATTTTAGATTTTATTATTTTATATACATAATTTATATAATTATAATATAATTAGATACATATAAATATATTTTTATTTTATTTTAGTTAATTATATCTATTTATTACATAAATATATGTATATACAATTCATTCATGTATTTTTGTACAAATATTTAATTTTAGTGTATTTTTAGTGGTTTTATTTTATTATAATGATGTACATATGTTATTAATAATATTTACAAATTATAAAAATATAAAATTATGAAGAATATAAGGAATAAATAAAATGAATATTTTATTCTGATATAATATACAATAGCGGTCCAAAACCTAACTTTTGCATCTTAACTCCAAATCAAATGAAACCACCTTCATTAAATAGATAATTACAAGTTATATACAATTAAAGATGTTTTTGGTAAATTTTGAGTTAATATAGAGGAGATACATGTCTGGCAAGTTTGGATTTTGGATTTTTTTTATCTGAGTATAGAAAGCATAAGATGTATTATTTTTATGTGAAATACATTTTGTATTTTTCTATATATTTTCATCTACAATTTTCATATACAAAGTTTCTCGATTTGATGTATAAATAATAAATAATAAAATAGGTCCCAAAATGGACTTATTGAAGAATTAAAAATCACGATTTCTTGTATTTATTGGCCCTTATCTCCCCTTACTTTATTTCATGGCGACCCAGTCGTCATGATGCCTAGGTCTCAAGGTTTAGGGTCATTCAATACTTTTGGTATTTTATTTCCTTTCCTTTCCTTTTCTTTATTCTTTGTTTTAGCTTTAAATACAATTTTTTATACAATATTTACAAAATACAAAATATGTATTATTTTAAGCGAAATGATGTTATTTAGATGTATTTGGCTAAGGTCTAAAGGCCAAAATGAAAGAATAAAGACGACGAAATAGAGATTCATCAAGTAGCCACGTTGTAAAAAGGGAGGTGAGGAAGTTAATTAAGGACTGTGGCATTGAACACAATATTTCTAGTCCTTACTGTCTACAATCTAATATCATGTTTGAGGTGTCAAACAAGGAGGTCAAAAGAATTTTACAGAATCTAGTCTGCCCTGACATGAAGAACTTGTCCCAACTCCTGAACCAAGTTATATGGGCTTACAAGACAACTTACAAGACCCTAATGGGCACCTCCTCGTTTAGAATGGTCTTTGGAAAATCATGCTATTTGTCCGCAGAATTAGTTCACAAATCAGAATGAGCAATCAGAAAGATCAACTGAGATTGTCACCATGGAGAGACGAGCAGAGATATGGATCTGAATGAGCTCATAGAGATCAGAAATCATGCATATGAAAACAACACGGTCTACAAAAATAAGGTAAAAAAATGGCATGACAAACACATCGGTATCAAGAACTTTATCTTAGGACATAAAGTGTTGTTGTTTTAATGCAAGGCTGGAGATCTTCTAAGGTGAGCTAATGTCAAAATGGATGAGACCATTCATTGTTAGGGAAGTACACAACAATATCAATGTTGAAATTTCCGAAACAACAGACAACAGACCCACTTCCCTAGTCAATGGGCAACTACTAAAGCACTTCATAGAATCAAATGAACAACTAGTACAAGTTGAATAAATATCATTCACACGAAGCACAAACGCAAACAAAAGACTCTGTTAACCTGTGTGAAGCCTTGATACATGAAGCCATCCTCTTTCGTGCAACTAGAAGATTCAACTGTTCACTTCCTTTTGATCCTCGTTCGGTCCCCCATGTGTGATTACTCTACCATACTTAGGTTGACCCGAGCCTAAGTATAGGGTGGCTGATATCAGCAGATATACCCCACTTATATTCTTTCTTCTTACCCTCGAACACCTCATTTCTTGCTATTCTGCTATACATAGGCCCTCAAAAGCCTAAGTATAAGGAGCGGATCATCTTTCTATTCTTGTCAATCAACTATACTTGGTACGAGCTATGTCTTCATTCTACCTTGTGCCATGTGGATATAACACGTGCTAAGTATAGGGAGCATGTATATATTCTATATATTTTACCCATAGCTCGTACTTTAACTAATTTCAAATCAAAAACTGGGTATGGGTAAGTTTTGTGTATAATATGGACAACATAGAAAATTTTGTGTTTATAATACCTATTTTGAATTTTTTTGTCAAGATTAGGGGGTATACCAAACTTTTCTAAAAAATAAAAGCTTTGTTAAGCGTCAATGTTGGCTACTCAATTTAAAAATAACTAGCTACTTTTTAATGAGGGACTACAGTCTTTCTTAGTAGATTTGGTGGTTAAAGGACATCGCGTAAGGCGTTGTCTTAAAGTAACACAGGTAGCCGTTCTACGCTCCGTACTGGCTGAAAGTGGATGCATCTAGCATTATGAATTTAGGCTAGTCATTATTTCACTACAAAAAAAATAACTTAAGGTTTTATCACTGACACATTCGCACCACACAAGACCTGGGTATTCTAGACTACTTTGTTTAGAGTGACGCTTGAGTTTGAGTCGCATCACTCTTGCCCATTAGGATGCTGAGACTTAATTACTCAACATCCCTAATTAGAAGATGTATGTGCTATATTGCATACAGAATCTCAAAAGCAAAAAGGAAAATGACTAGCACAACACTTGCACGATGACGTAATCTTTACGATGAGTCAATGTTTCGATTGAGGAACTAGGATGAGAGGCTTGAGTTCGGATCCGATTCTTAAGGATGAGACTAGATTGAGGGTCACTTCATGAAACCTAAGTGTCAGCAAATAGGCAAGTATGGGGACAAGGTTCCTATAATAATATTGACTCAATCCCATGTGCCAGTGTGTTAAAAATCTTAAAAATATAGATTGTCGTGCATCAACTTGGTAAAAGTAGTGGAGATAGCCATACCATCATCATTACAAAAATCAAAGAAAAAGCTTAAAGTTTCAAATAAAATTTCCACAAAGGCATGAGTAACTAGCGAGCGCTCCTAACCTTTTCAAAGTGTCCACTTGGACTAAAGCTATTAAGCCATAGGAGTCGGGCGAGCACCCAAAAAGGGCTTTGCATCGTATAATGATACAAGTCTGGATGTTGAAGGTATAATATTTACTCAAAAGAGACACATCTGGTGCATTACTAGGAAAAGAAGTACAAACAGTTCTGAAATCTCTTGACGGACATGATAATTCACAATAAAAAATACGTGTGTGTATAATAAGGCACTCGAGATCCTTCTCCCAATAAGAGGAGAGAAGAAATGATACAATCCTACTTCTTCCATACTTGACACGATCATCATTACACTTTCAAGTTCGACAACTAAAGAGACGGTGAATTGACGAGAAACTAGTCATTGGACCAGAGTCGAGGATTGGGACCCTAGGAGAGCCTTTTAGACTAGGGCTTTGGGCGAAGCAAAGACTCTACACAGGAAAATGAAATCAACATAATAAAGTCATACCAACTATACATATATGTATCCATGGAGAATCTGATAGTTAAAAATATCGAGTTCTTTTTTGATGAGACTTGGTGAGATTTAAATTTAAGGAGGCACCTAAAACTCGTGGACTGGTCTTCAAGTCTTGTATTTGCATATGCACATCGGGATTCTACCTTCTAACTCATCAAAAATAGCTTGAGTGCAAGCAAAGATCTGAGTATAGGGGTGCGATGAATCCATGATTCATCTACTCTATATGAAGTCGTTAACAAAACCCTCTCAACAAATCACTAATAAAAACCCTTAAATTGTCTTAATTAACATTTACTAGCAATGCATGAAATTAGGGTTAAAATGTGTAATTAAGTAACCCTATTTTGACCAACTTGAGCCTATTATTTTATGTACAAATGCTAAGTATTTTAATCTAATTCTTCTTCTATTATATTCTTTAATCCATTAACTAACTTGGCATTAAGAAACAAAACGCATAAAAATCACAAAATCCATAGAAAAAGAGAAGATTTGATTATGTATATTTTGTACATATTTTAGCTTTGATAATTTTATTTCATCTTTTTCTTAACTTATACAAATTCTTAAAAATTAGATTAACGTTATATATAATGTGTATATATATTAATTCACTAATTAAAATCTGAATAAAAAAATCACAAAACACTAAAATATAAGGGTTAATTAACAATTAATACCCATATAAAAATACTTCTTGTACATATGATTTCATGTGCTTTTTAACCCTTCATGAAAGTTGCAGATCTCATTGCGATCAACAACTTTCATGTTGAGCACTTTTTATTTTGACCCTTTCTTTTATTTGTTTTCTTATTTTCTTTATTTTTACTCCATGGTCAATGTTCCTCGCCATGCAGTCGCTCCTCATTCGCCCACCTCACATCCCAGTTATCCGCTTGACCTTGACTAATCAACACCTTGTGTTCCCTAGCACCCATATCTTGGGTTGTTGGATCAGATATGATCCAACGATCATAATCCATCCAGCCCCAACCTAGCTCCCACACACGCACTCACGTGCACTCATCACGTGTGAGGCATGTACCTCCTGCTCCACATTATCCTACCATTGGATCTTGATGATCCAACAACACTTGCATCGTCATCCCCTACCTCTGACCATCACCCTTATGCAATTGGCTGCTGCTTGCTCCGCTCTCCATTGCCTTCTCCGACCACACCTCTTCCTCCCCCTTCACCACCATCTCTACTTCACCTCTGATTCACCACCAAAACCCTAATGACCTAGACCTCTCAACACTGCATCGAATCCCTCTTCCATCAATCTGCTCTTGCATGTAACCCCCACCACCTTCACTCCTCATTTAAAACCCTAACTCCTCTTCACGCCCACCGTTACATCGCCTCCTCGGATCCCTCCACCCAACACCATTTGTTACCTCCTACTCCTCCTATAAAACCCATCCTCCTTCACCACTTCTTATTTATCCACAAACCCCAAAATCGATCCCTCCAGCCCGACCCTCTTCCTGGTGATAATAATCAAAGCGGATCCTCTTCGACGATGACGAGGCGATTCGATTGGTGCGATTTGCGGCTCCCTCTTCCAGTCATGCAGCAGCTCCTCTTGGTTGTAGAGATCGCGTCCTCCATCTCCTGGATGCTCGAGCGAGGACATGAGATTTTCGCTCCTTCATCAAGTGACGTTCATCTCTACCTCAACTCATCATTGTCCACACTTCCTTACTCCGCCATCATCCGTGCAGTCGTCCACCTCCGAGTTTAGTCATTCCCCAATTATCTTCTAAGCCTCTTCCCATTTTGATTTCTTTGATTTTTCGCATACACAACACCACATCGCAGGCCCTCATGAGGGTCCATCAAGGTCATCCTTGCTCCCTAGATCCTCGCCAACCCATTTTCAGCTCTTCTCATATCCTCTACAACCTTCCCCACTCCGCTCTGCCTCCAAGTCTTAAAATGACCTAGAGATCAGACCTCCGCCCTCTTCACACACCTCCAACCCTTTATTCCACCTCCCCCTCGCATCGCTTTTTTCATCTAACCCTCCAGCAGAACCACTCCTTCATCAATCGAAAGGAGTGATGCGCCTTCGTTCTCCTACTCAACCTTTGACAATAGAGTTGTGCCTCGCCACCTTCGACACCGCCACAGCTCCGAGACGTCACCAACATCCTCGATACATCCCTTTCAAACCTCTTGGTCCCTCAGCAGACCCCTAAGGGCCACAATGACGCTTAGGAGGCTTGCCTGAGCACAACCCCTCCACCACCACTTACGGAGGTCAACGAAGCACACGTGTCGTCGGATCTCGCCTCTTTAGCCTTGAAGAACCGTGAAATGCATGTGTTAATTTGTTGGAATTAATATTTAATTTCATTACAGGCATGCAATTTACGATTGATCAAAATGACAGCTAATTTTAATTATTTTTCCAATTAAAGCGAGCGGTCAACTTTTTTTACTTGGAAAGTCCAAGGTCGAGCTCATGGAGGCCACTGTCTCCTTTGGTTGGTTTTTAGTCAATCTCACGGTCAAGTTTTCAAAAAGGTATTTTTTATATTTTTTAAGCAAATAATAAATGAAATACAATTTTGGCAAAGTTCAAGGGTTAGATTACAAATTTCAATCAAGTGTACAACAAACCTGATGAAACTAACCAAGATGTGTATGAACGCAAGACTAAGCTACTGTAATTATTTTGAAATTTTTGGATGCAAAATGTTATTTATGACTTAAATATGCATACTAGGTATTTTTATGAAAATTAATTTTAAGAAATACCAAACATCAATATTTTTAGAAATTAATTTATCCTAGATAGGTATATATGAGAGATATTTAAAGCAATTTTTAATTCCTAAAAACACCAAGTATGGAATTGATTAAAAATCAATTATTAGAATCACTATTTCATTTATTATGACCTCGATATGCATGCAAATGAAATGAAATTTGCAAACATTGTAAAACAACCTAAGATCTATCTGTTATGAGTTTTTAGAAATTTTTAGTGCAACGAATAATTTAATATGAATTAAAGATCATGTAGAGAGCAAACTATGCTATTTTCTACAGTGTTATCTATATTAAATCAACCACTACACATAAAATTGAAAAAAATATTAACATGATAAAGCAAAAATAATTCTATAGAATGCAAATTTTAAAATGATAAAATGATGCAAATGATGGTTCAAATTAGGGTCCAAACACATGGTTCTATATGCAATTACAGAAATAAAATTGATAATAAAAATAAGCTGACAAGACTTAGATGCGATTACATATATATGCAGGAGGGCCGTATTGTAAAATTCCTAGAGTAGCAAGTGATTTGCTTGAAGTTCAGGAGCATTGGTGTAATTTGAACCCCTCGTACACGTGCTCGACGCGTGAGGGAGCAAGGTTCTTGGAATCCAGGGTTGTTCTGCAAAATGTGCTGCCCTCACGTGCATGGCACATGATGGGGGCAACTCGACTCCCAAGGCGGACTGTGGCTATGAAGAGGGGATGATGGAGTAGGGCGATCAAGGTGAACTGCGAATGTCCACACTAATGGAGTCGAGGGGAGCATTAGTGGTGGGCGGAAGATCGTGGGTGAAGCTAGGGCTCCGGCCTAGCGTGGATGGTGGGAGATCGTGAGGTGCGTTGTCTGCTCTGTGAGGAAGAAAGACGGAAGAGCGGGGGGGGGGGGTGTGTTAGTGCTGACGCAACCTGTGGAGGTCGAAAGTGGCGATGGGAGGCTTGCGCGAGGATGAAGAGGGTTGTGCTGGACTTCTCTAATGGCATAGAACGCGAGGCGGACCTTTTCGCAGCGGCGATCCACGAGGAATTAGGTGGTACTCGTGGCTCCACCCAAGACGGGCTCGATGAGGCGATGGCGGGTGAAGATCGACACTCCATCTTCCGTTGCTGAAAGGCATCACGAACGACGGATCTAGGCAGGGCAGTCGGTGAAGAGCACGGCGGCGGTGAAGTATGCGAAGGAAGAGACGAAGAATAAGGCTAGGCAAAGAAGAGGATCAAGGCACATAGGAAAAGGTGAAAAACATAGGAAAATGGAGGTAGTAGTCGCCTGGATGTTTGGAGGGCGGAGGTGTCGCTCGACTCGTGCTTCTCGCTTCGATCGAAAGTTGACGAAGGCCTCGAGAAGCTCCTTCTGATCGTGACGGTGGGTCGTAGCCAGAGAGGAGAGCCCCTATCATAGGCTCCTCCTATCTCTCTCTCTCTATGTAGGTCGAAGGTGGCAGAGAGTTAATGCAACCGCCGGGCATGAGATTGGGCGTAGGGAATTGGAAGAGAGAGAGAGAGAGAGAGAGAGAAGTGATCGGTCGTCTGATGGGCCGAGATCAGACGGTTGAGGACTTGCCACGTAGAGATTAATTAATTATTTTTATATTTTATTTATTTATTTAACTAAAATAATTGAAAATAAATATAAAAAATGGGTGACACGTAGCGGCTCTAGGAGCTGTCGCGTGTCACACCCAAAAAATTCAAAAAATTAAATTAGAAGATAAATTGAAAAGAAATAACAAACAACCTCGTACCGAAAAATTTTCCCCATGAAAGTTGCTCTTCTCGATGAGATCTACAATATTCATGAAGGGACCAAGAGCAAAGGAGGTCATCTGTGCAAAACAATATTTTTGGGGTACCCTATGTACATAGAATACCTTAATTTTGGGGTTTTATATTTTTTTTGTGATTTTCAATCAAGATAAAAATCGAGAAAAAAATAAAATAAAAGATACATATTTATACATTATTCTATTTGTTTGGACTTTTAGTATATAAGAAAATCAGAAAATAAAATAAAGTGGAAAATGGAAGATATTTGTACAGACTCACAAGGGACACTCAGAGTTGGTCAGTTTCTTTGATTTCAATCTTATTTTAGATTTGGATTTTTATGAATTTTATTAAAACTTTCATAAAAGAATATAAATAAAAAGAAATAAAAGAAAAAGGGTGAAGTATGTACATAAAATATCAGGTTAAAAACCGCTAAAATATACAATGCACAAAAGAGGCCAAAACCCAACTTTCACATATGAGCTCCGATTTCTATGAAATTGATCTTGTTTTGAAGGTCTTTGAATGTATATTACTTTAAAAGTGAATAGACTGAAATCAGGCATTGTATGAGGAAGATATGCACGTTTTAGTTTGTTTATTTTGAAATTAGGTTTTTGTCTCACGGGCAAATTATTTAAGTTAGTATTTTTTTTATTTTTTTCTTTGATCTTGTTAGTAAAATGTACACAATGAAGATGGTTTCATGTTAATTGGAGTCAACATGATTTAACTAAAAATGTATGAAGTTAGGTGAAAATGTGAAGATGATTATGAATGCAATTATGCAAGCTAAAATGCAGATATTAATTCTAAGTGCGTGAATGGTAAACATGCAGAAGAAATGATGAAATACAACTAATTACTCGGGAATGAAGCTCTATTTTCAACTTTCAGTGTGATGAATCACATATTCATCAACCCTCTATGCTTAAAATTTGCTCGCCCCGGGCAATTAAAATGGATTGCAAAAGTGAAATGATTTTGGGTTCCATACCAAGGTTATGAACAAAAGGTGAAAATGGAGCTAGACCCGACCTTTGGATTAATAGTGAGTTGGAACTTCTGTGAGAATTAAGGTTTTTAAATCAACAACCCTTGAGTTCTACATATCACTATAACAAATTCGGCTCAGAAGTCATCTTACAACAATCCTTCTCTCAAAGCATACCCCATGAACATTGAACAACTGTCTCATGTGTGAAAGTTTTTAGCTCTTTACATCAAGAATGTTGGACTACCATGCATACCTCTCCCCTAATAACTCGTCCTCGGGGAGTCAGGTATTTCCTTCTAAGGTCAGTCGTGATGTATTCACAATCGAAAATAGGGAGAAATTAGAAGAAGAGGAAAAGAACTGAAGGGTGACCAGTGTAGTCACCTCTCCTTATAAAGCCAGTCAGTTTAGCCAAGTCTCCACCAAGATCTGCAGGTTTACTTGAAGCTTGGACCTTTTTGGTCAAATATTTATTTGGAAGTTGGCTTGTTTTTGGTATGGATTTTTGATAACTCTGCATGGATCTTTTGTAACCTACTGATATGTAATCTTTTTTCCGTACATATTTTGGGGTCTTAGAAAAAATTGTGCCCAACCGTCCATCTCTTATCCGAAGCTTTATTTCAACCTTACTCCGGTCTTTAGATGTCCACACTACAAAAAAGAGTCCCACATAGTCTTCCAGCACCCCGTCTGAGTTGAGCTAAGTGCATAGTGCGAGAGTACAGATTAATTCTCTGTTCAGAAGTCATACCCAGAATCAGGGGACCAGGTTAGACACTAAGAGTCAAAGTCTGCACATTGTCATGCAGAACTCAAAGAATTTATTCAAAGACCTGAAGCTTCTAAAATCCTCTTTCTCGATGAAGTTTCTCTAGAAATTTGGTAGATTAAGGCCAACTCAAGACCACTCTCCACTTCTATTCATAATTCGGTTCGGAACACAATAACTTTCCACGTTGCATATGCTAGATAAGAAAATGAAATGCAGATGCATATGAGGTGCAAGATGATTTTTTTATGAATGCAAGGAAGATGTGCAAGAGTAATTTTTTTTCTTTTCCTTTTTTCCTTTGTTTGTTTTTTTAACTTTTACCCATCCCATAATTATTGCATAATATATACAAAAATACGTGAAAGTACGAGCTATGGGTAAGTATATATGTAATATATGCATGCCCCTCTATACTTAGCGTGCGCTATATCCTCATAGCACAAGAAGCGAAGAAAAGACATAGCTCGTGCTAAGTATAAGAGAGTGAAAGAATCAAAAGAAGTATAGAAGTTAACCACCCCTATACTTAGGTAGTGGTCAGCCTAAGTAAAGAAGAAGATAAAAAATGGGGAGGTTGAGGTCAAGAGGAGAAATGGATGAATATATACATGATGGACATCGATCCCCCTATACACAGGCTTTGATTATCCCAAGTATAAGACAATAGTAAGTATGAGGATCGATGGGATTTGGAGAATATACAGAGCGAGTGGGGCGTGGGGAATAGAAAATACAGATGGCATCACCCCCCTATACTTAGGCTTTGGCCTAAGTATAGGAAGAAAAATGTACAAGGGAACTGATGTGGGGGGAGGGGGGAGGGGGAGGGTGGTCGATGATCAAGGAGGTTTACGATCGATCATTTTCGAAGCATGCGGTGGAAGGGATTATTGATAGAAAGAGTATGAATCAAAGATTCCCAGCCATCTTTAGAGCTGTCATTAGAATAATACTTAAAGGTCACGCCACTCCAACTATTCTTATTCTTGAATTGTTTTCTCAAACATCTCTCAATTTTTGGGCCAGTCTGTTCTTCCTCTTAATATTCAGATAAATAAGTATCAATCTGGTCATAACAAATTATTCCGGTGTATTGAATGGGACCAGGGGAGTCATCCTTAGAAGAATAACAGTGAGTGTCGGGAAAGTCCAACGTGGGTCGACATACGACTGCTTCTTCCGATCAGACTCCAGATTCTCCAAATTGAGCTCTCTCATATTGATCGCCTTCTCCAAACCATATGAGGAATCCTCAGAAGATTCCTTTTCTGAAATGTTGAAGGTGATAATCTTAGTTGGTTCGAGGGTTCTTTTATGCGAGGTACTGACAATAGGTTCCTTATCAGACGAGTCTCCATATAAACTGCAATATTCTTGTAAGGCCATCCCATGACCCAAGTTGGTGTTGGTGCCCTCAGTTGGCTTTGTGTGCGTGGACTCACAATAATGATCATGGAAATCCGAAATAACTGTGTTCGGGTGTGGTGAATCAGATGTGTCCTGGTTGGTTTCATTCACCTTTGTAGCCTTGACAATAGTCTCATTAGGTGTCTCTCCTCATTTTGTGTCTGTGATAAGTGGAGAGGATTGGGCATGTGAGGTTTCCTCTATGTCATGACGATCGGTTTCTTATCCGGTTGTCTCAGGGTCCGGTGTGTCCTCGAGAATTTGAATGACTTGGTTTGGGTTCAGGAATTTGATGTCTTGAGTCTCGCAGTCAATAGTCGCTCTAGCGGAAGCTAAAAACAACTTTCCAAAAATAATGGGAGACTTAGATAAATATCCTTGGTGTTCAATGTCAAGGACAATGAAGTCCACTCTATGTGCGACACCTTGGAAAGTAATGACAATAGGAAAAATTCCTCACGGTCTTTTTATGGATCGATTAGGGAATTGAACGATCACTCGGGTCTTTCTGAGTGGTCCGATTCGAGTCGGTCAAACACGGATTTCAGGAGGATGTTCACGGTAGAATCGTCTTCAATCCGAACATTAGTAAATTCAGTATTCTCAATTTCACAGGTCACCTTGGTCAACCGTTTGACTTTATGGGCCTTGCTTGTCCGGATTAGTACCATTGAACTTGCCATATTAATTAGATGATATTCAGTTCGAGATCTTTTTTTTCCCGTCTTCTTAGGCGATAATAGGCTCTTCACAAATCTTTGAAGATCGGGTACATACTCTATGGCCTTGATTAATGAAAGCTCTAAGATCAAAATTTTACAAAACGCTTCCGTATTGATGTTGTCGGAATTTTTCGAATTTTCTGGTTTTTTATTTTTCTTTTTTGAATTTTCAATATAGTCAGTAGGGTGGTTAGTAGATTGATCAGGTGTTTGTGGTGTTTGTGTGTGGGAATCAGGCACATGATGTGTTTTGAGTTTGCTATGTGATCTTCTCAATTCCTCTTGGTTGGTTATCATGTCTTTTACTATTTGGATGACATTAACGAATTGTTATGTCAAAACTTCGATTCTCTTATTGATTCGAACTATGCCATCCACTATTGTCTCATGACTTGGATTTGAGTGACTCTGCTCGGTTCATTGACATTGTCATTTTCTCCTAAACCGAGAAGTAATCGGTATCTATGATCATGTTCTGGTCATGAGTCTTATTTCCTTGACATTGGGTGTCATCTGTGTGGTCAAAGGAAAAGTGATCATACTCAGGCTGTGAATCATCTCGAGTAGAGGATGGTTCAAATAGTGAATTATCATACATAACTGGGAATCATGTTCCTCTATCAAAGTCGGTTACGTCTATATTCATCCTCGAATTCGCTCGCTCCATTGTGTCTACATAGTATGTATTTGGTTCTGTGAGCGATTCATATCTCGAAGTTTCAACCAAAGGTGGGTGGGTGGGTGGAAAGAATAATGACTAGGGAGGAACTACCTCAAAGAGAGGGTTCCTCTGAAAAGAAAGTGGATATGAAGATTAGGAATTTTTCCATGTGAGCAAAACCCACGAACTGGTTATGAATGCCAATTACCGACATCTTCGAAGAGAATGGTAAAAATTGATTTGCGAAACCACGATCTGTGTGTGCAAGTGCACCGCCACACAATTCAATACGCAAATACAAACCCCAAATTCACCAACTTAACACAGTGAAGGCTACAAAGGTTCGACCAATTATCTTTTCAATTTTAAGTTGGCGATAATTTCAATCTTCAAAAGAGTTAACGAGCTGTTAGGTGCATGATGAATCTGCGATTCGTCATCTTTATTCATTTATTTTAGCTTAAAATCTCTTATAAAACACCTACATATAACACTAACTCCATATTCTTACTAACTTGCATCTGTGTAAATATTGTACATTTCTTACTAATTTTAACCTAAAATAAATAAATAAAGAAAGAAAGGAAAAATAAAGAAAAGAAACTAAAAAAAGGAAGACTGTATACAGGCTGACCCAAACCCCGAGAGAAGGTCAAGACTTGACCTGATCGACCAGGAATAAAGTAGGGGGAGATAGGGTCCTTAACCAGAAAATATATCAAAAAAAATGTGTGTTCTCCCTTATTTTGTATATATGTATATCACTAACACTAATTTATTTGTACCTTAATTGACCTCAAATCGAATAACATTCAAAACAAAAGTTGTAAATAAAAATGTGTTCTAAGTACTAAAATTGATTGCACAATTAAATCATGTACATAATAAAAGTAGTCACACTTGGAAAAAACCACTAAGCACTAATTGAAAGACCAATTCCGACTCCATATGAGCTCAAATTGAATCAATCTCACTTCCATTGAACTCGAAATTAAATTATCTTTAAAATAGCTGTATTTTCATAATTTTTGGAGTTACGTTGAAAAGTCGATTTTCTGGGGTGGTTTGTGCAATTTTTCCATGTATTTTGTGCATATTGTATTTGTATATATTGTAAATTAATACCACTGATTTTTTAAAATAAAAATTAAAATAATAAAAATAATAAATTCTTAAAACACAAAAAAGGCTAATTTTGTCATTTATCCTTATATATAGTGTCACATATGTATATAGTATATGTATATAGTTGCTATTTTTAATTAACCTTCATAAAAAATAAAAAAAATAACATTTTTTAATTCAAATTAAATAAGTGACGAAAATTCAAAAAAATTAGATAATTTTGTAATTAGTTTTATCTCTCTTTTATTTTCATTTTCAAATTTCATCTCCCTTCCACCAAAAAAATTCAAAAATTCATTTTAATTTTCATCTCCATTATCTCATTATATAAAAATTCAAAAACTCAAATTTCATCTCTCTTCTATTTATATGGCTCCTTCTCCCTCATTCCAACTTGATCAATCTTTAGAGAGAGGA
Organism: Ottelia alismoides; assembly: GCA_037367405.1. Lineage (NCBI taxonomy): Eukaryota > Viridiplantae > Streptophyta > Magnoliopsida > Alismatales > Hydrocharitaceae > Ottelia > Ottelia alismoides. Next base: position 13,497 of record JAZKJV010005593.1, on the reverse strand, counting down.
GCCCGATCTCCGAGAGAAATTTCGTCGAGAATTGTGCCTAGCCTCCGAGCCGTCCGGTGACAGCGAGTCGGCCTTGTTGAGGCGATCACGGTTCATTTTCCACTCCTAAGGTGAGATCCAGATTTTTCTTCGCATTTTATCTTAGTTTAATCGCTTTTTATTTTGTCGCAATTTTTTTTATCGTCATTTTGTTCTTGTAGATCTTAAGAAAATCCACCACGATTTTTATTCGCCACCGACTCGATTTTTTTCATCTCATCTTCTCGATCTCTCCGCCTTCAATTTCTACCTCTCATGATCTATCAACTCCGACCACGCACGGTGGTCGGAGAGTCGGATCCAACTCTTCCATTTTTCTACGGATCCCCATTCATGTTCCAATTTGTAAATAGATAAAAAAATTTGTTCCTTTCTCGTCTCTAACGTTTGTTTTGCAGGGTAATATAAAAAAATAAAAAAATAATAAAAAAACCACAACATAAAAAATCATTTCTTTATTCCTCTATTTCCTTATTTTCGGATTTACAAAAAAAAAATAAAAAAGTTTTTTTTATTTCCTGTTTACATAAATAAAATTACAAAAAAATTAAAAAAATAAGAGGACGGAAGCCAGGAGGGCCGCCGCCCCCTCACTCCTGCGCTCCTCGTGACCGGCGGCCAACCACCCAGGCCGTGCCGACACCAGCCCCTCGGCTCCGTCCTCCGCGCCACCGCCATTGGATGCCCGTGCTCCGATCCACCTCCAGCACCGCCCCGCGCCGACACGCGTGCGCGGCCTCCCGCCCGATTGCCGCGCTCCTCCGCGTGCGCGCGCGGCTATGCGCGTTTCCAGACCGACACGCCTCGCGACCTCCTTCGTGTGCCTCACGACCTCGCCCATCCACCGCGAAGGGCGGCAGTGCCGCCCACAGCTCGACGCCCTTCATCGCCTGGGTGCACTCGATCGCGTCCCCGCCGCCTCTTCTTCACCGCCGAGCAGCAGCGCCGCCGAAGTCCGCTCCAATCCGCCGCGCGTCTAGAGCCACGCACCGCCTTCCCGCATGTGCGCCACCTCATGACCCCCGCTCCAGTTCGTCCCCTCCGCGCGTGGCCCTCTCTGACCATCCACGCGCCGACCTCCGCACGCCGCCAACGCCGCCCCGTGTGCCGCGGCCTATCTTGAAGAAGAAGAAGAGAGGCGGCTGGCCTTGCCCCCTTTGAGAAGAATAAACGAAGAAGAAGAACCCTAGGGCTTTTAATTAATACAAAGGGGAAAATTTGCAGACCATCCCCCGGACATTTCAGGAATTACAAGAAGCCCTTGTCTACAAGCAAGTCACGCGCTCAGCATGTGACAAACTGGGTAAATTGCATTTTAGCCTTTCTATTCATTTATATTATTTATTTGAGGCAAAAACATTGAAACTTTACATTTCAGTTCAAAACTTTTCCAGTATTTACATTTTAGTCCCCGAACTGCAGAACGATGATTTGCTTGTGCTTTTGAATGAAATAAATATTTTTATTCGCCCAAAAATTTTGCAAAAATTATGCTATGCTCCTGATGTGATTATTTTCTTAGCATAAATTTTTCATTGCATTTTGATTTCATTTATTATTATTAAAAAATAAAAAAACATTGCATTTTTGTCTTCTCGCAATTCCAAAATTCATAAAAATTCGAAAATAGCTCTAAAAATTCCAAAAAAATTAGATTAATTGTATTTCATTGTAGTTTAATTTCTGACCTTTTCACGCATTGATCATTTATAAAATTCAAAAAAATGAAAAATATAAAAAATCTTCTAAAAATCATAAAAAATCTACAAAAATCGAAAAATTATGATTTCAGTTCCTGTTTGTGGATAATTGTTTCTAGTTTGTCTTAAAAATAGTTGCCAGGAGTTTGAGGCACTTAATATATTTTTAAGTTGCAAATTACTCCAGGCTGTGCACATTTTCCTATTTCCTCACTGTTTGATTTTTAAAAAATACAAAAACATCTGAAAATTCCACAAAAATTCTCAAAAATATTTCAAAACTTTTAAAACCCAAAAATATTTTCTTTGGATTTTTCTGAGCTATTTTGACTAATTGAAAAATTACAAAAAGAGTTGGTGTGCGTATTTTTAATCTTGTGAATATTGCATCATGTTATTTTTGAAAATTAAATAAAAAATTTACAAAATCAAAATCACTAAAAATTTGGAAATCAGAAAATAAAAAAATAGAAATAAAAAAATAAAAAATTTTAAAAAGATTCAAAAATTCATAAAAACCAAGGATAGTTGTCCTTTGAGATTCATGTTTTCTCTTAATTAGTTTCTGATTAATTGAATAACCCTCGGGAATTGTAGCCTCCCTGAGTTCGACCCTGTCCGCTATACAGGTTAATAAGTAGTAAAAATAAAAAAAATAATCTTTTGTTGACGTGGGTTTTGGGGATAAAAATAACGACTATTCATCAATTAATTTCCATCCTCAAATTTCGCGTTCAACAAAATGGCGCCGTTGCCAGGGAGATAAAAAAATTCAAAAATCTCGAATTTTCGTCTCAACAAAATGGCGCCGTTGTCAGGAATAAAAAAAATTCAAAAATCCCTCGAATTTCCCGTTCAACAAAATGGCGCCGTTGCCGAGGAGGCACGTCGAGGGTAGTTAGGTGTCTCTTTTGACCTGCTATTCTTGGTTGTAAATATCTATTTACATTTCTGCCATTCACTTGATTGTTTATATCCACTGCATCCATTTCATTTTTTTCTCTTCTTTTCTCATATTTGAAAATTGTGTTTCTTACACATTCTCTCTTCTTTTTCTTGCGAGGGCCCGCGGAGCAAAGGAGGCAATCCTAGGAGAGCCGAAGCACCCAAGCGATGTGGAGGCGGCTTGATTATTCACCAAGCCGCATGATAGCGTGAGAAAAAGAGAAGAAGAGTGAAAGAGACGAAGAGAGAGAGAGAGAGAGATTTTTCTTTTCCATTTGAACTTTGTTAAAGGACATTCATTTGTTGCAGGGTCTGTTTCGCCAAGTGCTGGTGCACTTGGGGGACCTCACCGGTTTTGTTTTCATCGTCTTTATTTTTCTTTGTTTTCCATGGATTTCGCGAGCCATCTATTGATTGCTTTAATTAATTTGCTTGAGCCAGGTAATTAATTAGGTCCAAACACCCTAAACGAGAATTTCTGTGTCTATAGAGTAGAGCGTAATTTGGACTTAGTCAAATTAACTTGTTCTTGCACGTTAATAGAAGTTATCATCTAGGACGGTTCACTTGCATTTGCATATAGGATAGTTTATTAAATTCTACGCAGATCACTTGCATGTAGAGTACTGGCGACAAGGTACGTATCTCTAACCCTGCATGCATCATCGTTTTTAATCACGCATTAGCATTTCCGATCTCCTTCCTTGTTTTCACTCACATAAGTTAAAAAGGAAATTGGACACTCGGTAGGCGATTCTTTGAAAATATTTTAACCAAGTGATAACTGCCTAAAATTGGGACTGCTAAAGAAAACTCGACCCTAAAAAAACACAAGGAAAATCATTGTTTTGGGGAGAGTAACCCCCTCATTGTATTCATTTTAACTTGCTCGCGTACACACTAAGGATAGTGCCCAAATCCCATAATTCAGCCTAAGTGTTTATACAACTTTTTTGATTATCACCTAACTCTAAAACAGACAAGATTAACAGACCGAATCTTCACGGTCTTCACATTGCGTGAGTTGTGAATTGGGGGTTTGTATTGTGTTTGATTGCTTGTGTGCTTGCTAGATCCTTCTGTGCATTTGCGCCTTTTTCTCCATATCTTTTGACTAGACCACTTGTGCTCTCCCGATCCAGCCTTTTGTTTCGAAGATGGCCGATTGGAGTTATTTTAATCCAATCTTCAAGGATACTTCGTACTCTCCAGACGATCCACCTTCCTTTTTCCAGGAGGACTTTTCTCCTAATTTTTGTGCATATCCGCCTAACCCATTATTTCAGGAAGCAGAGGACTTTGATTTTCACCCACCCTCATTCAACCCACCCGGTCCTGAGATTTTGGAGTCACCTTTCATGATTTCTACACTTGAGACACTGAACCAGATGGTGGAGCATATGAATTCGAGGATTAACAATCTCTTTAACATAAATATGAGCCAGAACGTTGCTCCATTATTTGAGGATATCGATTCACTTGAGGATAATCATGAGAGCTTGAAATCATCCAAAATAAAAAATAATGAGAAAATTTTGAAAATACAAAAAGATTCTGGGAGACACATTATTGATTCAATTTGTGAGGAGAGGATCCAAATGCCCAACCAATTGCCCACACAATCATCCACCACATGTCCCAATCTTAACCCTGAGGATTCCATTATACAGACTGCTCTTGGAAATCCTCGTGTAAATGCTGATTCTGACCTTTCCCTTGTATGGATGAGGTCCAAAAATTCAAAAAATATTGTCTGAACCCGAAGTGGTAGCCACCCTTCAAGAGATCATTGAAACTCCACTTCAACAGGCCATGACAGATTTATCTACTCCTCGACACAAAAAGAGAAAGCGAAGGAGAAGATCTGAGCATCACATCTTGACTATGGCCACTGCCTACGCCATCTCTCACCGTCCATATTTTAAGAAAGGGAACACTACCACACCTCTTGTGAGTTGCTCCATATCTGACTATTCTTGTGATAACGCTCTCCTTGACAGCGGTTCGTCAATCAATGTAATACCCATCTCTATGGTACAGTCTCTTCATTTTGGGCCTCTTAAGAAAACCAGGATGATAGTTCAATTTGCTGATGGATCCATCAAGATGCCGAAGGGTATTCTAGAAAATGCTGTCATTTCTATTCAGGGCCTGAATTTTACTTCGGATTTTGTTGTAATGCCCATGGAGACCTCCACCCCTGTGGAGCACCCTCCAATCATCCTGGGACGGCCTTTCCTCGCCTCTGCGAGAGTCGTTATTGACTATGGTTCAGGAGAGATTCGCTTCTGTTCTGATGCAGGGAGCGATGTGTTAATTACTACACCCATTACCGTCTAGAAACCCACATCCCATGAGAGCCCACCCGTGTTAGACAACCCCAAGGACTTTGATCATGATGATACTACCAGAGATTTTTGCTATATGATGGATGATACTGAGACCCAAGAATTCCTCTTCAAGGAGGAGGACTCGGAAAGCATAGACCTTGGAGTTCCCTCTTCTGGTACGTGGCGATGCATTGATGACATCCGCGGGATTCACATGATAAACACCCTAGAGCGGAAGGCAGATTCTGAGACTAGACTGGACGGACATGATTCGAATACTTCCACTGATGAGTCCGTTCCTATTCACCCATGATTCAGATGAGACCGATCATGCCCAATTTGATTTGATTGCTTTTATAAAAGAATTTGGGCCTTTTGATAAAGATGATGATCCGGTAGAGGCTCGCCAGGCTGAAATTGATCCTACTTTTTTTGATAATGATTTCGAGCCATTCTACTTTGATGTTTGTGAGACTTTCCAGGCAGGACATGATCACACTACTTCCAATAACTGGTTTAGGCCTGCACAATCTGAAACCGATGAGGATACATTCTTGGTCGATCCTACTCAGTTTATGTCTAATGATGATCCCAATATCGACTTATACCTTGTCAAATCCATACCTCAGCGGTCCCACAAGAAGGTTCGTTTTCGACCTTCTTGACCTTTGTACATCCACTCCTCTTGTATATCCTTTCGTTTTACTCCGTCTTCTCCCGTTTTATCATTCACCCCTTTTTCTGTGTGTGTATATATGCTATACTTAGGATGTGCTTTATCCTAAGTATAGGGGGGGGTGAATGATTTTGTGTTGTTCATTTTCGTCTTGTTCATCACTCTTGTTGTTGCCTATACTTAGGGATACTCTACCCTAAGTATGGGGGGGGGGTGATGTTGTTCATATCATGTCTTTTTATTTTTGAGTCTGTACATTCTCGTCATCAGTTTTCCCCTTTTGTAAAATCCACTACACTTAGGATTACTTGATCCTAAGTATGGGGGGGATCACCATCTTCTCTTCTTTGTATCTTTTCTTTTCACTTTTCTATACTTAGCACGAGTTACGTCTTCCTTTTTCGCTCTCTGATCACTATGAGGACATAGTTCGAGCTAAGTATAGGGGGGTGTCGTATATATTGTATATATACTTTAGACATAACTCGTATTTTTAAATACGTTTATTTGGGGGGTTATGTGTATAGTTTGTAAAATCCTTGCGCGTAAAAAAAATCAAAAATAAAAATAAAAAAACAAAACAAAACAAAAAAAACAAATAAAAAAATCTAGTATATACTTGTATATTTTACTAACCCTTTTCAAAAAAAACAAAAAAAACAAAAAAAATACAAAACCAAAAATCTCTAAAAATTTGCAAATTAAAAAAAAACTTTCTTTCACATTTGCATTTTTCCTTCAAAAAAAAGCCATAAAAAGTTCAAAACTAGAAAATCGTTTAAAAAAAAGTGTGTTCTTTTCACATGTGCATCATTCCTTTTTCAAAAAAAAACCCTTGCATTTTTCATATGTTGCATTTGCATGTGCATTTTTCAGGATAGTATTGGCATTTAAACTATGTCTGGAATAAAATTGAAGAAATGAGCTTAGTTGGACCTTAATCCACCTAATTCTTAGAGGAACTTCACCGAGAAATAGGATTTTAGAAGCTTCAGGTCTTTGACTTAATTCTTTGAGTTCCACATGACAATGTGCAGCGTTTGACTCTTAGTGTCTAACCTAGTCTCTTCATTCTGGGTATAACTCTGGAATAGGGAATCAATTTGTAATCTCACACTATGCACTTAGCTCAACTCAGACGAGATGTTGGAAGACTGTGTGAGTTTCTTTTCTGGTAGCGTGGAAATCTAAAGACCGGAGTATGGGTTGAAATAAAGCTTCGGAAAAGGGATGGACGGCTGGGCACAATTTTTTCTAAGACCCCAAAAAATGTACGGAAGCAAAAGATTCTATATCCGTAGGGGCACAACAAGATCCAAGCAGAACCACCAAAAATCCAAATACAAAGAAGCCACTACCAAATAAATATCTGACTAAAAAGGTCCAAGCTTCAAGAAAACCTGCAGATCTTGGTGGAGACTCGGCTACACTGGCCAGCTTCACAAGGAGAGGTGACTACACTGACCACCCTCCAGTTCTTTTCTCCTTCTTCTAACTTCTCCCCCAATTCGATTGTGAACACAGCACGACAGACCTTAGAAGGAAATACCTGACTCCCCGAGGACGAGTTACTGGAGAGGAGACTTGCATGGTAGTCCTGCATTCTGGATGGGAAGCCCTAAAACCTTTCACACACATGAGTCGATTGTTCAATGTGCATAGGGTGTGCTTTAGGAAGAGGATTGATCTAAGATGACTTCTGAGCCGAAACTCTAACAATGATGTGCAGAACTTGAAGGCTGTCGTTTTTTAAAATTCTAAGTCTCATCAAAGTTCCGACACACTAATATTCCAAAGGTCCGATAGTGCATGTATTTCTTAAAGACTGGCCCGACTTTTACGACTAGTTGCACCCACTTTCAACTAGTATGGGAGTAAGTGTGTACAGTATAAATACATCTACCCGTTACTTGAGGACGGAGCCTTATGCAGTGTCCTCTAAACCTCCCACTCTGTTAAGGAAATCTGGACCGTTTACTGGCTACTAGTAGATCTTCACTGAGAAATAGCTAATCATTTTTGTAGAATCAATAGTCAATCTAAAAATCCTGGCTTGGCTCTATCCTAGTGTTCATCCCTCTCTCACTTGCAGTAAAATCAAACAATGACAGGGTTACTCTCCCGCAAACAATGATAATCAATTTTATCTGACTTTAATTAGTTAATACTATTAACAGTCCTGTTGTTTTAATTTGATTGTCACTTTGAATTTGAACGGAGATCAATACATGCCTACACAGGGATTCCAATTTCCTTTATTCCTATGTGATGAAAATCGAGTGAGCATCGAAAAAGCCGTGCAGTGGGAAACACGATGATGAATGCTGAGCCAGAGATACTTACAGTGCTTCCTCGCAATCTTTGTGCAATATGCTAAATAGAAATAAAATTTCCCTATAAAAACAAATCTAATGCATGCACGAGAAATTGCACCTAGAACATGAATGTCTATTAGCGAGTGACAGAACGATTTAATTTGGCTAAATGAAAATCGATCTAGTGTATATAATTAAGTGCATTGTGGTTGATGAGCAGCCTGCTAACTAGGGTTAAGTATGAAAAATAGGTAAGGGTCGTTGTGACCCCAATCAGCAAGTCAGACTCAACAGGAAAAATCAAGACCACATCTATAATAAATCAATCAAGCACACAAGGAAATGTCAGCGGTCTCCGCTATTTATTTAACCTGGTATAGCGACCGGGGTCGAACACAAGGAGCACAGAAATGTATGAAGTAGTCGGAAATCAGAGGAATAAAACATATTTTTGTGGTTTTTAATTTGTAAATTTTTTTATATTTTCAAAATTTAAAAAAAATAAAAGAACAAGGCAAAAACAAGCATTAATAATTTTTATTAAGCCTAAAAATATTCAAAAATTAGAAATAAAAATGTTTTTATATTTTTCAAATATTCAGAAGTTTTTGGTGATTTTCTAGGGTTTTTCCAATTTTTATACGATTTTATAAAAATTAAACAAGATCAAAACAGGGAAATAATGCACAACCCGATCTAAATGGCAAGTTTAAAATATTAAAAATGCCTCAAAGTCCTAGGTGTGATTTTTATGAAAAAGCAAAAAATCTAACTATAGCAATTAAATCTATTTTTTTGATTTTTCTAGAATTTTTAATGATTTTTTATAAGAATTTTAGGATTTTTAGCTTTTTAGGATTTTTATAAAGGATTTTCAAACAAAAATGCTACTGAATGCAAAGCACACAAAAACAAGCATATAGAAATTTTTATGGAATTTTTAAGACCATTTTTATATTTTTAGTATTTTAGAAAATAGACAGAACACTTTTTAAAGGCTTTTGATTTTTAGAAAATATCAACCAAAATTAAATTAAGTCACAAAAATTACCGTAGATATTATGTATTAGCAGAAGCTAACTTTAATTTTTATGGAATTTTTGGAGTTGATTTAGTAATTATTTGATTAAAAACAAAGCACACAACACATGGACCTAGATACAATTATCCTAAAGTTTCCAGACCAAAAGATAACGCATATAAAAATTCATTGGTATGGTTGCAAAAAGTCCAAATCAACACGCCAGCACACATGAGTCAGGAAATCAGGGGTATAAATGCAAATACTATTAATAAACCTTCATTTATGAACAACAAATAAATCTAGGACCAGTACTACAATTAACCCAAGAAGTCACGTGTCAGTCCACGTGATACACATGAGGAGGGACTGAAATGCAAATATAGAAAAGTGATAGGGTCTAACTGAAAATTATCCAAATAAAAAAACTACGATACGTATTTACAGGATTTGAAAATAAAAACAGAACATGGAAGGGACAAGTGTAAATACCCTTTATTGACCACGATCCAACGGACGAGGGGAGATCCACTAATAGATGGATGGTCCAGGATCGCTGGATATCTCTTCGGCGACCAACGGCTGCAACGCGATCCTTAGATGGATCCGACGGTCAAGGCTCCTCTCGATGATCGACGAAGGAGATTAGAACTAAAGGGGAAGCCTGATCGGACGACGGAGGGACAGTCTGGAAGAACTCGCCTCCGGTGAGCTTCTGTCGTCAATGGTGCATGCCTCCGGCATTCTCTCGAGCTGCGGAGGTGTGGAATCGCTCGGTGAGGTTGTTCCGCAGCGACAGGAAGGCTTGGAAGGGCCTAGGGCCAGGCGAGAGGCCCTGAGGGTGAAGGGGGAAACTGGAGCCTTTCCCCGTGGTACCTCGACCTCCTGATGAGGCCCAGAGGGTTGCTCAAACCCTGCATGATACATGTGTGCTCGGAGGGGAGTGCTCTGGCGAGGGTTAGAGCATCAAAAACATCTCAAAACCAGGGGGTCGGTGAATAGAACATATCACTACGAAGCGGGGGATGGGACCTGCTTAAACAACTCCAATCTGATGATTGGAGTTTCATGGGAGGTTGTAGAGATAACATAGAAGCGGAGGGTAGTCAGAGCGAGGTAGAGTTACGCCGGAAAGGAGTGAAACATGGTATGGAATAGGGTAATCGGAGGTGATCTGTTTCACGAATGTATGATGGATTCGAATGGAAATGGGAGGTATAGAGGGTACCTGAAGATAAAGGAAGATCGCCTGGGAGTCATGGACCAAAGCCACAGGGGTGATGGTCTCGATGGACAACGGTTCCAGAGGCTGAAGCTCCTTGCGGCAGAGCGGAGGCAAAGCTCGTCAGACCTAGGGTTTGCACGCACAATATGCTCCCCTCGTCCCTTCTCTCTCTTGCCGTCACTCTGGGAAAGGGAGCCAAAAGGTGCTGGAAAGGAGGGGGTCATGCAGGTTATATACATGTGAGGGTCCGGGAAGATGGGGATGGCGCCCGCGAACCAAGGCGCAGATCGATCAAGGGATCATCGGGCGAGGGTTAGGGATCCGCCACCTCGAATCGGAGCGAAGGTTTGGACGAAAAGGAGATCGGGCCAGGTCTAGAGAAATTGGAGAAAGTCAGTCGAAAACCCGACTCGACGCAGACGGGGTCCGAGGGGACCAGTTGACTGGGGTCAACGATCCAATGTGGCCCAATTAGAGGGGGGCGTGGAATAAGGACAAAAAATGCTACACGACAAAACTGCTAAAAAATAAAGAAATTTGATTTAAAAATAGTAAATGAATTTAAATTTAAAAATGAATAAAACAAAAATGGTTTATTATTTTTCAAACTATTTTTCTGTGATTCTTAGTTATTTTTTTAAAAATAAATTAATCTACATACATATATATATATATACAAGTATAATACACCTATGTATTTTGTAAAATTATTTTTATTTTAATATTTTTACATAAGTACCCTAATTTTGTATTTTATTTATTTTTTAAAATATTTTTAGACATACAAAATAATTTTTATTTTATTTTTATGGTCTAATTACAGATATAGAATAAATAGGGAGTGAAACATACATACTTGTATTTTGTACAAGTGAGAAGGATTTTATTTTTATTTTTCTGATTTTTATTTTATTTTGTTTTTATTTTTAGGACTATATACAAGGATGTAGTAAGAATGTGTTATTTTTATTTATCGAAAATAATTATTTATATATAGGTAATATGTACAATATAGAGTAGGCCCTATCTCTTTCTACTTATTTTATTTGGCGATCAGGTCAAGGCTTGACCTTCTCTTGGGGTTCGAGTCACTCTGTATTTATTCTAAATACCTAATTCCCTTTTCTTTTCCTTTATTCTTTTATTTTTGCACAAATACATGCTAAATATACTATGTTAACACATGCAGAATGCTAACTTATTGTATTTACACCTATTTACATGATGCTTTGCCAAGATAAATAGCTAAATAAAAGAATAAAGAGTGAGAATAAGGAATTTATCAATGGTCCTAAATTCTACGAGTACAGAAAATTCTATTAGCTCTAATAGCCATATATGCAGTCCTTGAACAACGAACCACTCACGTCGGGCCCCGCCCTCACCGGAGAGTGAAATTGGTCCGACACATAACAAAGAGTCTAATATGTTTACACACGCGAGAACTCGATCAAGAACAGCTGGAGATGATTAATTACAAATTAATAAAACGATTACTTTCTCTCTCCAAAAATAAATTATTCGTGCTTCCAATCGCTTCGAGTTGCGTCAGTTTCCAAGAAAGCCACTTCAAGTCCACTGAGTACCTCACACGAAAAATAAAAGATCAAATATTAGAGAGATGTTCACAGAAAAATATACAAAAATAAATAAGTAAAAATATTAGAAAAAGAAAAAAATGGAGAAATAAATACAAGAAAGTCTGGGGGACAGACGACCCATGGGTGGAAAACTTAAAATCTTGATTTTCTAAAAACAACCTAAGCCATGCCTCCCCGACAACGGCGCCATTTAAAGAACTGCGAAATGCTTGTTAATTTGTTAGAATTAACATTTAATTTCATTGCAGGCATATAATTTACAATTGATCAAAATGACAACTAATTTTAATTATTTGTCCAATTAAAGTAAGCGGTCAATTTTTTTTACATGGGAAGTCTAAGGTCGAACTCAGGGAACCCACTGTCTCCTTAGGTTGTTTTTTAGTCGATCTCGAGGTTAGGTTTTCAACACGATATTTTTTCTATTTTTTATACAAATAATAAATGAAATGCAATTTTGGCAAAGTTCAGGAGTTAAGTTACAAATTTCGATCAAATGTACTCCAAACCCGATGAAACTTAATCAAGATGTGTATGAATGCAAGACTTAACTTTTTGGATTTTTCGGATGCAAAATGAATTAATTATGACTTAAATATGCTGACTAAGTGATTTTGTGAAAATTAATTTTAATAAATACCAAATGTTAATATTTTCCAGAAATTAATTTATCCTAGATCTATATAAGAGATATCCAGAGCAATTTTTAATTCCAAAAAATACTAAGTGTGGAATTAATTAAAAATCAATTATTAGAATCACCATTTCATTTATTGTGACCTTGATATGCATGTAATTGAGATGAAATGTTGACACAATGTAAAACAATATAAGATCTATTTATTTGAATTTTTAGAATTTTTAGAGCAACAGATAATTTAATATGAATTAAAGATCACGTGGAGGGCAAAATATGCTATTTTCTACAATGTTAATTACATTAAATCAACCAATGCATATAAAATTGCAAATAAATATCCACATGATAAAGCAAAAGTTTTTCTACATAATCTAATTTTTAAAATGATAAAATGATGCAAATGATGGTTCAAATTAGGGTCCAAACACAGGGTTCTATATGCAATTACAGATAATAAAAATGATAATAAAAAATGCTGTCAGGACTTAGATGCGATTACCTATACGTAGGATGGCCGTATTGTAAAATTCCAAGAGAAGCAAGTAATCTTCTTGAAGTTCAGGGGTGTTAGCGTAATTTGAACCCCCTGTATAGGTGCTCAATGTGTGAGGGAGCAAGGTTCTTGGAAGTGGGGGTTGTCTTGCAAAATGTCTCGCCCTCACGACATGGGCAAATGATGGGGCAGCTCGACTCTCGAGGTGGTCTGTGGCTATGAAGAGGGGATGAAGGAGTAGGACGATCAAGGCGAACTGTGAATGTCCACACTGATGGAGTCGAGTGGATCATTAGTGGCAGGAGGAAGATCGAGGGCGGAGCTAGGGCTCCAGCCTAGCGTGGATGGTGGGAGATCGCGAGGTGCGTCTTCTGCTCTACAATGAAGAAAGGTGGAATAGAGGGGGGCGTAGCGTTGTCACAACCTATGGAGGTCGGAAGTAGTGATGGGCGACTCGTGCGAGGACGAAGGGGGTGGTGGTGATGGACTTAATAGGTGGCGGAGAACGCGAA
>JAZKJV010005592.1:0-168118 GCA_037367405.1 Ottelia alismoides | reverse complement strand
TGGCCATGTTCTGGGTCTCTTGTTGCTGATTATACTCGTGGGTTGTGTGGGTCCACTCACTTCTAAAGAATCATCATGTTCCATAGGTTCATTCTCTACATTTGGATGATCGATATCATCCTCAAGTTCTTATCTAATGCTCAAGTCGTCTTTATTATCCTGTAGGACAATCAAAGGATCTGATTCCTCTACTTCATGCTCCTTTTCTTGATGAATTTCAAGAAAAGTCGCATCACGACTTTTGATTAGACCTTTAGTTTCATGAAAGAACCTATATCCTTTAGAATGTTCACTATATTCAATAAACTTGCACTTCAATGTCCTGAAGTCTAGCTTGTCTCTAAGCTGACTCGGTACCACAACATGTGCTATACATCCCCATTTCCGGAGATGGCCCAACTCGGGCTCTCTACCATTCCATATTTCATATGGCGTTGATTCTACGGACTTGGTGGGAATCTTATTTCGTATATAGTTCGCAGTCAACACTGCTTCTCCTAGAATTTCGTGGAGAGTCCTGAGTGTGAAAGCATACACCTTACTGCATTCATCAAAGTTCGATTCTTTCTTTCTACTACACCATTCTGCTGTGGTGTATAAGGCATTGTAGTCTGCCCACGAATGCCTGTCTGAATACAGTAATCCTCAAACTCCTTTGATGTATATTCCCCACCTCTATCTGTCCTAAGAGTCTTGATTGGTTTTCCCAATCTTCTCTCCACTTCCGTCTTATATCTCTTAAATGTTTCAAGTGCTTCTGACTTTCTTCCTAAGAGATAAACATAGGAGAACTTTGAGTAATCATCAATGAATGTTATAAAGTATTCATTGTTTCTATATGTGATGATGCTTAGTGGTCCACATATGTCTGAATGGATCAAACCCAGTAACTCTGTTGACCGAATTCTGGTTGAGAAGGGCCTTCTCGTCATTTTACCGATCGGACAGTGTTAGCAGGGCAATGTCCTTGCACCCGTGATCTTAGGCAACAGATTTGCCTTAATCATTTGATCCATCTTAGAATTTTCTGGATGACTCAGTCTCATGTGCCACAAGTCATAGTCAGTCAAACAACACAAGGGATACTCAGAAGAGACATTCATTGATTCACCAGAATTTATTACAGGAAGACAGAATAGGTCATGCTCGGGTACAAACTTTCCCATCGCATAGACCTTATTCTTGCCTATAGAGACAAGCTTATTATAAAAGCAGACTTCAAAATCCTTCTTGAGTAGTATTGGGACAGAGAAAAGATTCCGGCGTATTCCTGAGGCATACAGTACATCATTCAGTACCATAATACTATCCCCCAGGTCAAGTCTGTACGTCCCAACACCTCCCACATCCAGGTAGGTGTTGTTCCCTATGAAGATCCTCTGCTCACCTTTGCTCAACTCCTTAAAGTCTATCAGGCCCTCCTTCGTCTTAGTGATGTGTCTGGTTCCTCCGGAGTCGATCCACCATCCGTCACTGTCCGTGATGACGGAGTTGCATTCCACGACAACCGCAAATTTTATTTTCTTCTTGCCTTTATTTTCAGGTATTTTGGAATTTTCTGGCTTCTTCTTGTTGGGACAATTGACTTTGAAATGACCATATTTGCCGCAACCATAGCAAGAGCCACGCGGGTATTTCCCACTCTTTCCCTTGAAATTTGCCTTGGAGGGCCCAGGCTTTTTTTCGTGTGCACGACATTTGCTTCTTCTTCTTCTTCCTCGACCTCAAAGATCTCAATTTTCGATCTTTGTTTTGAGAGGTCCTGCTCAATTGCCAGCTGTGCAGGTAGGTCCGTCACAGACTTATTGTTGCCATTCATCCTTAGAGATGTGGCAACTATGTCGAATGACGGAGGGAGACTTCCCAGTATGGCTGCGATATGCATCCTCTCCGGAATTGCGCAATCAACATCCACAAAATCCTTGGCCATCACGATCATCTTGTTCACGTGCTCGAGGACGCTTTCATATTCCTTCATTCTACTGGAGTTGTACTTGTGTAGAAGAAGCTGGACGCTCACTTCCGATTTGGAGTGGTATTTCTCTTTGACCGCGGTCCAGAGCTCGTAAGCTGATTCGCAGGTCTCAAAGACCCGAATCAGGTTCAGATCCATGTATGTCAGCATAAAACTCCTAGCCCTATTATCTGTTTTCTCCCACTGTTCGGGGACCTAATTTCTTCCATAGTTGGATTATCAGATAAGGTTGGACCGGGTTTATCTATGATGGAGTGTATACTATAGTGCAACATGCCATAGTAGATCTTTTTACTCCATAATTCGTAATTAGTACCGTTAAGGTACTCGATTTTCCCCACCTCAGTGGCAATAGTCTTGCTTGTCATATTGTTGATCTAATGAAATAAATATATGATTGTGTAAGGTAATATAATTTTGCACGAATAAACAAAGAGATTTTTTTAACTAGAACAAAAAAATATAACAATAGATTAAGCACAAAATTATAACACTGGATTAAAAGAGATTTTTTTAACTAGGTCAATGTTGTTACGAGATTAAGCAAAAAAAAACTACTCCTTTTTTTTTAAGATTGTTTTTTAATCATTAAGAAACTTTAAACTTTTGCAAAAACTAATATGATTATAAAGAACATTTGCAACTTATCTACTTAAAAAAGATGACTCCGTTTTTTTTAAAAAAACAACAACCAATGTAATGATATGTCCAAATGCAAATAAACAAGCAATGCATATCTTGAATTTTTAGAAAATTAGCAACAAAAAAATAACAACGCTTTGATTTCACCTAAAAAACTTCAACAAACTTTGGTTTTAAAGAGAAAAACAAAAAAAAAAAACGTATGTTAAACAGGCAGAAAACGTATGTTAAAAAAAACAATCAATATTGGATTTGTTCAAATTTTTAATAGGGATTTTTACCCGACAGACCCTGTAATCTTTTGCAATTACCGCTACGACCTCTGAAACATCATAATTCCTCCCTCGACCCCGTAAAGTTGCTCCGTCTTACCCAACAAACCCTGCCGTCAATTTTAACTATATTTGAGTTAAATACTTGAGTTAGTCTTGAGTTAACCTAACCAATTTACCATCTAACGGTTAGGATTAGCCAAAAAAATAAAAAAAAGAGAAAAAGCGTGCAAATTAGACGTGAGGATTCTCCCCGATTTGGATGCATACGTTCATGCAGGGCAGCGGCGGCGGGGGGAGCAGCGGGCAGGGGCCTCCATCGGGGGGAGTAGGGAGCTTGAGCCGCGGGGGGGAGCAGCATCGCCGAGGAGCAGGGAGCAGTGAGCAGGGGCCTCCATCGGGGTCGGGGGGGGGGGGGGGGCATTGGGAGCTTGGGCGGCGCCCGAGGGGGGGGGGGGGGGGTAGCTTGGGCGGCCCGAGGGGGAGTGGGGGGCGCTGGGAGCTTGGGCGGCGCCGGGGGGGATCTTGGGCGGCCCGAGGGGGGGGGGGGGGCGCTGGGAGCTTGGGCGGCCCGCGAGGGGTGGGGGGGGGGCTTGTGTGGCAGGGGGGCTGGGAGTTTGGATGACGGCTGGGGGGGGGGGGGGGTGAGGTAGAGAGCTTGAGCGGCGGGGTGGGAGCAGCGGCGCTGGGGGCGAAGGGTGGGGGGGAGCAAGGAGCACGGAGCCTGGGCCGTGGGGGGCGTAGAGAGCTTGGGCGACGGGGGGAGAGCAGCATCGCCGGGGTCGGGGGAAAGGGGGAAGCAGGGAGCGCCCGCGACGTGAGGGGGGATGATGGAGTGGCACTCAAATGTAAATAGACTAAACAAAATGGGTATAATATAAAATAACATAACGGAATCAGGTTAATTTTAACCAGTAAATGAACGGAGGTTAACCACAGGGTCTGTCGAGTAAGGGTTAGCAAGTTTACGGGGTCGAGAGAGGAATTATTATGTTTCAGAGATCGTAGCGGTAATTGCAAAAGATTACATGGTCTGCCGGGTAAAAATCCCTTTTTAATATCATCCATCAATTCTAAAACAAGCTGTATTAAAAAAATCAATAATGGAGTTAATGCCAATAGTGGGGCTAATGGAAAGAACGACCCCTTTAAATGGGGATTAATGTTGAAAGAACGGCCCCATTAGGGGGTTTAATGCCGAAAAAAAGCAGACAGAACAAAAAAACGTGCCCCCACTTTTAAAGAATAAATAAATATAACACGTGAACCCGCTAGGGTTTTGTTGAAGAGTGGCGTAAAGGGAAAATGACCTCGGGAGGCAACTATGCGAGGCGGCGGCGGCAGCGACCATATCAGAGGCCCTCGTTACGTCGGCGATCAGATTGAGCTCGATGAAGGAGGAAGGCGACGACGACAATAGCTCTGATACCAGTATAGGATCTGGTCGAGGTACGCTCTTCTTCTATGCTGCGAGAGAGATGGAGAGAATGGAAGATATGGTCGGATGGGGGCTCCCATTAGACGAGCAAGTTCAGATTGATAGCGTTCCCCTCCTCCTAGGGGGTTATTTATAGGGAGTATGCCCTCGCCACGTCTGCTCCCTTCCCACGCCCTTGCGGTTAGGGTTTCCGCGAGAACCGGCCTTGCCGCAACCGCCTCCACATCGGTCACGCCCGCTGTTCTACAGGAGCTCCATATGTAGTAAAGAAAGTGTGAAGGGGGTCATTCTTGAGGCGGGGTGGTGGTGGTATTGTTTGTAGCCGAAGGATGGCGCCACTGTTGAAACGATGACATGGCGGGAGTCCGATAGGTGGTAGTGTTTTCCACTGATGGTGATGAGGTAAAGAGGCCAGCTTGGGTGGTCTATAGTTAGCATATTTCCTTAACCAGACCTTGGTTTGGATAGGATAACAAATGATTCAATTTAGTTTAGGGATATTTACACCCATAACCCTGAGTAATTCCATAATTACCCCGGATACCTTCGATAATCACGAATTACACTCAGAACCCTGAATAATGTTTAACGGCCTTTACATGACATAACCCTGTGTCAACTTCCGTCAATTTATGCCATTAACTTTGACAGATTCCATCTATTTTAGACAGTTTTACCCCTCTAATAAAATCACATTCCCAAAAGATACCCCCATCTCCTTCCCCAACCTGCAACCTCCACCACCTGCAATCTCGAGCGCCCCCCCCCCCCCCCGCCGGAGCAACTGCGTCCATCGCTTTCCCGTGTTTGCGTCTGTTGCCTGCAATCACCTGCCACCATCGCCTGCAACCTCCCCTCAATCGCCTCCGCCGTTGCATGCAAGACTGCACACATTCTCTCCCCGCCTGCGGGCTCCAGCATCGAGCCCCGCCCCCTCATCTGGCTCCTGCTCGCCCTCCCGTCGCTCCCCGCCACCACCCCCCCGCCCACCCGCCCGCTCCTGCTACCCCTCCGCGCCGCACGCGAGATGCGCGCCTCCGCCTCGCATCTTCGTCCTGCTGCACGGTCCTGCCCTCCCCCCAATCGCATGCACCCTCCCCCCTCCCAAATCGCCTGCAACACCCCCGAGCCCCCCTTCCCCCGATCGCCTGCACCTCCGCCTCCGCCTCGCCCACCTGCCCTCCCCCAATCGCCTGCAACACCCCTCCCCCCGTGCCCCCTCCCCCAATCGCCTGCAACACCCCCGCGCCCCTTCCCCCGATCGCCTGCACCTCCACCTCCGCCTCACCCGCCTGCAACACCCCAAGGTCGGTCGCACCCCAAGGTCGGTCGCACCCCCCCAATTGGGATGGAGCTCCACCTGACGCGACTCCTCCGCCCGCAGGTCCAGACACTGCGCCCCACCCCACCCCAAGGTCGGTCGCACCCCCCATTGGGATGAAGCTCCAAGGCAGCACGCGCCCACCCGAACGCGCCTCCTACGCCCGCAGGACGCGACTCCTCCGCCCGCTCCCCGACGCGCCTCCTCCATCCGTAGGTCCACCACCCCCCCAGGTCGGTCGCACCTCCCATACCCCCCCACCCTCCCCCTTGCGCCTCCTGGGATGGAGCTCCAGGGAAACCTCCACCGGCGCCTCCTCCGCCTGCTCCAACCGTATGCGAGCCCTCCTCCTGTCCCCGCCTGCCTCTGCTCCCGAGGAGGCTTGCACCCAGCTCCAACCGTGAGCCCTCCTCCTTGCGCCCAGTTCCTGCCCCGAGCCCCGCCGCATTCCCCGCCTGCAACTCGAAATCACCCCCCCTTCCCCGGTCGCACCTGCAATCGCATACCCTCTCCCCTGCCCTCCACCGCCTGCAAGCTTCCCCCGGCATCTGCAAGCAGAAACCCACCCCCTCCAGTCCATGGGTTTCTTTTTTATCTTCTTTTGACTTGATTTTAGCCATTGGATCGATGGCTAGGTTAGATTAACTCAACTGTATGGTTGGGTTAATGGTTGAAACTAACGGAAGGTTATGGATGTAAGACGGAGTAATTACTCGGGGTTTCTCATGTAATTCGTGATTATCGAGGGTATCCGGGGTAATTATGGAATTAATCAGGGTTATGGGTGTAAATATCCCTTTAGTTTAATAGAGGGTTAACTAACAAATGAGCGCAAGTGGTAGGGATGCAAGAACCTAAGGGCATGTGTTATTGCAAAAAAGAAAAAGAAAAAGAAAATAAGTGTAAATCTTAAAACCCCGAAGAGCACAAGCATAAAAATCCCTTTAATATATATATATATATAATGACTCCCTCTCTCTTTCTATGCTCTCACCCTCTGTTTTGTGCCCTTTTGTCGAATGTTTGACGGCGTTTGCAGCAGACTTTGCTGTAACAATAGAGCCGCTCGATCATGGTCGAGCGATGCACACGAAAAGGTCCACCCAAACCTGGAACCCGTGTGCATCATTGGATTGTGATCGAGCAGCTCTGCTGCTATAGCTAATCTGATGTAACATCATACGATTCGTGCCCTGTCTGATGTGGTTGGACCACCACGGTGAGTTGTGCCCTTGTAGGTCGTGTAATGACAACTATATTATAGCAATGATCATGGAAGCTTGTAAAGTCCCGGGCGTAGGTCCTCGGTTCGTTATCGAGGAAAACTGACCATGAGAACTTGTTGGGTTCGGGCCTAAATAGATCTGTTGATAACCATCCAAAATACTTAAGCTCAAGTTATCAAGTAGTAATCCCATCACTTATAGCCCACTCTCACACTTTGTGAGTTTTATATGTGGGACTATATTTAAGGGATATGGGTGTTACAACCTCCCTCTCTTATATTCGCAACATCCTTATTGCGACATGGTCCATAACTTATTCCAGTGAGAGTGACAGCTGCACGCTCCGGGTAGCCATTTCCTCCTCTCTTTGTAGGAGCGGCTCCACCTCTCGAGTAACCCTTTCTACTATCAGAGAGAAATTGGCTATGATAACATTTGTAATATCTTAGGATTAGGTTCCATGTTTGTTATCAAGGAAAACTGGCCTTGACAACTTGTTGGGTTCGGACCCAAATGGATCCGTTGACAACCACCCAAAACGCTTAAGCCCAAGTTGTCAAGTAGTAATCCCCACCACTTATAAACCACACCCATACTTCATGAGTTTTAGATGTGGGAATATTTTTGGCTGTATGAGTGTTACAACTTTCCCCACTTATATTCGTAACGTCCTCGTTGCGACAAGGTTCATCACTTATTCCCAGTGACAGTGACGGCTGCACGCTTTGTGTAGCCATTTCCTCCAACATCAATTAATCCTTACCCACCTCAACTTTCTTCTCTCATTCCTTCCATTATCACACCTTTAATCTCTCCACAAGTCCTTAGCTCATCGTCTTCGATCTTATGTAGCAACATGCTCCTCTATGATAACTACACACACTTCATCCTATAGTTTCCTTTTTAATAGCCACCATTCGATGTGCTCCTCGCAAATGGCATTGTTTGACTGCTTCTCTTTGTTTTATACTCATCTCACAGCTACCACCCTCATAATCAGGGATGAGCATTGGGTTGGACATGCCCGTCCCATCCACACATCGAACTGAGAAGCTTGATTTGAATCCCAACTTGATATATACAGTCTAGGGCTTGGTCCAAAAAACCCATGGTATGTAATCCCCCCTAATCTTTATTGTTATATCACTTTTCTCACTATCTAATGAGTATCACTTCTCTCATTGTTCCTCCTTTGTCTCACTAGCACAATATGCTTTTTTAAAATGTGAATCGCCAGTTTCAAATTGTTGCTCCCTATACCCATAATCCTTGTGATGTTTGTTCGTCCTCATTATTCTTTCACTAACATATTCACTTTCAATTACCTTTGTTCCTTCTCCATGCTTCCATCCTAAACAAATACTAGGGATACTCGACTACAACTCGAGCATGTGTTAATTGAGACGTGACATACCTTGAGCCAACTATACCAAAAAAATCGATGTATGTGGTCCGTCCCACAACCCATGATGGTCATTTGATCGGGTCACCTTCGATCCAAAGGAGCACATCCCAATGCTTAGACATATCACAACGTTCTCCTCTTCATACATCTCATGACTAGACATGGTCAAAATGCGGGTCGTGCCGAACAGGTCAAGGTTCAAAAACCTCTGCCTAAAGCCCGCCATGGGCTGGCTCATGACCCATTTCGTTCTTTTTCTATTGAATATTTTAATGGTATTTAATATGTATAAATGCTTTTAATAATATAATTTGTTTTTTTATATAACTAATATAAGTAGTTTACATCAAACTATTAAATTTTATTTAAAATTAGTGTCACATCAATTGGATGCATATATTACGTCTACATGTTTTTTGATGGCCGATAAACAAGATCGTCAACGATTGTCAAAGTTAGCATGTAGGACCCATTTTGATGAGCGAAAAAGAGTAAAGTGAAATAAGTGATGAGTGAGATTCATCTCTCGTTCTTGTACAATTAGTTTGAAGGATAAACAAAGAACAAACTACGATAGATAAATATATAATAGATGATGTAATTTTTTTATCTTGCGATAAATTATTCGAGATAAAATGTCGGTTGATGTCCCAACAAATAAATTTTATCTCGGACACAAACAAGACATCAATGTTGATACAGACAATATATTTATCCAACCATACATTATGTAATCCTATATCCATTAAGAAGTAAGGGGTTAACCCCTTCAAGTCCTGCAACCAAATAAAGCACCCCGATTTTAATTTTTACAATAGACATGTTTATTTTGTGGTGCAATTAATACTTATTTTCTCGGTTTGGATGAAGTTATGTCCATATCGGTGCGAGGAAAATTTGAACATAACATGGTCAGCTTGACCATGCATATAAAATATTGGTGCTTTTATAGCATCTTTTTGTATATTGCTATATTTTTCTTTATATCTTGTTACATTATTTTAGATCACACTTGTTTGCGTTCCCACACATGGGATTCTGTTGAACTTTCTTTAATGGAAATTTCACTATTATTTTAATGCAATTTCAAAAAAATAAATATCGAAACTACATATATTTATATAAGAAAAAAGGGGCAGCCTCCTTCGATCATTTTTTTTGTATTTTTTATTTTTATTTTTGTAAAATATCACCATGTATATTCATCTATGTATCCCTGCAATATGTCATTCGAATTTCGTCAGAAATAGATACTCCTATACCCTCCATCTAGACCAGATAATTTTAATGGTCTAAACATTGCTGTAATCGACATGTTCTAGATGGAGGGCATAATAGCCACTATTTTTGACGAAATTTGAATAACATATTGGAGGAATATATAGATGAATATACATGGTGATATTTTTCAAAAAAATAAAAAAAATTGCAGAAAAATGGTCAGGTCAGAAGACTCAAACTCTAACTACTCATACACACTCTTATTCAAAATCAATTGTGGCTCACTATACTTAGATTTCACTCTATAAGGCTCAATAAGCACCGAAATAAGAGGTCAATTCCCCACTCAACATGGTTCCCAAGAATATGGCTATTCCCATCAACATCCCATTATTCCACTCTTATTCCTATCTTTATTCCACCTTACCTACCTTTATTTTACTTTATTCTCCTTATTCTTATTTCTCCAGTCAAAAAGAGAATAAACCATTATTCTCCTTATTCCCGCTTACAAAACCTTATGGCACCAACTCTTCAGGGTCCGTGTGGGGGTAGAAGGTAGAGGGAAAGTTCAAAGGAAGAACGTGTGCGCGTGCACACGTGAAATTGTAGCGATACATAAAAAATGTTCTCTTTATTCCTTTCTTCATCATAGAACGGTAGAAATATCATACTTGATGAATGTAATACAAAATTAGCACGTGAAAAATGATGACAAAAATCACAAGCATAATAATATCCACTATAAAATAACTTATCGTTCTTGGTGTGCCAGAAATATTGATATTTTAGGGCATAAAAAACGACGGCTTTTCTTAACTAAAAAATGGCTCGTTGAAAGAAATGCCGAGACCCTCTTAAATAACCTGTCACTTCGATTCCAAATTAGCTTCCTACTATGTCGATCACAAAGATATGACTGCAACGAGGACATATGTCATGGATGGTCATTCAACTGCCAGGTCAGCATTGAACAAGATTTTGGATGTAGATAAAATTTCACATGTATTCATAAAATAACTTGAATTATCATCTCATTAACATAAGTTCATGGGTTCGCTCAGTTCAACAACGAATATATTCAAGTGGGCTCAATAACCAGTTCCCAAGTCAGCACGAGCTCGACAAACCTCAGCTAGGGCTGGCTATATAGAGCCCACCGAGTCGAGTCGGGCCCTCGCTCGGTGAGCTCGAGCCTTTTATGAGCCAGCTCAGGCTCGATAAGGCTCGAACCGAGTTAAGGCAAGTATGCTGTAGACTCGACACTCCCTCTACTTATATAGACTCCATGTTCCCTCTGAGTCCAGTTTAGCCGATGTGGGACTAAAGTAAAACCTCTTATCAAGCCCTTGTCGAGTTACCGAGGTGAGCCGAGCTTGACTCATTAAGCTATCAAACCCAAAATTCAGACCCGGGCTCGGCTTAATAGCTTAATGAGCCAGGCTTACGAGCCCTTATCGAGCTGAACCCGAGTCTGGCTCATCGACAATAGCCAGCCCCAACCTCAGCTCTAACCCAAAAACTACTTACAAAATTCTAATAGACATTGTAGATATATATATATATATATATTCACTTATGTATCTCTTTTATTATTTTGCTTTCCCGTTGGACTCTTTATGTAATTTACCTATAGGCTACTCTCCTATATAAGAGAGCCTAGGACTGATGGAATAAATAAGTTCTCTTATTTTCCCAACATGGTATCACGACGGTCCTAGACTGGAGTTCGTGAGCCAAACCCTAACCCTAGACCTACCCTCAAGCCTCCAGGCATCCCGCCTCCACGCACGCTGTGCATCCGCCCGCGCATCACTGCGCACAACCGCACATCGCGCGCCACTGTGTGCTTCAACCCACGATCTTCGCGCGCATCAGCGTGCCTCCCGCGTGCCCCTGTGCGCGCTTCTGCAAGCTTCGCCTCTGCGTGCATCTCTGGGCGTGCATCTTCACGTGCGTGCAACCACGTACGCTCGCGTGCCCCTGTGCGCCACGACACGCACATGATCCTCATGGGTCTCTCGTGCGTTTGATCGTCCAAAAGATTTGATTTTCGTGCATGCAGAGCCCTAAGTCAAGCGTGCGCGCCTCCAAAGAAATGGGTTTGGTTGCTTGAAGTCTACACATGCAACTAAACCCGTTTATGCCGGTGTAGATGATCATATCTTCAGTCTACCACTCCAGTCTTCCGTTATCAGTATGTCAGAAAGCAAGGTAGACATTCCATCTATAGACGCCTTCCGAGGTCCAGCGCCGATTGTGAAGATGGATGGTTTGAACCATGAACTGTGGGCTATGCAGTTCATGAGTCCGATGAAATCAACCAGTAAGAAACACATTCTTACTGAAGAAGAGCCTACTGAGAAGACTAGAGTTAATGCCTCGTGGGAGGCAGATGATGCATATGCCAAAGTATGCTATCTGGAACTCTGGCAATCGAGATTGCCAATGATATTCTTCATCAGCCCACAACCAAAGCAATGTGGGATATTCTGGCTGCTACATATTTTCAAGCGAAGAATGAGACAAAGATTCTTCAACTCCAGCATGACATATTTACTATCAAGCAGAATGGATGTCCTCTACACTCATTGTACACATCTCTATGAGGAATGTTTGAGAAGCTTTATAGCTTCATGCCCCTGACAGCCACACCAGAGCAACAGAAGACCTACCATAATGCTACTATGGTAGGAGTTTTCCTCGCTGCCCTTGATCCTGAGTATGAGGCAGCACGGTCCCAGATCTTGGCAGATTCTACTATTCCTCCTATGGAGGAAGCCTTTCACAGACTGAGCCGCATCACTGTTCCTTCTACGACTACGAATCAGACTGCTTCAGCCATGGCTGCCAATCGAGGTCATGGAGGTCACCATTATCAGGCTTGTGGCCCTCGTGGCAGAGGAGGCCGTGTTCGGTCAACGTGTACCTATTGCCATCACACTGGACATACTGAAGACACATGCTACTCTAAGCATGGATTCCCTGCATCTGCACGAGTCGCTGAGCATATAGAGCCTCCATCTGCTGCTTCTTTGGATCATCGCTTTGATGATCTTGTCGCCCGTCTAAGGGGCATCATTACTCCCACTACTGAGAACCAGTTCGATGTTGCCGCATCCGCCTATGCATCTACCAGTGCATCAGGTAGCACGTATGCATTTACTAGTAGTGGATCAGATACTTTAGCATGGATTATGGACTCTGGCGCCACACATCATCTATGTGGCGATCAAAGTCTACTTACAGGGTACAGACAGATCTCTCCAGGTCGAACAGTGGTCATTGCTAATGGTACACATTCCCCGATTACTGGTCAGAGGGGATATTAGACTGACGTCATTTATGCATCTCAAGAATGTGTTATACGCACCTGATTTTTCAATGAATTTGTTTCTATCAGTCAAATTACAAAGGATTTACAGTGTCAGGCGATTTTTGATCCATCTTCTCTTGTTTTTCAGGACATCCTTACGGGCATCGTGATTGGGCGTGGCTATGAGCAAGGCGGCCTCTATCGCCTCAGTCAGACTCCTTTTGGTGGAACCTCATCTCTACCTGCTGGACCCATCTCTCCTCCACTTTGGCACCTGCGCTTTGGACATCTGTCGCTTTAGAAACTGCGTCGTGTGTTACCTCAGGTTTTGCCTCACACGTCTATTCAATGTGAGGCTTGTCAGTTGGGAAAGCATCATCGGACTACCTTTCTCGGTCATCAGTGTCGAGTAGTACCTCCAAGTTTGAGTTGTTTCACGTTGATATCTGGGGTCCGAGTCGTGTTCCTGATCATCGGGGACACATGTTTTATATAGTTATTGTGGATGATTTCTCTCGTGTGTCATGGGTATTTTTGTTATAGAATAAATCTGAAGCAGGGAATATTATCATCAATTTTCTCAATGAGATTCGTAATGTTTTTTCCGCATCTGTTAAAATTGTGAGAAGCGATAATGCCCTTAAATTGTGTACTCATGTTCTGTCTAGTTACTTCTCATCCCAAGGGATCATCCGCCAGACATCCCGTGTGCCTATACCTCCCAACAGAATGGGGCCGTTGAAAGGAAACATCGCCATTTGCTGGATGTAACCAGGTCGCTCCTTATACAGAGTCATGCTCCTCACTCTTTCTGGGGTGACGCTGTTCTTACAGTATGTTACCTAATCAATCGTATGCCATCATCTGTTCTAGGTGAGAAGATCCCTTTCTCTCTTATCTTCCTTGGAAAAGAATTGTTCTCCCTTACTCCTCGTGTGCTCGGTTCGGTCGCTTTTGTCCACCAGTTGTCTCCAGGGACTGACAAGCTCTCTCCTAGGGCTGTCAAGTGTGTCTTCGTTGGGTACTCCAGAACTCAGAAGGGGTACAAGTGTTATAATCCATTGCGCAGGCGGTACCTTGTCAGTGCTGATGTTACATTTTTTGAATCTGTTATGTATTTCTCAGCCTCAGGTGATCAGTTGATACCCCCTGCTAATACTGATGCCATTTACATGTCACCACCACCACCATCACCACCAACACCAGAACCGTTACCATCTTCTACACCTCCTGTCACTATACCTGTTTCACCATTACCATTTCATTATATCCGTAGGCCTGCTTCATCTCATGGTCATTGCTTATCACCTCGCTCGCCTAAGGTATGTTCTGAAGATATTACTATTGATGGATCTGATGATTTTTCTGAGCATGATGTGTTACAGAGGCCATGCGAGGACACAAATGATTTAGATGTTCCTATTGCTATACGAAAGTCGAAGCGAAGCTGCGCATCATATCCTTAAGCAGCTTCTGTGTCATTTGATCGACTAACTGGAGATTTCAGGAATTTCGTCGTCGCATTGTCAGCAGTGGCTATTCCACGAAATTACCAAGATGCACTGAAGGATAGTAGATGGCGTCTAGCCATGGAGGAAGAAATGGCAGCTCTTTAGTCTAAAGGAACTTAGGGTCCGTTCGGTAGGAGAATAAGCAGGAATAAGGATGGAGAATAAGGGGAATAAGGGTCTATTCTCCGTTCGGCTGGAGGATAGGAATAAGGAGAATAAGGTGAAATAAAGGTAGGTAAGGTGGGATAAAGATAGGAATAAGAGTAAAATAAGATGGAATAATGGGGAATAGTCGTACCATTGAGAACCGTGTCGGGAGGAGAATTGACCCCTTATTCCAGGACCTATTCTCCAACCAAACAGGGACTTAGAGTCTGGTTCCTGTACCTGCTGATGTGTCTCCAGTGAGCTGCAAGTGGGTATTTATAGTCAAGCAGAACGTTGATGGCAGTATTGACAGATACAATGCTCGTCTTGTTGCTCGTAGACATATGGGGTGGATTATCTTGATACATTCTCTCCAGTGGCCCGCCATTCCACTATACGGATCCTGCTTTCTGTTGCGGTCACTCGTGATTGGCCGCTATACTAGTTGGATGTGAAGAATGCGTTCTTATATGGTGACTTACAAGAGGAAGTCTACATGCAACAGCCACCTGGTTTTGTTGTTGAGGAGAAGTATCCTAAGGTGTGCAGACTTTATAAGGCTATCTATGACCTTAAGCAGAGCCCCAGAGCGTGGTTCCAGAAGCTCTCAGATCTCTTTGAGAAACAGGGGTACAAACGTTCTAATGCTGATCATTCCTTGTTTGTACAAAAGACTTTCAGAGGTATTGTTGCAATCATGGTCTATGTAGACGACATTTTGATCACAGGTGATGATGAACAGGGAATAAAGGAGGCGAAAGAAATGCTGGGCCGTGAATTTGTTACCAAGGACCTTGGAGTTCTTAGATACTTTCTGGGACTGGAGTTCGCCAGGAATCATTATGGGTTGGTAATGTCTCAGAGGAAATATGTCACTTACCTGTTGAGTGAAACATGAATGCTTGGTTGCCGACCTGCTACCACACCTATGGACCCTAGTATGAAGCTATATGATGGTGATACAGAGGAGGTGGATAGGAGAAGATACAAAGAACTAGTGGGCAAACTTCTTTATGTCACTATTACTAGGCCCGATATATCATTTGCTGTTAGTCGAGTGAGCCAGTTCATGGAGCAACCACGTAAGTACACATGGATGCCATACATATGATACTCAGGTACCTCAAGTCATCTCCAGGTGCGGGTTTACTGTTCAAGAAAGGCAAGGTAATTACTATCTCAGCCTGTGCAGATGCAGATTATGCAGGGTGTCCCAAGGACAGGAAGTCCACCTCTGGGTTTGCTATATACGTTGGAGATTCTCTTGTCTCATAGAGGAGCAAGAAACAAACTGTGGTGGCAAGGTCTAGTGCTGAATCTGAATATAGGGCTATAACCCAGGCTAGCACAAAAATGATGTGGGTAAAGGTTGTGCTTACAGATTTACATATAGAAGTCCCACTTCCTATGGCTTTGGAATGTGACAATCAGGCGGCCTTGTTCATTACAAATAATCCAACATTCCATGAACGAACCAAGCACATTGAAGTTGACTGTCACTTTATACGTGATATGATTCAGAAGGAATTCATTACTATATCCCATGTTAGTTCAGAGAATCAAACGGCAGACATTTTTACCAAGGCATTACCGCGAGGCCCATTTCAGAAGTGTGCATCCAAGCTGGGCATGATTGATATCTATGCTCCATCTTGAGGGGGAGAGTAGATATATATATTCACTTATGTATCTCTTTTTTTATTTTCCTTTCCCGTTGGACTCTTTATGTAATTTATCCACAAGCTACTCTCCTATATAAGAGAGCCTAAGGCTGATGGAATAAACAAATTCTCTTATTTTCCCAACAGACATCCTTAATTATGCCCATAACATTCTGAGACAGAAGGTATCCCGCAATTACATAAAGTCATATTTATGCATAACATGAGTATCTTTTGAGATAATACAACCAACCCCCATCACAATAACAATGTCAGGTACTCATAAATGGCCTCTCGCCAGACTTTGTTCTAATCAACAACTGGCACAAAATGAACATATTAACAAAAAAATGTTGTTATATGATTTGCTGACAACAATAGTAAATAATTGGAGGGAGGCTACCAATGCAACCCGGTCTACCTTGCAACTCTAAGGAGATTCCAAGATGCTCAATCTGTCCGCAGCTTGACGATGAGGTCACAAGTTAGAACAGGTTTCTGATCCATTCAAGGCGACCTACCTGCCCTCACAGTTCAAAATCCTACATAGACCTCCTGCGAACTTCCGGTTAGTTATAAAGATTGTGCGCATTTCAACAATAAAATACAACACCAAGTTGCGAAAATAATTTTACCGCAACCGATCTCGGTTGCCAATGTTACTGAATCCTAAATACTTGAGATAAATCAATTCCCTGTCCTGAAGATACAACAAGCTCTGCCGCAGCACCGATATAAGAATGGGGTGTCAGATCAAGAAGCACAGACTTGGCTGCCTCGGGCAGATCGAAGCCTTGAATGAACTCTCTTATGCTCTCCTTGGTGACGGCTTTTCCTCTGGTCAGTTCCTTGAGCTTCTCGTACGGTTCGGGAATACCATATCTTCGCATCACCTACAAGTATGTACAAACAGACAGCAAAATGTACATAAGGCAAGCACCTCGAGTGTAATTGTATAGGTCAAATTGTGGCGAAGTAATGCATCAACTAAACACAGTTTTGATGCATCCAATCCCAAACTCCTAAGTTTTAAGCTCCTACCAATGATTATACCCAGTTTTAAGCTCACAAAATCCTAACTCCTAAGTTTCTGATAAAGAACTTTGGATGATACTAGAGTGATTTGATTTTTCACATTAGTCTAGTCTAAATTTACTTAATGGTTTAGTGGTAGTACATTGTGTCTACCACACAAAAGACCAGGGTTCAAATCCCACTCTTGCAGGGGTTGCGTTAGGTAGTCGATGGCCAACGTAAAAAATAGTCGAATCTTTCAACATGGATTTGAGCAAGAATCCATGTAGCCGACCCTACCTATAGTGGGAGAAGGCTTAGTACATTTATATAGTCTTGGCTAAATTCAAAATACCAAATGCCTCCCGCTCCTGAAGAATACAAACATCTCCAAATTTACGATATCCGACTACGTCATCTATACAAGAATCTCTTACTTGATACACCATTCTTTACCGCCAAGTATTGTATTGCGGAGGCATCGCGAGGATATCTAGCAACTTTAAGTGAAGGCTTGCTTGATTCTCGGACATACAAGTATAAACTTTTACGACATTTTATGCTTTCTATGTCACAGAATTGGAGCTATTTTCTGCAACAGTATAATAACAACACGAACTCACAGTTTGTATTGGTTCTGCAAGAACCTCCCATGATTTGTCCAGATCCTCGGATAAACGAGCTTCATTCACCTGTGAGATAAGATATGTTGCAAAGTGTTTAGTAAATTTTCAAGAAGAGATCAGATGATGAATATTGAAAAGTGTAATCCAAGTAGGGAACACCAATCAACGCTCCACTGTATCTACCTGTAGTTTACGGATCCCCTGCAATGTACTTTTATAGGAAAGGAGGGAGTACCCCAATGCAACCCCCAAATTTCTCAGAACAGTTGAATCTGTTAAGTCCCTCTGATCAACAAGAGATGACAAATAATCAGATCACATCCACGGATATGGCATAATGATAATTTAATCGGTATATCTAGATTACTTTATGCATGTTCAAAGAATACCGCCCCCCCACACACACACACAACACAAAAAATAATCACTTGTTCAAGAAAAGAGATCGGCAGTAGCATCCCCAAGCATATCATTGGCATGCAAAAACAATACTACCAATTTTACCTGCAAGCGCGAAATGACCAATTTCATACTGATGCCTGATAACAAAGCATTAGCTAAACATAGATTTCCTTCACTGTTTTCAAAGTCAATCGGATTAATTTTGTGAGGCATGGTAGAAGAGCCAATCTCACCAGCTTTGGGTATCTGAAAGACAATTTCCAAAGTGGTGTTAGCATCGTAATTGTGTTATATCTACGTTTCAATCAAATATCAGACTAGAGCAAATACATAGGAGCAACATAACTGTATAACTGAATACCAAATATTACACCAGAGCAAACAATAAAGCCTATATGAACTTTACCTGATTAATTAGACTAAAAAAACATTACCTGTTTGAAGTAACCTAATGAAACATAGCTCCAAATGTCCCGATTAAAATCCAGCAAGATATTGTTGAATTCAGTAAATGCATTGAAAAGTCTTGCGACATAGTCATGGGGCTCTATCTGCATTATAGAATGATTCACAATCATTTCAGATATAATGGAAAAAAGACAAAGCTTAAATCTCAAACTACAGTAGCCGGAAAAAAAACCTATTTCTTTGCAAGATCTTGAATCACGGATGAAGGAAATGGGTCTCAATTACATTTCCGAATGGCATAATACATTATAATGCACGGTATCATCTCCATGAATGCGCTTCATCAACTTATTTACAACAGATTGTGTTCTTCGGAGCATTGACTCTCATTTCACATAGATTACTAACTAGGTATTAATTTCTTTTCCAGAATTTTACACATGGTACAACGTTAGTTTGAGTAGGGTGTAAGTCAATATTGTTGTTCACACTTTCCCCCCTCTTTCAGATATTTTCTTTCTCAGTGTCTCTCCCTTCCTTTTGTTGATACTCCGTGGAAAATGAAGCAGCATTTTTAGGAATCAACATATTCACATCAATACATGTATTTCAAAATTTCAATCCAATATATTAAGCACGTTCAAGTTTATTTATAGCAACAGAAAAATGTATGAAATGCATGTAGATAGCAATGGGTATACACAGAGCAATATGCCAATGATTTAACCATGTCAAGTTCAACTTTATACAATATTACCTGTGTCACATATGGATTGAAGCTTAAGCCCAAGGATTTTATGAATTCCTCTGAAACCTTTGGCCAATTAACATCCGGATATGCAGCAATATGGGCATTGTAGTTCCCAACTGCTCCAGCAAACTTCCCCAATATTGCAATTTTTGGGAACTCTTTACCTTGCTCAATTAGTCTGTGAGCAAAAATTAGCATCTCTTTTCCCAAAGTGGTTGGTGAAGCAGTCTAGACAGAAATAAAGGGAAGAATCAAATAAAAGTACTCTGAAAACTCTTCATACCATAAGTGCTACTTTCACAAGTACTTGTTAGTAGCTATGTGCTGCATGTGATTTCAATAATAATTGCACATGCGAGAGTATAATATTGTAAGCTGCAATCTGTTGGAAATAAGAATGTAGAAGCTAACTGATAAACAGAGAATGAATAAGAGAAAGATAACACAGATTTTAACAAGGAACCCAACTCCCTAAAGAACGGGATGAAATCACGGGAGAATGCCTCGAAGGTGTATGCAATGCATTTTCTCATTGGATACAAGAGGTATGGGGTTTCTTATATAGCCTCCACACACTCTCCAAGTCCCACCACTGGTAGATGTGGGACTAAACTCTGGATGTGGCAAATGGATTTTGGAAGGATACATTTATCAATCTTACATAATAAGTGACGCATACTCTAATACTCCCTCTCAAGCTGGAACACGCAATGCTCAACTTGGACAAATAGAAAGAAATCACTCAAACTCACAATACAAGACATTACAGACAATATCAACTCAACACACACAACTGTCGGTTGTTGTCGAGGACGTTATTTCTCATGCCGTGCAGGTGAGGAGGAACACATGAGCTGGAGTGTGAGTCAAATTGAATCTTCTCGTCGGAGTACTCTAACCCACCACAACAAGTGGACAATTGCTCCATCTCTGAAAGGGCTGAACTGAAAAGCCGTGGAGACATCCTCATCGGAGTCCACGATCGCTGGAGAATGGAGTCTGAAAAAGTATCCTCATCGGAGAATTGGGTCTCTCCCATAATGGCTCAGAGAATGGGATCTCTACTCTGAAGTCCCTATGAAACCACATGAAAACTCTAGCCAACATGGCATAGGGAATGAGATCTCTACTCAGGAGTCTCTATGGAACACATGAAAACTCTGCCTAAAACAAAAGATGAGGATCATAATAAATGATGGCAAACATGTGTACATCTAACCGAGGACTCGGAAAACAATTATCGAGTCTGTAAAACCGAACTGTAGAGTTTGAACAACTAGCTAGTACGGAATCTGACATCTAAATCTAGAACAGACATGTGACTCTACACAATACTCCCCCTTCTTCGATACTTGTCGGAAAACAATGGTCTCGACAAAGTTGGGAGAAGACAAGAGAAATAGGGAAAAACATGAATCAATGATCACTTAGCCAATCTTGATTTTTTATGGCTTTTCTTTTTTTCTTTTTGTAATTTTTTCCGGCTATTTCTTCTAACTTTATAGCAGACTCAACTTTCAAAAAAAATTTCGCGTATGATTTTTTTGTATGCTCCTTTTTTTCTCTTCTCTCTTTTTTTTAACAAAGAAACTTGGCACACTTGGGTCGTAGAATATGCAACAACCCATTGTTGGGCTCTTCCCCCCCTTTTTTTAAGCTGAGCCCATCTCCTTTTTTCACGTTGGGCCTCCCCCTTTTTTTCTTTTAGGCCCTTCTCTCTCTCTTTAAATATTGTGTCTCTTTTCTCAAATTTTTTCTTTATCCCCTTTCGAAACCCAAGAAAAATAGGGTTCCCATAGTGGGAATCCTCTCTGATATCGCCCCCGCCTCTTTTGAGGCTCCTTCGATCGCTGGAGAGGAGGTCTGGGAGGGACTTCCGCATGGAGTCCCAATGGTAATGTTCTTCTGGAGGGAGGAATCGAATATGTTGCTGGAGGGAGATCCGAGAGGGGAGGAAGGTGTGAGCGGAGAGGTTGCAATGCCACCTGGAGGATGCGCCGTGATGGCGTAATGGGTTCCTCACCGCTTGGAGGCAAATAAGGTTGCTTCTTGTAGCTCGCGCCACCTGCGCGCAAAGCTGGAGCCATCTGGGAGAAGCTCGCCTGGAGCAGGGGTGCTGGTAATGAGGCCACCTGACAAGATGAGGTGCAAGGACACCTTCGGCCTTCCCATTTTTTCTTTAGGCTGGTGTTATGGATGCCCGACGAAGATCTTTAGCACCAGGTTGTCTCCTGCTTGAAGGGTTCTGAAGTAGGAAGCGCAAGAAAGGCTCTGGACCTGGAGGTGTTGCCATAAGCTGCTTCTTCTCCTTCTTCTCGGGTGAGAGGAGGTACTGACGAGGTGGTGTGCCTACAGGTTTGACTCGGAGTTGCCGCCGTACTGCTCTGCAGAGATAGATTTGGAGATGTCTGTCAAGGAAGATGCCGCCGCCTGCCGTTGGATCTAGGGTTCTAGAGATGGAACTCTAATTTTTCTTCAAACACTACAAGGACTGCAGATCTAGATTTCGAAGAACCCTAGAACTGAATTTCAAATCTCGAACCATATATGAACATGAATGATCTTCAAAAATAACATCAAAATCAAACCCTGAACAAAACAAAAGAACATAAAATCCTCGAGAATCAAACCCGTTCTAATACCATATTAGAAAATAAGAACGCGGAAGCTAATTGATAAACATAGCATGAACAATAGAAAGATAAATCTTGGAACACATAGATTTTAACATGAAATCCTCTCCCTAATGAGCGGGATGAAACCACTGGAGAATGCCTCATAGGGCTGATCGTTCAATGAATTTTCTCATTGGATACAGGAGGTCTGGGGCATCTTATATAACCTCCACAAACTCTCCAAGTCCCACCACTAGTAGATGTGGGACTAAACTCTACATGTGGTAAATAGATCTCGGAAGGATCTATTTACCCATCTTACATGACAAGTGGCGCATGCTCTAACACAATCCATAAGCCATAGCAATTTGACTTATTAGGCAAGAAACAATCACAACCATACTTTCTTAGGTCCAGTGCAGAAAATATTGAATTTCCATAATTCATCACGGGGAAGATTAAACATATCATATTTATACAAAGGACTTTGCAACCAACTGCCTGCAACCAAGCACGACTATACAAATAGATGTGAAAATTATGCTACACTAGCATATTTGTTGTGTTTGACACGACACAATTATGCCCCTAGGATAAACATTTGGTTAGAAATTCCATGACTGGACAAATAAAGAATATAAAAACCAAAAACCAGGCCTTCCCACATTTAGGACTCACTGCACAAATTATTCACTAACTCATTGAAAATCTAAACCATTGGATTTAATATACTATCCGATACTCTCTCCCACTTTTGTGAGAAAGTCGAAACCAACTTCTCAGATTTCAACATGGTATCAGAGCAGGTCCATTCTCAAGGATTATTCATCATTTGTTCGAGATTCGATTTTGGTATTTTAAAAATTATTATTATTATTATTATATTCTGAAGATCGTGTATCAATTCTTTATATTGTTTTTGAAGTTTCTGTTACATCTTCCGGTTCATGTTTCAGTACAAGATCTCTAGGGTTTTCAGAATACCTAGATCTTCAATCAAGGCCTTGCTCCAGATCCATTGTCGCGTGCAACGACGGCGCTGGTGCGATCCTAGGTCCCAACCCCCATTCTATAGATCTCCAGTTACATCCGCATACAAGGTGCAATCTCCAAGCAACAAGCCGCAAGTCCCATATTCTGATTAAAAAAATTGCTGCACAAGTTAGATTTCCATACGAATCCAAGACACAACTTCTCTCCACACCTCCCAGCCAGAAGAATTCGAAGGGCTCCCCACTGCAACGCGTGGGAGCCTCCCGTGAGCCCCAGCTTTCGTGCACGATCCAGCAACTACGCGGCAAGGAGACTCATCCCATAGGTTGCGTGCGATTCTCCAGCTTGACCCAGCACCGCCTTCACGATCTCCAACAAGCCCTCCACGTGACACAATCGTCGTGCACAACTCCAGGCCGTAGTCCTGGAAACTCCATCACCGCTAGCAAGTGGCTCTCCTCCCTGATGCAGGTCGCTTGCGCCATGCACTAGATCCAAGAGGTTGATCCCCCCATCTTCTTTTCACGCGCAATCCTCCAGGGCGTGAGCACCATAGGTGGTTCTTCTCCAGGAGCGACGCAACATCCTCCGCTCCACGCGCCTTTCCATCACACACCCCCTCCCCTGCGCGCGCGCAAGAAGCAAGCGGCGTCGACGCCCCCCTTTCAATCCGCTTCCTGGCGGCACAACCCCCATGCGGAGGTGGTGCAGCCTCCAACAGAGGCCTCCCACTCCGCACGATCCCATTATGCGCTCCTACGATCATACTCCTGCGGCGGCTGCGTGTGAAGGGTTCCTACGATGGGAACCCTAGGGGAGCCCGACAACATTTAAAAAAAATGGGGATTTATTTGTTTGAAAGCCCAAGTGGGCCAATCTGTCTTAAGTTAAAAAAATTGGGGGGGGGCTACATTATTCCAGGCCCAATATGGGCGAATGTACAAATAAAAAGAGGTTACATACATTAAAAAAATGGTACGCAAGTTAAAAAAATTGCAAAAAAAAAGAGAAAAAGAAAAGCCGTAAAAAATGTTGAACGACTTAAAAAAAAGAGGGAAAAGAAAAGAAGAAGAGAATAGCCAAAAAGGGGGGGATGAGTATAAAAAAATGAATGATGATTTGTAAAAGAAAATGCATGTTTTGTTTCTCTCGTTCACGATTGACACACCGGCAATCCAGATTTCTTTGATCATCTGTCTTCACCGAGCATCAACTTCTTCGTCAGGGTGTGTACTTCTTCTTTTACGACCCGATCAGTTCCCCGCGCTGGACTTCTTCTGCAGTGATTCTTCTCCAGGCACGATAGAGGTACATTCCAATGACCTGCAGGTACGACAGAGATACGTTTCGGTGACTTGATATTGCAACGGCTCTACATGCATGGAAGAGATACATTTCGATATCCTGAAAGTCGTAGACCCGTCCTCGTGTGAGGTATTCTACTAGCAACGGACATATGTTCTTGTGATGTATTGTGTGAAGATGTGTTGTGTACTTTCTTTTTGTTGCAAGCTGCAGCTTTCTCAACTCCAATTTGAGAGGGAGTGTTAGAGAATATAATAGGTGGGTAATTGGACTCACCAAGATCCAATTACCCACGCATGTTTAGTCCCACATGGATGAGCAGTGGGACTCCAGTCTTTCTGAGGGGCTATATAAGGAGCCCCTCACCCCCTGTACTCATTGAGAAATTCAATAGAATATCTGCCCCTTTAAGGGCTTCTCCCGAGGTTTCATCCCGCTTCTAAGGGAGTAGGGTTCCACGTAAATCCACGTGTCAATGTTTCAACTTTCTTTATATTTTTTTGCTCTGTTTATCGATTCCACTTCCACTTCTCAGATTTCAACAGATATTATTACACTTGTGCCCTACTATTGACTGAATGCCCATCCCTCCATCCCCTACTTCCTCACCACAACTGCTCTCTTTCCAACTTGTTGACTATCATCTTCCAAATAATAAAACAAAATGGACAAATCAAAAGAAGGGGAGGTTCGAACCTCTCCCTTTTCCTAAGTGACTATCAAAAGAAAGGGAGATCAACTTGAGTGAAACTAAGTGGAGGTTCGAACTGACTAATTTTGAAGAATCAACAGATGAATTGTGATTAGGGATGAAATGCAACTCGAACCTCTTGCTGCCTTCTTCCCTCATTTGGAAACCGGAGTTTCTTATCTCACTTAATTCGCCCATGCTGTTATCCCCCTTTTGTCAGTGCTCGACTCCGACGGCATTTAGCATGAAGGATCACCCTAACCCCAACCACATCTCCTCGAGAAAGATGTTTTGCTTAGGAAAATCAAGGAGAAGCCAAAGACATCATTGATGACATTTCAAGGGCATTTTTGAGAGATAAATGCAACATCTTAGAGAGATCTCACAGTTTCTGATAGATAGATAAATGGCTCTTTTTTATAGAATTGAGTAAATTTCATTTTTTTTAGAGAACGTCTCTTAATAATAATGAGCTAATCAGCAAGTGGAAAGATGTTAAGTGCTTTGCAGTGCGAGGAAATCCATGCTTGGTCAAGGGACTTATGAGATAGATAGGAAACAAGTCAACAACTGTGAGAGTTTTTGAGACAAATACTAACTTCTAAGTCGACTTGGAACATATTCTCGAGCAAACAAAGAAGCCACCCCTCGGCATCATTTGGTTGCTAGTTATTGGGAAAGAGGATCGTCTAGGGAGCTTTTAGGGGGCCTTCATTATCAAGTACCAGGGGACGGACACCGTCCTCAGATGGTAGGCAATGGAGGATATTCGTTGCGGGGAGCGGTAATAATGTTCAACCAAAGACACCATGGAGATAAGGTTTCC
Source organism: Ottelia alismoides (assembly GCA_037367405.1). NCBI lineage: Eukaryota > Viridiplantae > Streptophyta > Magnoliopsida > Alismatales > Hydrocharitaceae > Ottelia > Ottelia alismoides. Next base: position 142,352 of record JAZKJV010005592.1, on the reverse strand, counting down.
ATAAGATGACGTAGGCCCAATTCTAGCAGGAGGCGTCGAGGGAGAACACTTGTGAAGGTCAGAGGAGAGGATGGAAAGGGTGTGAGATGGGTAGTTGTGGTGCGGGTGGGTAGGATGAAGGGGGGGTTGGAAGCTCTCCAAACTATTATACGTGTACCCTCCCCTTTTCTTTCCAATTACGCTCGTGCCATGACACATGTTCAGAAGAGGAATGGGTTAAAACTAATCAGGGGGCATAACTTCAATGGTCCAAGAAGGTAGGCGTACAAGTAACATTGGAAAAAGGTAAGGGGAAAATTGTAATTGCAAAATCTCATAAGGGCACAAGTGTGAAAAACCCTTACTAAATTGTATGTATACACACACATATATGCATACACACACACACACACACACACATATATGCACACACACACGTGATGTACTAAGAAAAATCAAATTTTATATGAAGATCATATGAAACACGATGGTACAAATATACTACATACAAAAAGCATTATATTAATTTTCAAAGAAATGAGTTAGCATGAAAATTGTTTCATAATACAAGGAAAATGAACCCAACTAAACTAATGCAAATTAAGTCAAAACAAATCAAATAAATCACTTTCTGATCTAACAACCTTAATGTCGTTCTAAATTTGGTATATATTTTTTCTAGTTTGGTGCAAGAATATCTGTAAATCGAACTAATCTAATTTACAACAGGCCACCTGTTGAGATTGTCGAATGGTTCGACAACGGAAAACCCATTAATGGGTCTTCTGGTGGGTGAGGGTGATGAAGAAGCGTTGACATGGATTTGTGATGGAATACTTGTAGCGACAGGGGAAGGCACGGATGTAGACGCGGTCTTGTTGCACCAGAAGGTTTGTGATGGTGCTATGGAAATTCGTTTGCCATGGGTGTTGGGGGGTACGAGTGTTTGGCGACGACCATGCTTCATGGTCGACGATTCAGGAAGGAAGGAGATCGAGTGAAGAGTATCTGTGGCGGGGGTTCCACTGCGGTATAGGAAGATTGAAGTCCTTCGAGAAATTCTGAAGGAGGTCGGGGAGGTGGTGAAGCTTTGCAACTCAAGACTCCGACATGGGGAAGGCTCCAAGGTCGTGGCAACAATGAGGGGATAGAAACCCTCCTTCCCCTCTTGCGCATCGCTGCGAACCTGAAAAGGTTCGATTGCGTTGCGGATGACGCTTGTGGAAGGGGGCCCCATGCCAGCGTCAACTCTGTCGATCATCGGAGGATTTGAAGGGGCGCCTTCAGTGGTGGAAAATCCAATCAATATCGATAATGGAGGAACCGAAGCGGTTGCGCCCATTCGGCAAACCCTAGAGACGCTCGTGCGTTTACGGGGTCGCTTTTGTTTGGTTCCTCGTTGCGGGGTCGGTTCCTTGCCCCATCTTGAAACTGAGTCCCTTATCAGTTATGGACCGATTAGCGATGCTTCCTTCCCAAACCCGGGTAGGAGGTTATTTGGTTCCACCATTCCAAATATCAAGATCCAATTCTCGGGTTCGCTTCTTGACTCAAATTCCATATCCGGGTTGGGCTTCTCTGCTTCGGATCCCCCAAACGAAGGGAGCTCCATCAGGAACCCGCCACTTGGTCTGTAACAACTGGTTGCAGGCAGAGCTTTGGAGCTTCAAAAGGGTGATGCCACGAGGTGGTGGCCGAGGACATAGGTTCACTTTTACCCCAGAGGGGGCAACCTGTTCTACTTTACAAAATGATGGTGACATCAGCAGAGCGGTAACCTTGATGTGGCCACATATCCTAGACGTTGGCGGGCGAGTGGGGCCGAAACCAGGGCGAGGAGGAGCTCTTCCGAAGCGAGCAACGATCTAGCTACATTGCACAAAAAGTAGGGATGGTGCTGAGAGCTGCTCCTTATCGAAGACGCCCTCGAATGGATCAACACTCGACATTGTGGAGAATATGATGCCATTTTCACGCAAACGACACCTTACATTTGCATTGGAATTGGAGATGAAAGTGCTTGAACACGAGCGAGAAGGCGAGGGTCGTGAAGGGGTGGTTGGTGTAGGCGGAGGCTTGATGATGGAATCTACTTCGGCTCAAGAAGTCATCGATGCCCCTGGGTTTCCATCCAGCAGTGGCGGTCAGAGAAATGAAAACATGGTTGAGGGCTCGATGACGATGGAAGTGAGGATGTGGTAGAGAAGGGACTTGAATTCGATGTAGCTGAGAGAGTGGGTGTGAATTGGTAGGGCTACCCCCTCGATTTCCCAATGAAGTATCTATTTTGGAATGTGTGTGGCTTGGGTCAACCAGAAAAGCGATTAGCGGTGGGCTTTATGTTGGCTACATTGAAGATCGACATGGCTTGTTTGCAGGAGTCTAAGATCAACTCGTGGGAATCTGTTAGATGGAGTTCCACATGTGGCCCCCGTCTCACTGATTTCAGGTCATGACTAGCAGCTGGAAGTGCACGTCATATTGTGTTTGCACGGAAAGGGGGCCTCTTTGACCTCGTTGATGAGTTGATCCTCGTTCATTCAGTCTCTGTTTCATTGGTGAGCAAGGCAGACCACTCATGTTTTGTGGTTACTTTGGTGTATAGAGTGGCGAAGACATCCACAAATGAGGCACTGTGGGAGGAGTTGTAGAAGATTAGGTGCATATTTCTAGAGATGTGTGGTTGGTGGGTGGCGACTTCAATGTCATGCTATACACAAAGGTCGGGTGGGAGAGGTATGCAGGACCCTATGTTTTGTTTTTTTATACAGATTGTGGAGGAGCTTGCCTTGGATGTATTAGATGCAACTAACTGTTATACATGGAGGTGCACATTATCTCGATCACATATTGGTCGCTTTCTGCTATCTATTAAGGCCTTAGAGATCTTTAGCTTGACTGTCGTCACTTCACTTCCCAGATCATGTTCAGATCACATGCCTTTGTGTCTGGATACTTGTAGTGGCAGAGACTTGTCATCATACTTCATATTTGTGTGGTGTTGGCTGTTGGATGGAAGATAGTTTCGTGACATGGTGAACACTTTTTGGTCAGAGCTGGAGGTGGAGGGGTCGGTTATGGCTTGTTTTGTATTAAAGTTGGCAGCATTGCGCCATAAATTAGCTAGTTTCATGAGGGATTATCGCAAGGAGTAGGGGCTGACGAGAAATCAGGCATAAGATTGGATTCTTTGAAGGATGACATGGTGCTTGATGAGGAGTTGGCCACTTGAGGGGTTGTGAAGAAGATCTTGGAAGAGGACATGAAGAGCAAGTATGAGTTGAGGCAAAGGTCATGGTAGAAGTGGCTAAAGGAGGACCAAGGTTCAAGAAAGTGATATGCATATACATTCGAACAGGTCACTGAATAGTGATTAAGTGGTATGCAGGGGCATATGCGGGCTATATCGATTCTACGTGATTTTCTATTTTTTATTTAAAAATAAATAAATATCTACAAAAGTGACTACAACTAAACTGAATTTATGAATAAATGTGGTCCAACAGAAGATCTAAGAAAATGATATTCATGTAGAGCTCAAAATAGTACAACTAAATATCAAAATCATCAAAGATAGTATTACATAATCTAATTTAATATATAAAATCAAAATAATACAACATTTGGATCTTCATATCTGGATTCGATTACCCAACTGGATCTTAAACGGGCGCATGAAGTGCGTATGCGCCTGCACAATCTGCATATGCGGGCCATATATGCGCAAATCAGGTAATCGGTGCGCTGAGGAGGCCGTTTAGGCATATGCAGCCGCATATGCGACCGCACAGACCGCTTTCATAAACAGAGAGGAGGACGATATTAATACAAGATTCTTCCGCACTATTGCTAATGGTAGGAGGAGAAACATGATCCATTCGAATGAGGTACAAGGTGAGGTCTTCCATGGGAAGGGAGAGGTCACGACCGCTGTGACATTATTTCAAAGGGAATGAGCAATCGCGGAGGCTAGGTGTTGGTGTGAGACAACTTTCTGACCTGAATGTGGACAAGCTGACGAGGTTGTTTGACCCGTTGGAGGTTCGTGAGACTGTTTTTGGCCTAAATCAGGACGGGTGCCCCAGGCCAGAGGGCTTTCCGGTCTTCTTTTTAGGGAGTTTTGGGATCTTGTTGTTGCGGAGGTAATAGGGGTAGTGACAAAGTTTGCCGAGGAAAATTTTGGCTTTGACCGAATCAACAGACCGTTTATTTTCCTACTTCTCAAGAAGGATGCCGCGACACGAATTGAAGACTACATGTCGAAGACGTTATCCAATGCGATCTATCTGATCATGGCAAAGATGTTGGCCAACCGGCTTAGGCAAGTGTTGAACAAGATCATTTTGCCAGCTCATAGCGCTTTTTTACCTAGCAGACAACTTATGGACTGTGTGGTTACAACCAAGGTTTGAAAAAACGAAAGGCGGAACGAGGCGTTTTCCCTATAAGCGAGGCGAGGCGTAGCCTCGAGACGTAAGCCTCAGTTTGTATAGAAAAATAATTATAAAATGTATAATAAGTATATTTATTGGGGGGGCAGGTTGGTCCCTCCTTGTGGGGGTTGCAGGGGGCAGCGCCCCCATTCCAAAATTTTTTCTTATATGGGTATTCGAATTCGCACGTAGTGTTTTATATGTTTAAAGGTGTAATAGTAAGAGTTCGCTGAAAAAAATTGGACATGCTAATGGTAAATATGAATATGAAAGAGGTTAAACTTAAGCATTCATCTTGCATAAATATATACTCAATTAGACCTTTATAAACATATGAAAATACGAAGAGAACTAATTATTTTCTTTAAAAGATACTTAAAAAATCCCCTAACGCCTCACCTAGCACCTCGTCCCGTCTCATCGCCTCGCCTCGACCGCCTCAGGCATCCGAGGCGCACGCCTCAGCCAGGGGGTCCGAGGTGGTTGCCTCAAGGTGTTCTCTCACCGCCCCGTTTCGCCTCGAACGCCTTTGCGCCTCGAGGCACATTTTTTAAACCATGGTTACGACTTCCGAGATTGTGACAGACCAATGTAGGAGGATATTGAATGGTGTTCATTGGAAAGTGGATTTCTCGAAGGCCTACGCTTGTATCAACTGACGATTTCTTTGGGCCTCGCTCCATATGAACCTACATTCTCATATAATATCCAGGTCCATACTACCTCCCCTCCTAAAAAAGTTTCTTATACACGGGAACAACATAAAAGGGTCATCCACTACACTCCAACAATATCGAGACCTGGTTGGCGGTTTAATCCCACAAAGTTACGAATAAAAAGCAATGATTCATCAAATCAAGCATTTGAGAAGGGTGAAGTGAAGGCAAGAGCCCATATCCTGCTACTCGTCACTGATAAGGACCAAAAATATGCTACAATGACCAGACTATTCGAAGAAAGATCCATCAACTATGGTCAAACATGTGAACAAGAAAATGGTTAAAGTATATCAATCTCTCAAATTATATAGTCATATAAGGTTCGAGCATTCACGATGGAATGGGATGCCCGAGCACATGTCAAAGTAAAAATGTTCACATCATAGGAGTGATATTGCAATCTCCTACTTGAATCTCCATGTTGCCTTAGATTTTGACTTCAACATTACTCTTCCTATATAGCATGAATGCAAACATTGGTGAATAAATAAATCAAAATCCTAATCTAGAGTAGAGTATTTAGGACAACTCGATCTGCATGGAGATGTGCAACTCCACACGACCACCTCATGTCCTCTACAACTTTGGTCCGAGGCCATCAGTTATCATTGAGTTCAAGAAAATAGAGGAGAGTTTATTGTCATTATTGGATGATAACACACAATATAAAGAGGACATTGAACTAGGATGAGTTCACATTGAAGTCCACTAAAAAAGAGTCGAAAGCTTAAGACACCTCAAAGTTAAAGAACCTTCAAGATGCAAAGATAACCTTGTCGCATAAACAAAAATCCTTTCAGGTCTTGAGTTTCCCTACCAAAGGTCACATTTCACAATCACGTATAAAACTTGCCCGCCACGTGCTCACACACATCAAGGTTCTCATACCTAGACCAAGACTTTCCTAGGATCATGACTTTATCATTGAGTCAAAGTTGCATGTTGAGGTTTCAACCTCACAATTACGCTCCCTTGCCATTGTTCTCGCATTCTCTCTAGCCACAATTACGGATCTTGTCAACCCAGATGATTTGACAAGCTTCAAAATTATGACCTTTTGAAAGTTCCAACCTCCTCAATAAAGCTAAAATCCAAGGTCGCAAACTTCCAGAGGTTTGAATCACCTCAAAAATAGTTAAGCCCTAACTTCATGACCTTCTCGAGGATGCATCCTCCCTAAACATGGGTTTTTTACTAGTAGGGGGATTCGAACCCTAATCCTCTAAATTGGGAGCCACTACCTTGATCATTAAGGTCCAGGTTTTTCCAGGTTTTTTCATATATGCCATTAAAGGGCACATGGATGGCATCTGATCATCTCAGCCTTCCATATCACCCCAAGGTTCCAAGCACAAGGACACAGTTCTTGATTATTCTAAGAACTTGTGAGATTGTTAAGCAGAAACTGATATATACGTGGAGGTCATCCCCCAATTACATTGTACTTATTCAAGCGTGAACAAGGTTCATCCCCAAGTTTGGTTGTGTGAATTTTCCAGATATATTTTGTTCTCTTTAGAAGCATACATCATTAAATAACCCGAAATCGGAAAGTAAATGATAAAGACATAAATACCAGAAGCAACACTTTTTAGATGACTATACAATATTAAGAAAGGACACAAAAAACAAACCAATACCTGTCCATGCGTACGTGACAACATCGGTATGCTGGCATATTCCTCGGACATATTGCGTACAGCTTTGCACAAATCGATCATGACACAGAATACGACACCATTAAGTGCCTCTTTCAACATTAAGGCATATGCTAAATTGTTGATGTCCTCAGATGTACATGCAAAATGAAAAAATTCAAGTACCTATATGAGACACAATAGTTCGTATTAGAAGATGCCTTGGGCCATAGTATATGTTTTCTCAATCAATAAATTGAATTATACTACCAAGGTACATGATCTACCTTGGAAACCTCCAGGTGGGACTTGCACTTATCCTTTAGAAAATATTCGACAGCCTTGACATCATGATTTGTCACCTTCTCGATATTCTTCACGTCTGCTGCATCATCCAAGCTGAAATCTTTTATGATTCCTTCCAAGTACGATATTGCATCTTCACTAAAAGCTGGAACTTCTATTATTTCAGGAATTTGGGAAAGCCTTATTAACCACTTGACCTAAAACATTGAACAAAAAAATTTCACTAAATATCATGGTAAACATTAGGTAATTGGCGATGATTCACATTTAAGAGAGCATGTCCCTAGTAAAAAACAAAGGAAGGCAACCTGAAACATAAACATATGCGAGTTATCAGGATATAGAAAAGATTACAATATTGTTTGTTACATCGGCTATATACATGACGGAGACCTCCTTATAGAAATGACTTCACTTATATAGTTATTTCCATCTCCATTTTCCCAAAGATACCGAGGAACTAATAAAGGAAAGAACTAAAATCTGAAAAATACACTCAAATAGGATGTCCGTTCAAAAGATTGTATTTCCCTATTTTCAGAAAAAAAACCTCACCAAGTTTGTTTTTGTCTTATTCGCTAGAGGCTGTGCTTGTTTAAACTAAAATCACTAACCTTAATACTGCATTTCTTTCCACTATCATGCGGTCGTTTTGAAATTTCCAATGGCAGGGACAAGGTTCACGTAATAAACATAACAACAGTTACATAGAAGATAACAATTCATCAAATTTCACAATGATCCTACAGAGAGATCCTTCTACACTATGAACCTTAGCCCATGAACGACAATTCACGCTGCAAGGGGCAACATTCAATAAAATACCATCACCGCACGACACTGTAGTACATCCGAGGACATCCTAAAGCACGAAAGGACGTGACCGTTCTTGTTTGATTTAGATCCTATCAGTTTTCACGTTAGAGTTAGGCTGCGCATTTGATAACAAGCAGCTCCTTACTCCATGTATGGTGCTTGCGACGGATGTAGCAAAGCTGGCTCAATTTCAGTTATTCGGTTGCCATTAATATGTAACACAAGAAAATCATTCACAGTGTGCATGGCCAAAATGCTGAAACAAACATGAAAAATGATGAGCGGTTACAAAACGTTCGTGTGCAAATTACTCAGCCAAAGACCAGCCGAGCATCTCGTAGCCAAGCATTTGTAGACTGTTGGGCCTTTTTCTTGTTTGTTACCACGCTTAGGTTGTGCTATTATGTAATTGGCATTCCAGCTATACACATTAACATCGATCAAGCAACTAAATTTGATCCACAATCACTCTCGCAGCCTGAAAAATCCCTCAACCACAAATACTAGGCTACAACAAATGTCCTTGCAATCACCAAAATCCATTATTTCTTCGGAAATTTCAACCACGCAGTTCGTAGCAACTATTCGGATAACTAAATTTAAGCTGCGAGCGCTCAAACCGCTTACCTCAACCATAACACGGTAACGGATCAGCCCGTACTCGCTGAAAAACGGACGCAGCTCAGCAATCCTCCGCTCGTAGCGGCCGTCCAGGGGCGACAGAGCCGTTAGATTGGACAATTCGAGATCGGGCAAAGCCTTAATGCTGCTTCTATCCATCTGCGGCATCACGAAATCACCATAATGAAAAAAAACTCTACATTTAGACCAACTATCAATTGATAAAAATAGACGATCGATACTTAACAGATGACACCTCGACGGATACAGATTGTGGTCGTTGGGCGACACCGATCGATCGAGAGGTGATGGAAATCGGGTTGTGGTGGATTGCAGAGGATGGACATCGGAAACGGTGGAGGCTGAGGGGGGTGGCGGCAGCTTCCATGGAAGTGGAGAACAGTGAGGAGTGGAGAGGAGGAGAGAGACCGGAGTCGGACGGGGTCAGGGTTAGGTTTAAAAAAGGAGGGTAAAAATCGTTTTTATTACGATTATACCCCCACAAGTTTTCCATTATGGCTCACAAGAAACGGGATATAGCAAAGCTATTAACAAGCATATCAAATATTAAAAGATATTTTATATAAGATTTAATGGGGCTTCCCCGCCTCTTATTTTGGCATTTTTTTATTTTTTTTTGAAAATATCACCATGTATATTCATCCCTATATCCCTCTTTTATATGTCATTCGAATTTTGTCAGAAACAGAGACTCCTACGACCTCCATCGAGATATTGTCGATTTAAAAAATCATACGACCATTAAAAAATGATTGTCTGGATGGAGGCCCTAGGAGTCTCTGTTTCTGACAAAATTCGAATGGCATATATGATGGATATATGAATGAATATACATGACGACATTTTTCAAAAAAATAAAAAATGCCGAAAATAACGCGGGGGCAGTCTCATTAATCTCTATATAATATCCGATGAACAATAGAATAAATAGTAACAACCCATGTATAATCTATATTAATCTATATCTATATACCTATTATAAAATTGGGTTTTTCACCTAGCTATTGACACGTGTCTTCCCCACCTTCCTCTATTCTCCACCCGTATCTCTCTTTGCTCATTCTCTCCACCTCGATCTCTCTCTCTCCCCCTTTCTCTCTCTCTTTCCACTCTCTCCCTCTCTCCATAAGGCTCTCCTCCCTATCTATCTCTCCATTTTCTCTTCTCTCTCAAACGTACTCATCCCACTCTCTCCCCTCTCTCTTTCCACTCACTCTCTGTAACGTCCCGTGCTTAGGTCCCCGGTCCGTTATCGAAGAAAATTGGCTCTGACAACTAGTTGGGTACGGGCTCAAATGGACCCGTTGGCAACCACCCAAAATGCTTAAGACCAAGTTGTCAAGTAGTAGTCCCCATCACTTATAAACCACGTCCACACTTCGTGAGTTTTAGATATGGCACTATGTTTGGGGTTGGGGTGTTACAACCTCCCCCACTTATATTCGCAACGTCCTCATTGCGACATGGCCCATCACTTTTCCCAGTGATAGTGGCGGCTGCACGCTCCGGGTAGCCATTTCCTCCAACCTCTTTGTAGGGGCGGCTCCACCTCTCGGGTAGCCCTTTCCACTATCAAAGAGAATTTGGCTCTGATACCATTTGTAATGTCCCAGGCTTAGATCCCGGTCCGTTATCGAGAAAAACTGACCCTGACAACTTGTTGGGTACGGGCTCAAATGGACCCGTTGACAACCACCCAAAATGCTTAAGGCCAAGTTGTCAAGTAGTAGTCTTCATCACTTATAAACCACACCCATACTTCGTGAGTTTTAGATATGGCGCTATGTTTGGGGTTGGGGTGTTACACTCTCTCTCCCTCTATCCTCCCTGTTTCTCTTCTCTTCTCTCTCAAAGGCATCCATCTCTCTCTCCCTCTCTTCTCTTTTTCTCTCTCTCCTATAATATATTTGTTAAATTAAAAACTATAAATATTATATTTCCTTTTATATTTAGTACATATATCAGTTTGTGGTTTTATATTTGAACATAATACTTATATTATAACAATTAAAAAAAGAACTATTACAGAGAGATTGATGGAAGACGGGCAACAAGCTGCGTCGTCAATCCCTTTTGGATAACAAATCCAATTCTTTGAAATACAATATCTATAGATCTGAGAACCATAACATTGTTGTGCATAATCCTTTAGACCCTTTTGCGAAGCTCTATTGCTTTAGCAGCCAAAAATTCGAAGGTGTCAAAATCAAAGGGAATGAATACATATTGATGGTCAATATATGCCTTCTCATGCTTAGCAACTTTAGCCGAGGCAGCTTTCTGTGCAGCGTGTCCCGCAATAAAATCACTCCTTATCGGACTCACCAATGAAGAAACTCCAGTCAGATCAACACATGCATGCTTCCTTCCAGCCCATCCAAATATTAAAATATCTGTTGTCTGAGTGTCGATCTCCCCTCTAGTGGATCCGTCAAAAACTTCGCAGGTGCTTCTTTCTTTGAAGCAACTCCAGCATGTCTGAGTACATCATAAAGGACATCCCTTACAAAATCATGTCTATATTTAAAACCTGGGAATTCACGACAATGAATTGCATGCTCCTCAAAAAGTGTCCAAGCATGATTTGTGGCATACTGGCAAAGGCTCATCAGCTGAAAAAAGAAGAATCAGAAGACGATACTCGAGGATAATGCGATACCCAATAGGTAACATATCCATCCCAAGGCCCTCAATAGGGGTAGCAAGGAGGAAGTCTTGAGCATGTTCAGCCTGTTAACAACGATAAATTGCTTTTTGCCTAACAGTCATGTCAAACTTAATTTCCATTTCTTCAACAATTTTGTTAAAAAGAGAACTCGCCAAAGCATTCTGGGCTTTAAGGGGGGCGGTATCCTTGTTAGCAAAACATGTAAGATCGAGAGATGGAAGTGTGGTACGTAGGCCCTTCAAAGCGTATAGAAAGTCAGAATCCATATCTTGTATCCTACTGTCTCGTAAAATATGGTCTTCAAGCACCCATGATTGAGCTCTAGAGGCCACGAAAGCATATGAGGAAGCCTCAAGAGCTGAATGAAGATCGAAACCACCAAGTCTGATAGGTAATGATGCCACCCGCCATTGAAGGTCACCAAAGAAAGGGCCTCTACGAACCACAATATCCTCAATAGCCCCGTGAAGCCCTTTGTCAAACCACGCAGCAGCTCGTTCCATGTATGTAGGTTGACATGTCCTTAAGCCAAATATAAGCTTGGCAGTGCCCATACAAGATCGTAATAAAAGAAGCTCACTTTGTGGATCCTCCAATTGAGGGAGTAAGTGCATTAAGTCAACAGCTTTTGTGACCCTCATCATAGCCAAGTCTTTAACAAAGTCCTTGTCCCTATTCACTGAACCTCCAAGTAACCTCACTCCCAGCACAGGCATCCCAATATCCACGGGAAACAACCCTTTGCAGATCTTCTGTTTGAACAATTTTGTATTTTTCAGTGGATCAAAAAATTAAATCTAATATAGAAATGCATATTTTTAAATAATATTACTTGAAGAATAATCCCTTTAAAAGATAGATACATTGTACGTAATATGTTCCTCTATATTTTGCTAATTACGTTCTAAGTTTATTTTTATAAGTCAACCTCTTAATTTCATACCTTTTATGATCCAACTCGAAAGTTATAACCATTTTTTATCTTTTAGGCTTTTTAAATACTATTACCTGAAGTACAATCTTTTAAAAAGATAGATAAATTGGACGTAATATGTTCCTCAATAATTTGTCAATTAAATTTTAATTACATTCTTATAAGTTAATTCTTAATTTCATACTTTACCCTAAAAAAGTACTCATTGTATTCGAATGATTTTGTATTTTTCATCGGAGACATTATTTCAAAGCTAAAAAATAATCTTAATATAGAAAATGTAATTTTTAAATAACATAACTTGAAGTAAAGTTTCTTAAAAAGATAGATAAATTGTACGCAATATGTTCCTATATAATTTGACGATTAAGTTCTAAGTACATTCTTATAATTCAACCTCCTAAATTCATATTTGTTAGGATTTTTAAATAGTATTACTGAAAGCATAATCTTTTCAAAAGATAGATAATTGTATGCAATATGTTCCTCTATGATTTGTCAATTAAATTCTAAGTAGATTATTATTTTTTAACCTTCTAATTTCATACTTTTTAGATTTTTTAAACAATATTACCTGAAGTACAATCTCTTTAACGTCTTAATTTCATTCTTTACCCTAAAAAACTACTCACGCTGTGAAGCGCAGGCAGACTCCCTAGTATAATTAAAGTAGGACTCTCCTTACTTCTCCCCATGTCTTACACGTAGTTGCCTCTAGCTTCTTCCCTTCCTCCATTAATGTTCTCGGTGCCTCCACTCCCTCCCTCCTGACAGTTGTACAAGCAAATAATCTTGGCAATCATCCAAGCAAGAAGATGTCATGTGTTGCAGCTGAAAATACGAAGCGAAGGTTGTCTCGCTTCATTCGCCAACATGTTGCACCGATTCTCAGATACAATGAGAGCCTCCAACTCTCTCCCAACCATACCGTACACGATGTCTTCCTCGACGCCAATATATCGTGGACCCATCTCGCCCCCAACCTCCTCCTCCTCCTTTGCCTCTACAACACCCTCTGCACCTACCTTCAACACATCGAGTATGTCATCAGTGAGATTGAGCTCATTCGCACAGACGTACTTTATCACAGATGAAGAAGATGATTAGTATCAAGTTCGTGCTTGAAGACATCGAGAGGGTAATAACTTATCGTTGTCACATTTGTCTCTTCGTTTCTCCTCTTATGTTTATGGTGTTTTCTCAAGTTTGTTTATTTTCCATTGATGCTTTAATGCAGACGTTGAGGAAGATGATAGAGGGAACTTCGAAGGCTTTGATGGAGAGGCATTACAACTTGCACGCACGCTTAATTAACGATGTTGTTAGAGCTAAGGCAAAGCTTACAAATCTGAATCGAAGTAAGATCTTGTTGGAATGGGAGAAGGCAGGCATCGCCATAAGGAGCGTCAGGTTCCTCGTTAGGTTCCTCCTATGGTTTAATGTAGCGAGAGATATGTGGATGCTGTAGTTATTTGGATCAGAAATTTGTGAATTCCTTTGTAGATCCTTCTGGTGGTTCCTTTGGGAGATCATGAGAAGAGGCGTATGCGATGGATGCTCCTAAGCTGTCTCTACGGTCTTTATTTAGGTATATTATCTGCCTAGAGTTTAGATATGGGTTGTGACGAGTCGCTAAATACGGTGTTTAATTTGGTCACGTTGTAATACGCGTACTTAGCGATTCGGTCAGAACCGAGAGAAGATCTCCGTGAAGAGTGTCTCGGCTTTAATTTATATCCCGGGCAAGTCCGGGGTCGAACACAGGGAGGCAAAGGAACAACTTTGGGGTTAATTTTCAAATTTAAGATCTAGATATCCAAATGCGGTTTTTTTAGATTTTTTTTTAATGCAAAAACAAAGGTGAAAGGCAAATGCAAGTGAATTACGACACTAAGAAATCATACAACAAGGCCAAATTAATTTTAATATCAAATTAATCCAATTCAGCCAAATTATATTTTTTCTAGAATCCTAATCTAGCAATGAACACAAAACACATTTTTTTTGGAATTTTAGGGGTTAAAACGCAATAACTAAAAATGCACACTTTTTATGGGTTTTTTCGCAATTTATCACACAAACAGTAAGCAAAAATCATGAAAAAATTACTGGAACTCAAACATGATGCAAGGAAGCTACAATAATTTTTTTGGAAATTTTTGACAAAATATGATTTTTTATGTATTTTTTAGTGGAAATAGAGTGACAGTGAGTAATTAATTCCTAATAAATCCACAATATCAAGTTAATTAGAGTGTGAATTATTTCAAAAAGATATTTTCATGTGGAATCCAGGAGACTTGAAATTTTGCAAAAATGATGTCTGTGGATTTAATTAAAAATCAAATAATAATTTCACTCTATGAATTATTTCAGGCACAAGACATCTCCATTTTAGATGAAATTTGGACAGTAAGTTAATCATACATCATGGCATCATTCCTAAATTTTGTGGAATTTTTAGAGCAACAGTGTGTGAGATATAATTTTAAGAATCCAATTTGAGTAAAATATGAAGAATTTCAGTTACACAATTTTAATTAATTACCCAAACACCACAAAAATACAAAGAAATATCCGCAAAGTAGAAAATTAGTTGCTCTACATGAAAACATTTTTCATTGAATAAAAAGATGCACTACAGGTGTCCAAATTAGTAGCCAAATATAGGGGTGTCTTTGCAAATCAGAAATTGAAAAGATAATATAAAACATGAACAGGGACTGAAATGTATTTACATAAACTTAACAGGACAAGAGCGCAATTTTTACAAAATAAAAAATTTAAAATGGACCTTCTTCTACAGGTGCGCAGGTGGAAGATCCCAAAAGGGGGAGTGGCGTCGGCGGCGGCGGAGGTCGGCAGCTCCGCGCGGGGATACGCGCGGTCGTGCGCTGGCTGAGGGAGGTTGTCGGCGGGTGGCTAGGAGTGGAGTCGGCGAGGACGGCGACGAGCTGCGGCGAAGAGGAGGAGCACGTCGGTGGGAGAGGTGGAGGAGCGCGGGTGGCCGCGCGGTTGGTGGACACTGTCGGGCGGCGCGGTTCGCGGCCGCGCGGAGGGCGGCACATGTGCACGTGGCCGGCGAGCGCCGGTGGCAGGAGGAGAAGGGGTGGGGAGCGGCGGCGCTAGAGCTGCTTCCCCCTCCCCTCCGTTACCTTTTTTTATTTTTTTTTATTTTTTTACTGTTTTGATTAAAAGGAATTTTTTTTGTTTTATTTTTTTCTTTTTTTTAATTTTCTTTAGACAGGAAATATGTACACAAAAAGAAAAGGGGGGAATGATAGTGGGAAAATGATGGTGGTGGAATAAACAAATGAAGGGTGTATGGGTGGTAATGTAGTAGACAAAAAAAATGTAAAGATAAAAATAATAACAACAAGATTAAAATAAACTTACCTAAGATGGACGCGGGTGCCTATGGAGTGCTCACGAGAGCACGGTCTTCGCTCAAATCGCCGGCGTGCGATGAGCTCGAGCAGCGCGCGGGTTGCGGCTGCGATGTTGGCCAAAAAGCCAACGGATCACACCTGAGAGAGGGCCGTCGTCGCTCGACCGCGGTTGCGTCGCTGTCACCGATTCAACTCAGAGAACTAGGCTCTCCTCACATAAAGATGGATCAAAGGCAAATTGAGGAGGATGGGATGTATATAAAGATGATGGAATGAGAGGTTATTAAAGTGATGGAGTTGAATGGGAGGTTGTATTATTAATGGAGTTGAATGGGAAGTTGGGAAAAAATGGTGGAATGATGGAGTTGAATTGGTGGTTATTGTAGAGAATAGAAATTAAATAATAAATAAATAAATAAATAAATAAATAAATAAAGTTGGCTACCTTAAATACAATAAAATAAAAAGAGAAGAGAAATAGTGGAGAATTTACAAGGGAAGACAAACAACATGTACACATTTTTTCTACTTTTCTAATATGTAATTTTTTTGTCTTTTTAATAAGATATATTTACAACGGAAAAATACAATAAAAATACTACAATTAAAATACAACATAAGTATGATTTTTTTGTATTTTTAGTAATTAAGAAAGATACAATAAAAATTAAAGAAATAATGAATATATACAAGGTATACAATGTACATCTAGGTCCCAAAACCTAACTTTTGCAAATGAGCTCCGATTTTAATAAAACCACTTCCGTTGGATAGATAATTTTCTAACTTGAACTTTAAAAGTGAGTTTGGTGAATTTGGAGTTCATACGGAGCGGGAATTTGGCTTGGAAGTTGGTCTTTACGGCTTTTTCCCCTTTGGGATCTAGGAGCATTTATTTGAGGTAAAATTTGTTTTGTATTTTTTTATTTTTATATACATTGCTATGAACACATTGGAGAAAGAATTAGACAAAAAGAAGTTGAAATGAAATTATTAAAAATAGATGAAGTTTTGGGCTATTTACATGTGAAAAACTCCCTTATTTTGGCGGCTTTTTATATGTAATTTATTTTGTACAATCTAATATACAATAATTAATGTGTTTTATTTACAAGAGTCATTTTGTTAATTTATAAATTTTATATACATTTATTAGGGAATTTACTCGTGGATTTTGCTATGATCAAGATATTGAGATGATGAATCGTGGATTCATCACCCTCCTATACTTAAACTTTACTAGTCCTCGAGCAAATAAAGAATGAATAAGTTAGGTTAACCCCTGTCTGTGGATGTGAAAACAAGACTTGATCCGTTCAAGAACTCTCGGTTTTAGAGATCCTAAAATTCTAAGCTGAACCAAGCTCTAGTCAAAAGGTATCCAATTTCCCTAATCATCAGACTCTCTTTGTATACATATATAGTAGGGATATGACTTTAAGTGTTGACTGCAGTTACAAGAGTAGAGTCACAACGTCACCAAGGTTCCAGTCCAAGAGACTCTCCTAAGGACCCGATCCTCAACACTAGGGAATAAACCATTTCTTGCATCCAATCCACCGTCTCTTTAGTTGTCAGACTTGAAAGTGTAGATGGAAGGCCAGTTGATGGAGGGCATAGGATTGTGTCATTTCTTCTCTCCCTCTCATTGGAACAAGGATCCTCTCGAGTGCCTTATTACTCAACACATATTTTTGGTGTTGATCAGTGCGTCCGTCAAGAGAAGTTGGAGTCGTCTGCACTTGTTTTCCTGGGAATACACCGGGGTGTGCCTTTTTTGAGTATCTATTGTACCTTCTACACACAGACTTGTAGCATTTACGATGCAGAGCCCTTTTTTGGTGCAAGCCCGACTCCTGGTCCTAATAGCGGTGGTCCAAGTGGACACTTTGAAATGG
This sequence comes from Ottelia alismoides, assembly GCA_037367405.1. Taxonomy (NCBI): domain Eukaryota; kingdom Viridiplantae; phylum Streptophyta; class Magnoliopsida; order Alismatales; family Hydrocharitaceae; genus Ottelia; species Ottelia alismoides. Next base: position 124,931 of record JAZKJV010005592.1, on the reverse strand, counting down.
TTGGGAGCGCTCGCCTTTGGTGGAAGCTCTTTTGATAATTGACTTTGTGGAATGAGAGCTTTTCTTTGACATTTCATTGTTTTGTAGTGTTTTTGGCTAGCTCCACTGCTTTTACCAAGAGTTGGCGCACACTGATCAACAATTTTTTTATTTTATCACACCCTGGCACATAGGTAGATGTCAAGAGATAGTACAAGAACCATGTTCTCATACTGGCTAAAGATGCTGACACTCAGGTTTCATGAAGCCTTCATTGATTTTATCCCATCCTCGAGCATCATCAAATCAAGTCCAAACTCAAATCCCTCATCCTAGATCCTCAAGTGAAATTTCAACTCATCTCATCATAACTGCAGTCGTGTATGTGAGGTGTTGGTCATATTCTTAAGGTAGAGACTAAACATGCAATATAGCACACAAATCTTTCAAACTAGGGAAATGTGAATAATTAAGTCCAAGACCCTAATGACTAAGGCTGATTAACTCAAAATCTCAAGAGCCCATAAACCAAGTGTTCTTGAACATCACTAGTCTTGTGTGAAAGTGAATGTGTCAGGGGTTAAACCAACTTATTAGTTAGTTTTTTTAGTGTTTTTTATGATTTTATTTTAAGTTTTACAAAAAGTGTTTTTTTTCAAAAAGGTTTTTTTTTCAAAAAGGTTTTTTTTTTCAAACAAAGGCAAACAATTTTTTTTGTTAGACAAAGGCAAAGATTTTTTTTTGAAAAAGTTTGTTTTGTTTTTTTTAAAGAGGATTTTTTTGAAAAGTTTTTTAGCAAAAAAGAAAAAAGAGTTTTTTTAGGAAAATTTTTTTACCCACCCCATAATTATTGTATAATATATACAAAAATGCGTGAAAGTACGAGCTATGGGTAAAGTATATATGTAATATATACACGCCCCCCTATACTTAGCATGTGCTATGTCCTCATGGCACAAGAAGCGAGAAAAACACATAGCTCGTGCTAAGCGTAGGATGGCTAAAGTAATAAACAGTATAGAAGTCGATCCGCCCCCCCTATACTTAGGCTCTGGACAGCCTAAGTGTAGAAGAAGAGCAAAAATGGGGCGGACGAGGTCAAGAAGAGAAATGGATGAGTATACATATGGAGGGCAACGGCTCCCCCTATACTTAGGCTCTTGGCAAGCCTAAGTATAGGACAAGAATAAGTGTATGAACCGATGTGATCTGGAGAATATACAAAGAAGGGCGAATGTACAAGAGGAATGAATCTTCTAAGATGTTGAATCTTGATGCTGCGTCTTCATGATGAGTAATATGATGTATCTGCTATGTGCTCGCTCTGCATGAAGTTGATGACCTCGACTTGGACTAACTGCTCTTTTGAATCCACAAAATGCTTCAACAGTTGTCCATTTACCACATGAGACTGTGCACCATTTGTGAGATCAGCTATCTCTACACTTCCATTCTCGTGCACTTTCTTAACAACAAAGGGTCCCGTCCATTTAGATTTGAGCTTCCCATGGAACATCTTCAACCTGGCATTGAACAATCATACCTTTTGTCCAGGGACAAAGTCTTTGCACCTAATGTGCTGATCATGCCATCTTTTTACTTTGTCCTTATAAATCAAACTGTTGTCATATGCCCTGTTTCGGATTTCCACGAGCTCGTTCAAGTTCAAGTCTCGACAAAGCTTCCCTAGGTGACAACTCCAGTTAATCTTCTTAATTGCCCATTCGGATTTATGAATCAACTCTGCGGGCAAATGGCATGGCTTGCCATAGATCATTCTAAATGGTGAAGTACCCAATGGTTTCTTGCAGGCTGTCCTATAGGCCCATAGAACTTGGTCTAAGAGCTGAGACCAGTTCTTCCTATCGGGACGGACCAATTTCTGCAAAATACTCTTCACCTCTCTGTTTGAAACCTCTGCCATGCTGTTGGACTGTGTGTGGTAAGGACTAGTAACTCTATGCTCAAATCCATAGTCCTTAGCTAAAGATCTCATATCTCGGTTCACAAAATGGATACCCCCATCAGATATCATAACTTTTGACACCCCGAACCTAGCAATAATATGGTCTCTCACAAACTTACAGACAGTCTCTCTATCTGCGGTTCGGGTTGGGATAGCCTCCACCCACCTGGATAAATAGTCAACCGCCAACAATATGTACTCATGTCCTTGGCTGTTGGGAAAGGGACCCATAAAATCTTTGCCCCATGCATCAAAAACATCACAAATAATCATCGGTTGCATGGGCATCTCATCTCTCTGTCCAACTGTCCCTCCCATCCTTTGACAGATTGGGCATGACCGTACAAAATCAATAGCATCTCTAAACAAGGTCGGTGAATATAATCCACATTGAAGTACTTTGTGAGCGGTTCTCTTTCCCGAATGGTGTCCTCCAGCCTCAAGTGAATGACAATATGTGAGGACACTCTGGTATTCCTCCTGAGGAATACACCTTCTCCAAACACAATCCGGTCCTTCGAAGAAAAGGAAAGGATCGTCCCAGTGGTATCTCCTCGAATCCGACTTCAGTCGGTCAATACTGCTCCTAGTCCAACCATGGGGAACCTGCTTGGAGACAAGATAGTTCACCATGTTGGCATACCACGGGAGTGAGTCAATAACACAAATTGACTCATATGGGAATGTTTCTCTAATCCGCTCATGATCAGGAGAATCCTTAAGTTCAATCCGAGAAAGGTGATCAGCCACAACATTCTTCACTTCAGGTTTATCTTTTATCTCCAAATCAAATTCCTGGAGGAGTAAAATCCACCTAAGAAGACGCGCCTTCGCGTCCTTCTTTTCCATTAAGTATCGAATGGCTGTGTGATCTGTATAAATTGTCACCTTAGAGCCCAAAATATATGATCTGAACTTCTCGAGGGCCCATACTACCGCGAGCATTTCCTTTTCAGTCACTGTATAGTTTTTCTGTGTAGGATCTAAAACTTTGCTCGCATAATTAATCGCAAACGGAATCCCCTCTCGCCGTTGTCCTAACACAGCTCCTATAGCAAAATCTGAAGCGTCAGTCATGATCTCAAATGAGAGAGACCAGTCAGGAGCTTGTAGGATAGGCGAGGCACAAATATTCCTCTTCAAGAGCTCAAAGGCCTCCAGACACCTGTGATCTACAATGAACTCTGTGTCTTTCCCTAAGAGCTCAGTCAGTGGGCGGGCGATCTTTGAAAAATCCTGAATGAATCTTCTATAGAATCCAACATGCCCTAAGAATGACCGTACTGACTTCACGTTGGTAGGTGGATCGAGTTTCTTGATCACCTCCACCTTGGCAGGATCAACCTCCATTCCCCTTTTGGAGATGACATGCCCCAACACGATACCCTCCGTCACCATAAAGTGGCTCTTCTCCCAAGAGAGTACCAGATTCACCTCTCTACACCTCGTGAGGACTCGGTCCAAGTGCGCTAAACATGTATCAAAAGAATCACCATGGACCGAGAAGTCATCCATGAACACTTCCAGGAAATCTCCCACCATCTCGGCAAATATGGCTATCATGCACCGCTGAAATGTGCCCGGGGCATTGCAGAGCCCGAATGGCATGCGCCACCTGGTTGTAGCCAGAGTACCCATCAAGAAAACAGAAGAACTCTTTCCCTGCAAGTCTCTCCAAAATCTGATCAATAAAAGGCAAGGGAAAGTGATCTTTCTTGGTCGCAGCATTCAGGCGCCTGTAGTCAACACAGACACACCACGACGTGGGTACTCGCGTCGCGATCTCTACCCCCTCCTCGTTGGTGACCATCTGAATTCCCGAGTTCTTTGGGACAACATGAAGCGGGGCCACCCACTTGGAGTCAGAAATAAGGTATATAAACCCTGCTTTGCACCATTTCTCAATTTCTTTCTTCACTACTTCCCGTAGATTGGGGTTAAGTCTCCTTTGGAACTCACGGGAAGGTCTCACATTATCTTCAGTAAAAATGTGGTGCAAGCAGAGAGCGGGGTTGATCCCCACGAGATCCGACACTGTCCAACCTATTGCTTTGCGGTTCCTCTCTAAGACCTCTAACAACCTAGACTCCTGTTCTTATGTCAAGTCTGAGCTAATGATGACAGGATATCTCTCTTTGGGTCCCGCAAGAAATGCATACTTAAGTGTAGGAGGTAGTGATTTCAGTTCTGGCAATGTGGTATCATCAAGCAGATCTGGCTGAACTGAATCTGAATCTGGTTCCGTGCAGCATGATGGTGGGCTAAGCTGAGTAGTACTCGTCACCAAATCAGAAGTATCAGGAGTCAGATCGTCAAAAGTATCCAAACAATCAGCAAAAGCCACGTCCGACTCGTCATCTATGTCCCATGATTGTTCCGAAGAGGATGGAACTGACAGATCCGGATGGATCTCTAAGTCATCATGAGAATAGGTTGATGCATCTCTAGCAAGATCAGACAACACCTGGCAAACTGCATCATGCACCATATCCTCTCCAGATGAAAGGGTCTCGCTCTGTCCTGAAGGAATCTGTCCCCAAATCCCAACTGTGCTAATCAAACTGCAATCTGCCTCTGAAGATGAGTACTCTGTGCTACTCTCTGAATCGGGCCGCTGACACTTGGTTTGCTTCATCTACAGGTTCACCTCTCCTCCTGGAGAACGGAACTTCATCATTCCCGTGCCATAATCGAAAGCTGCGCCTGCGGTCCTAAGGAAGGGCCGCCCAAGAATGATCTGAGATTCTCTCCAATGATTGGGGGTCTCCATGTTCAAGACTGTGAAGTCAACCTGATAGTTCTGCCCCTCAATCGAGATAACTACGTTCTTCACTTCTCCCTTAGGTCTCTTCACTGAACGATCTGCAAATTGGAGTAAAGCTCTAGATTTGCGAAGTGGTCCCAACTCCAATTTCTGATATAATGCTAAGGGAAGTAAGTTGATTGAAGAACCGTTATCTAAGAGTGTGCGTGCAAACGCAATGTCGTCAATACGACTCTCCACATAATGAGCACCCATGTCTCTCTTTTTCCTTGGCAAAGTATGATTCTTGAGACAATAGGTTGTGGCTACCGATAAGACATGTGTCTTTATATTTCGGTTGTCTTTCTTCCTGCTAACCCTTGTAGGTGTGCATCTCACCTTAAGGTATTTTTGGAAGGCAGGATGGTTAGCCACATATTCATCAAATGACACCTTAACTGTGATGTTTTCTTTACAAAATCGTGCCATATCAGGGTCATCTTTCTGAATCTTTTTGATGCGCTTTCTTGCCGTAAGAGCACGGGGGTGGGAGAGGTGGAGGAGCGCGGGTGGCCGCGCGGTTGGTGGACACCGTCGGGCGGCGCGGTTCGTGGCCGCGCGGAGGGCGGCACAGGTGCACGCGACCGGCGAGCGCCGGTGGCAGGAGGAGAAGGGGTGGGGGGCGGCGACGCTAGAGCTGCTTCCCCCTCCCCTCCGTTACCTTTTTTTATTATTATTTCTTTTTTTACTGTTTTGATTAAAAGGAAAATTTTTTTGTTTTATTTTTTTTCTTTTTTTTAATTTTCTTTAGTCAGGAAATATGCACACAAAAAGGAAAGGGGGGAATGATAGTGGGAAAATGGTAGTGGTGGAATAAACAAATGGAGGGTGTATGGGTGGTAATGTAGTAGACAAAAAATGTAAAGATAAAAATAATAACAACAAGATTAAAATAAACTTACCTAAGATGGACGCGGGTGCCTATGGAGTGCTCACGAGAGCACGGTCTTCGCTCAAATCGCCGGCGTGCGATGAGCTCGAGCAGCGCGCGGGTTGCGGCTGCGATGTTGGCCAAAAAGCCAACGGATCACACCGGAGAGAGGGCCGTCGTCGCTCGACCGCGGTTGCGTCGCTGTCACCGATTCAACTCAGAGAATTAGGCTCTCCTCACATAAAGATGGATCAAAGGCAAATTGAGGAGGATGGGATGTATATAAAGATGATGGAATGAGAGGTTATTAAAGTGGTGGAGTTGAATGAGAGGTTGTATTATTAATGGAGTTGAATGGGAAGTTGGGAAAAAATGGTGGAATGATGGAGTTGAATTGGTGGTTATTATAGAGAATGGAAATTAAATAATAAATAAATAATAAATAAAGTTGGCTACTTTAAATACAATAAAATAAAAAGAGAAGAGAAATAGTGGAGAATTTACAAGGGAAGACAAACAACATGTACACATTTTTTTAGGAAAAAGTTTTTTTTACCCACCCCATAATTATTGTATAATATATACAAAAATACATGAAAGTACGAGCTATGGGTAAAGTATATATGTAATATATACACACCCTCCATAATCATTGTATATTTGTTGTGTTTTTGAATTTTTTTACCCTCCCCATAATTATTGAAGATCTCCGTGAAGAGTGTCTCGGCTTAATTTATATCCCGGGCAAGTCTGGGGTCGAACATAGGGAGGCAAAGGAACAACTTGGGTTTAATTTGAAAATAGGATTTTAGATTTCCAAGTGGTATTTTTTTTAGATTTTTTAATGCAAGAACAAATGCAAATGCAAAATGCGGTTGAATCAAGTTAATAAGAAAGCATACAACTTAGCCAAATTAATTTAAATAAAAATCAATCCAATTTAGCCAAATTATATTTTTTTAATAAACTTAATCCAATGATGAATGCAAAACATATTTTTTCGTATTTTTATGAATTAAAACACAACAAATAAAAATGCACACTTTTTATGGGTATTTTCACAATTTTTCACACAAACAGTAAGCAAAAATTATGAAATAATTACTGGAATGAAAACATGATGTAAGGAAGCTACAGTAATATTTTTGGAATTTTTGACTAATTATGAATTTTTTATAGGTTTTTTAATGAAAACAGAGCAACAGTGAGTAAATAATTTCTAATAAATCTACATTATTAAATTAATCAGAGTGCGAATTATCTCAAAAAGATATTTGCATATAGAATCCAGGAGACTTAAAATTTCGCAAAAATAATGTACGTGGATTTAATTAAAAATCAAATACTACAATTACTTCACAAATTATTTCAATCACAAGACAACCCAACTTTGGATGAAATTAGGACAGTACGTTAAACACTTTTTAAGGCACCATATCTAATTTTTGTGGAATTTTTAGAGCAACTGTGTGTGAGATATAAATTTAAATGCTCAAAAAGGGTAAAATATGCAGAATTTCAGTTGAATAATATTAGTTAATTCACACTATCTCACAAAAATACAAATAAATATTCAGAATGTAGAGAATTAGTTGCTCAACACTAAAACATTTTTCATTGAATAAAAAGATGTATAAACAAGGTCCAAATTAAAGTGCGAACACAGGGTTGTCTTTGCAAATTAGAAAACAATATATACAATGCAACTTATGTATATGGACTTGTTTGTAATATTAGAAACTATACAAGAAAGCTTTGCAATTTTTACAATAAAAAAATGAAGGGAAAAGAACCTTTCTTCTTCCTGGGGCCGAAAGAGGAAGAACCCAAAAGGGTTGGCGGCCGGCGGCCGGCGGCGAGGAGGCCCGCGGTGCGCGGCGCGCGGCGCGCGGCGGTGTCTTGGACAGTGCGGGGAGGTGCCGCTCGCTGCGGTGGAGAGCGGTTGCGGTGGCGCAGCGCGAAGAGCGGCGGCAGGCCGCTGGACGGAGGAAGGAGGCGGGGCTGCGCACGGCGGCGCGGGGGCGGCGCTCCGCTGCACGCGAGAGGAGGAGAGGCGTGCGACACCTCCGCGCGCGGTGGAGGCAAAGCGGCCCGCACTGGGGTCGCGGCGGCAGGCGCCGTGCGACGGTGGAGGAGAGGGGCGACTGCGGTGGGTTCTCCCACCGCTGCTGCTGGATTGTTTTTTTTTCTTTTTATTTTTTTTATTTTCCTTTTGCTTATGTAATTTTAAAAAAAATTCTTTTTGTTTTAATTTTTATATATTTTTTTGTTAAACAGGAAATAAATGTGGTTATATACAAAAGGGGAAGAGGATGAGTTGGTGGTAAAAAAATAGTGGAATGAAACAACATAGAAACAAAATATTAGATAAGATAAAATAACAAGAGAATGATGAGGAATACTTACCGGAATCTTCGCCGGATTGGCGGAGCAGCTACGCTGAACTCTTGTCGTCGCTTCGATCCGATTGACAAAACAAAAATCGGAGAAGCTAAGCGAGCTCGATGGGGAACTCGTGACGCGGAGCGGAGCTCCGCGGATCTCGCCTGAAGGAGGTCGTCGCTTGAGGAAGATGTCTCGCCGCTGTCACCAACAAATTACTCCAAGCTCTCTCCCTTTTCTATTAGAATGGCGGATGGGAAAAAATGTGAATGAGGAGATGAATATAAAGAGAAGAAGAAGGGAGGTTAGAATGGTGGCGGTGTTGAATGGGAAGTTGTATTATTGGTGGAGTTGAATGGGAAGTTGGATGAAGAATATGGAGTGGAATGGAGGTTATTAAAAAATGGTGGAGTTGAATGGGAGGTTGGTGGTAGAAGAGTAGTTATTTTAGAGAATAGGAAATAAATAAATAAATAATGTAGGCTACTAAAATACAATAAAAATAAAGATACAAAAAGAGTGGAGAATTTACAAAAGAAGATATACAACATGTACATTTTTTTGTTTGCTTTTCTATTTTATAATTTTTTTTATCTTTTTAATAGTAGCTATGTACAATAAGAAAATACAATAAAATACTACAATCAAAATACAACACCACTATTATTTTTTTTTGTATTTTAATAATTAAGAAAAGAAAAATAAAAAATGAAAAAAGAATGAACATATACATAATATACAATGTACATCTAGGTCCCAAAACCCAACTTTTGCAAATGAGCTCCGATTTTAATGAAACCACTTCCATTGGATAGATAATTTTCTAACTTGAACTTTAAAAGTGAGTTTGGTGAATTTGGAGTTCATACGGAGCGGGAATTTGGCTTGGAAGTTGGTCTTTACGGCTTTTTCCCTTTGGGATCTAGGAGCATTTGTTTGAGAAAATTTTGTTTTGTATTTTTGTATTTTTATATACATTGATATGAACATGTTAGAGAAAGAATTAGCCAAAAAGGAGTTGAAATGAAATTATTATAAATACATGAAGTTTTGGGCTATTTACATGTATAAGACTCCTTTATTTTTGTGGCCTTTTATGTGTAATTTATGTTGTACAATCTAATATACAATAATCAGTGTGTTTTATTTACAACAGTCATTTTGTTAATTTATTGATTTTATGGACATTTTTATAGGATTTTACTCGAGGATTTTGCTAAGATCAATATATTGAGATGATGAATCGTGGATTCATCACCCCCTATACTTAACTTTGCTAGTCCTCGAGCAAATAAAGAATGAATAAGTTGGGTTAACCCCTGACTGTGCATGTGAAAACAAGACTTGATATGTTCAAGAACTCTCAGTTTTAGAAATCCTAAAATTCTAAGCTGAACCAAGCTCTAGTCAAAAGGTATCCAATTTCCCTAATCATCAGACTCTCTTTGTATACATATATAGTATGGATATGACTTTAAGTGTTGACCGCAATTACAGGAGTAGAGTCACGTCACCCAAGGTTCCAGTCCAAGAGACTCTCCTAAGGACCCGACCCTCAACACTAGGGAATAAATCATTTCTTGCATCCAATCCTCCGTCTCTTTAGTTGTCAGACTTAAAAGTGTAGATGGAAGGCCAGTTGATGGAGGGCATAGGATTGTGTCATTTCTTCTCTCCCTCTCATTGGAACAAGGATCCTCTCGAGTGCCTTATTACTCAACGCATATTTTTGGTGTTGATCAGTGCGTCCGTCAAGAGAAGTTGGAGCCGTCTGCACTTGTTTTCCTGGGAATACACCGGGGTGTGCCTTTTTTGAGTATCTTATACCTTCTACACCCAGACTTGTAGCATTTACGATGCAGAGCCCTTTTTTGGTGCAAGCCCGACTCCTGGTCCTAATAGCGGTGGTCCAAGTGGACACTTTGAAATGGTTGGGAGCGCTCGCCTTTGGTGGAAGCTCTTTTAATAATTGACTTTGTGGAATGAGAGCTTTTCTTTGACAATTTCATTGCTTTGTAATAGTTTGGCTAGCTCCACTGCTTTTACCAAGAGTTGGCGCACACTGATCAACATTTGTTTTTTTATTTTATCACACCCTAGCACATAGGTAAATGTCAAGAGATAGTACAAGAACCATGTTCTCAAACTGGCTAAAGATGCTGACACTCAGGTTTCATGAAGCCTTCATTGATTTTATTCCATCCTCGAGCATCATCAAATCAAGTCCAAACTCAAATTCCTCATCCCAAATCCTCAAGTGAAATTTCAACTCATCTCATCATAACTACAGTCGTGTATGTGAGGTGCTGATCATATTCTTAAGGTAGAGACTAAGCATGCAATATAGCACACAAATCTTTCAAACTAGGGAAATGTGAATAATTAAGTCCAAGACCCTAATGACTAAGGCCGGTTAACTCAAAATCTCAAGAGCTCATAAATCTCAAAATCTCAAAATCTCAAGTGCTGAACATCACTAGTCTTGTGTGAAAGTGAATGTGTCAGGGGTTAAACCAACTTATTAGTTAGTTTTTTTTGTGATTTTTTTTTATGATTTTTTGTTAAGTTTTAGAAAAAGTTTTTTTTTTCAAAAAAGTTTTTTTACAAACAAAGGCAAAGAAGTTTTTTTTGTTAGAAAAGTTTTGCTCTTTTTTTTTCAAGAGTTTTTTTTATTATCTTTTTGAAAGATAGGTAGATAAGAAAGGATTTTTTTTGAAAAAGTTTTTTTTAAAGAGGTTTTTTTAAAAGTTTTTTTAAGAATTTTTTTACCCACCCTATAATTATTGTATAATAGATACAAAAATACGTGAAAGTACGAGCTATGGGTAAAGTATATATATAGACTCAGAAGTGTATCCATGCTGATACCACTCCAGCTTCTATTCCACAACCTGTAGTAGATAGTTTAGATTCTGAGTCCATGTTGACGATGCTGCATACACGCACTCCTCCTCCTCTCGCCCCCCTGAGTAGAAATCCTCGAATGGTGCTGATGGGGCTCTGAAATATGATGCCTCTCCTCCTCGTCCTCTGAATACTCCTCAGGTAGAGCTTCAGAGATGCCCCTCCTCGTATCCCTCGCCCGGTCAGGTACGGTCACGGTCCTTCTGGTCCTGAGTGACATGTGGTTAGCCTCGTCACACGAAAGAATCTCATGTTCATATCTAGGAGATACTGAATAGTATACCTGACCAAAGTGCTGCTGAGAACTAGAACGGTTCAGGCTATTGGGGTTAGCCTGAACTTGGGCTGGTATAGAGGTAGAGGGTGCAGTCTGCTCGTCTCGCCATCTGGACAGGCGCTTGACATCCACCCGTAAGTCATGAATCTCGTTCCTGTAGGAACGTAGCTCGTCGAGTATCTGCTGCTGTATATCCATGGGTCCAGACGAAGAAGGAAGTGGATAAGACTGGGAAGAAGAACGGGAAGACTGGCCCTGCTGGCCAGAGTACTGCCTCTGCTGCTGCTGCTGGGGTTGCGGGCCCTGCTGGCCCGTCTGGTAATGGCCCTGTTGGCCATACTGCTGGTACTGCTGCCTCTGCTGCTGGGGTGGATGGAATCCAGGGCTCTGCTGTGAAGGAGGTGGTGCGGAGGTGAATGCGGTGTTGTGAAAGGTCAGGGGATGCTGATAGGTCTGTTGGCCTCCCGTACTTCCCTGCCTGGCAGGGTCCTGAGTATACCATATCCTATTCACCTCCCAAACTGGTGGAGGCTCCTCCTGGTCTGTCTCTGCTACTGGAGGTGGCTGCTGGAAAGAGTGAGTGTAGGATTGGTCCTGCTCCCACGGCTGGGGTTGCCCTGACACCAACTGCTCCTGAACAAGGTGAACTCGGTATACGGGAGCAGAGGGTGCAGTCACGGCGGGTATCCGTATCTTAGATACCTTCTCAGTCAACTCCTCCATCTGTTTTGGAAGTTTGGAGACGCTCCGGTCTAACTCATCAATCCTCCTGTCGATCTTCTCGACTACAGTAAGCTTGTCAGCAAGAAGTCCCATGCTAGGGATCACGTCCTGAGAGAGATCAACTACAGCTGATTTTCCCCCTCCAAATGAGAGTGAACTGGGGGATGGTGTATAGGCCCTGCTAGCCATCTGTGAGCGGCTAGTTTAAGCCATCTGCTCGAATACCCTCCAGACGGTATCCGCTCCTCGTGATGTATAGCTGCCTCCACAGGCAGCGCTCACTAAACCCTGCATCTCAGGGTTGAGACCAGTGAAGAAGGATTGGACCAAGATATTGTCATCTAATCCATGACAAGGACACTTCTGCAGGATGTCCTTGAATCTTTCCCAAGCATCACAAAAAGCTTCATGGGGTAATTGGGAAAAACTTGTAATGCGCGTCCTCATCATGTTAGTTCTACTCAAAGGGTAGAACTTCTTCAAAAACAAGTCCTTGAACTGGGCATATGTGGTGATGATGATTCCAAGATTCTTCACCCAGTAATCGGCTTTTTACCCAAGGCAAATGGAAGGGCTTTGAGCCTAATATAATCCTGGCTAACATTATTATGTTTGAGGTTAGCACAGATGAGCTCAAAGTCCCTTAGGAATGCATATGGCTCCTCAGAAGCATTCCCATCAAAATGTGGCAACAGGTTCAGAAAGTGCGGCTTCAACTCAAAGTCAACAGTGGGTTCGGCCGGACTCAAGTAGTTATGAATTTGATATTGTCCGGGGTTGTATGCCGCATCCATTGGTAGTTGGACCCCAACATTTAGCTGTCCTAACTGAGCTCTCAGTAATGCTTGTTGCTGCTCAGATGCAACTAATCTGGCAAGTATCATTTTCATTGGGTCTTCATTGTTCTCTTCTTCCTCTTCTTTCTTCTTTGGAGGCATTTTACTTGTGTCTTCTATATGGCCTGAATCAGCAATGTGTTCTTGATTAGAAGAGGATTTATGAATCAAGATATACTCATCGAGGCGAAGGTCTTCCTCGATGAGGTGGGAAGAGAGAAAGGGAATGGTTTGAGAGTAACCATCCCGAGAGTGGGTGATCCTGGGCTCAAGAGGGTCATGAGTCCAGGTTGGTCCACGTTGCGCATGGACCTGTGAAGACATACTTCTTGGAGGGTTCAACGGGAAATTCGCAAGGTCCGAATAATTATCCCCCCAATCAGTCATCTTCGATGTCAAAAGAACCGATTGGAACACGATATTTCAATGAGGCGCTAGTTCTACGGTGCACGTAAATGTGCGAAGTGAACTCACACACTACAAACACAATCCAAACCCTCGATTTCACCAACGCAACACGTGAAGGCCGTAAGAGTTCGGCCGAATTATCTTTTCAATTTTAGTTGGTGAGAAATACAATCTTGGAAAGATTAACGAGCTGTTAGGTGCCCGTATTTTCCTACAGACTGACCCGGTTCTAATGAGTAGTTTGGCCTACTTTCAGCCAGTATAGGAGTAAGTACAAGCCGAAGCCCGTTCCTTGAGGACTAAAGCGCCCTCTAAACCTCCCACTCTGCTAAGGAAGTCCGGACCGTATAAATATGGCTACCTGTATTCCTCACTTAAAAGTAGCTAATCGCCTGAAAATAAAGAACCAGTAGTAAGTAAGAAATCCAGACTTGGCTCTATCCTAGGGTCGTCTCTCTCTCACTTGCAAGTAAAACAAATAATGAGGGCTTTATGCACCCGAGAACAAGGGTTCTTTTTATTCCAATTAATTAGATCGACCTGCTCAATTCGGTCCCAATTTTAGAGTTAGGTTATCACTTGAAATTTATGTGAACACACAAGCACGTCTACCGTTCAGTCCCAATTTTCTTTTGACCTTAAGTTGTAAAACAAGAGGGGAATCGGAAATCAGAATGCAAACGAGAAACTATGATGCATGCTCAGAAGAAGGTATACTTACAGTGAATCCCAACACTCTTCATGCGTTATGCAAAACTGAATTTGTAAATATTACACTAAATGCATGCAGATCGAGAAAACCGTACCTAAACAGTATACTATTAGCGGGGAAGAATTGATTGAATTTGAGCTAAGTAGTACGTGTCTATGTGCGTCTCATTATGAATCTTATAAGATATGCGAATCTTCTAAGATATGTGTGGCCTAATTTACGATGGGCACAAACAAGTTTGAATCTAAACTACCGTGTGCCTAATCCTTAAGTTCACCACTCAAGTCAAGCCCCACCCTCGTCGGAGAGTGAAACAGGCTCGACACACCACAAATAATGTCCAAGTCTTTTTACACACGCGAGCTCTCAAACAAGAGCCGCTATAAAGAGCAAGCTAAATAATTACAAAAATTTACAAAAATTCTCTCGAAGATAAATAAATTCTCCAAGCTCTTCAGCAGTCGGCACGCGTCACGTCCGTCGACCTCCGATGCACTCCAAGTCCACCGGGCCCTCGCAAGGAAAATTGAGATTTATATTAGAGAGATAAACAACAAGATATATACAAAAATATGAAGAGAAATAATTGCCCAAAAAAATGGAATAAATACAAGTGGCTCGGGGGTCAGACTACCCGAGTAGAGAAAATCTAAATCCAAAATTTTAAATTAGTCTCTAAGCCGTTTGCTTCCCTGACAACGGCGCCATTTGACGAGTCGCTAAATACGGTGTTTAATTTGGTCACGTTGTAATACGTGTACTTAGCGATTCGGTCAGAACCGAGAGAAGATCTCCATGAAGAGTGTCTCGGCTTTAATTTATATCCCGGGCAAGTTCGAGGTCGAACACAGGGAGGCAAATGAACAACTTTAGGGTTAATTTGCAAATTTAAGATCTAGATATCCAAATGCGGTTTTTTTAGATTTTTTTAATGCAAAAACAAAGGTGAAAGGCAAATGCAAGTGAATTGCGACACTAAGAAAGCATACAACAAGGCTAAATTAATTTTAATATCAAATTAATCCAATTCAGCTAAGTTATATTTTTCCTAGAATCCTAATCCAGCGATGAACACAAAACACATTTTTTTGGAATTTTAAGGGTTAAAACACAATAACTAAAAATGCACACTTTTTATGGGTTTTTTCGCAATTTATCACACAAACAGTAAGCAAAAATCATGAAAAAATTACTGGAACTCAAACATGATGCAAGGAAGCTACAATAATTTGTTTGGAATTTTTTGACAAAATATGATTTTTTTATGTATTTTTCAGTGGAAATAGAGTGACAGCGAGTAATTAATTCCTAATAAATTCACAATATCAAGTTAATCACAGTGTGAATTATTTCAAAAAGATATTTTCATGTGGAATCTAGGAGACTTGAAATTTTGCAAAAATGATGTGTGTGGATTTAATTAAAAATCAAATACTAATTTCACTCTATGAATTATTTCAGGCACAAGACATCTCCATTTTAGATGAAATTTGGAAAGTAAGTTATTCATACATCATGGCATCATTCCTAAATTTTGTGGAATTTTTAGAGCAACCGTGTGTGAGATATAATTTTAAGAATTCAATTTGGGTAAAATATAAAGAATTCCAGTTACACAATTTTAATTAATTACTCAAACACCACAAAAATACAAAGAAACCCACAAAGTAGAGAATTAGTTGCTCTACATGAAAACATTTTTCATTGAATAAAAAGATGCACTACAGGTGTCCAAATTAGTAGCCAAATATAGGGGTGTCTTTGCAAATCAGAAATTGAAAATATAATATAAAACATGAACAGGGACTGAAATGTATTTACATAAACTTAACAGGACAAGAGTGCAATTTTTAAAAATAAAAAAATTTAAAATGGACCTTCTTCTCCAAGTGCGCAGGTGGAAGAACCCAAAAGGGGGAGTGGCGTCGGCGGCGGCGGAGGTCGGCGGCTCTGCGCGGGGATGCGCGCGACCATGCGCCGGCGGAGGGAGGTTGTCAGCGGGTGGCTAGGAGTGGAGTCGGCGAGGACGGCGGCGAGCTGCGGCGAAGAGGAGGAGCACGACGGTGGGAGAGGTGGAGGAGCGCGGGTGGCCGCGCGGTTGGTGGACACCGTCGGGCGGCGCGGTTCGCGGCCGCGCGGAGGGCGACACAGGTGTACGCGACCGGCGAGCGCCGGTGGCAGGAGGAGAAGGGGTGGGGGGCGGCGACGCTAGAGCTGCTTCCCCTCCCCTCCGTTACCTTTTTTTTATTTTTTTCTTTTTTTACTGTTTTGATTAGAAGGAAAATTTTTTTGTTTTAATTTTTTTCTTTTTTTTAATTTTCTTTAGACAGGAAATATGTACACAAAAAGGAAAGGGGGGAATGATAGTGGGAAAATGGTGGTGGTGAAATAAACAAATGGAGGTTGTATGGGTGGTAATGTAGTAGACAAAAAAAATGTAAAGATAAAAATAATAACAACAAGATTAAAATAAACTTACCTAAGATGGACGCGGGTGACTATGGAGTGCTCACGAGAGCGCGGTCTTCGCTCAAATTGCCGGCGTGCGATGAGCTCGAGCAACGCGCGGGTTGCGGCTGTGATGTTGGCCAAAAAGCCAACGGATCACACCGGAGAGAGGGCCGTCGTCGCTCGACCGCGGTTGCGTCGCTGTCACCGATTCAACTCAGGGAACTAGGCTCTCCTCACATAAAGATGGATCAAAGAAAAATTGAGGAGGATGGAATGTATATAAAGATGATGGAATGAGAGGTTATAAAGTGGTGGAGTTGAATGAGAGGTTGTATTATTAATGGAGTTGAATGGGAAGTTGGGAAAAATGGTGGAATGATGGAGTTGAATTGATGGTTATTGTAGAAAATGGAAATTAAATAATAAATAAATAAATAAATAAATAAATAAATAAAGTTGGCTACTTTAAATACAATAAAATAAAAAGAGAAGAGAAATAGTGGAGAATTTACAAGAGAAGACAAACAACATGTACACATTTTTTTTACTTTTCTAATATGCAATTTTTTGTCTTTTTAATAAGATATATTTACAACAGAAAAATACAATAAAAATACTACAATTAAAATACAACATAAGTATGATTTTTTTGTATTTTCAGTAATTAAGAAAGATACAATAAAAAATAAAGAAATAATGAATATATACAAGGTATACAATGTACATCTAGGTCCCAAAACACAACTTTTGCAAATAAGCTCCGATTTTAATGAAACCACTTCCGTTGGATAGATAATTTTCTAACTTGAACTTTAAAAGTGAGTTTGGTGAATTTGGAGTTCATACGGAACGGGAATTTGGTTTGGAAGTTGGTCTTTACGGCTTTTTTCCCTTTGGGATCTAGGAGCATTTATTTGAGGTAAAATTTGTTTTGTATTTTTTTATTTTTATATACATTGCTATGAACACATTGGAGAAAGAATTAGACAAAAAGAAGTTGAAATGAAATAAAAAATAGATGAAGTTTTGGGCTATTTACATGTGAAAAACTCCCTTATTTTGGCAGCTTTTTATATGTAATTTATTTTGTACAATCTAATATATAATAATTAATGTGTTTTATTTACAAGAGTCATTTTGTTAATTTATGGATTTTATATACATTTATTAGGGAATTTACTCGTGGATTTTGCTAAGATCAAGATATTGAGATGATGAATCGTGGATTCATCAGGTTGTAGTAGGTCGATTTTGATTCGTGTTATGTTGGGTTTTTTCCCCTTATATATGGATTTGGGTTGTGATATGTGTAGGTGAAGGATGGATCACCTCGAAGGGTTTATATATGTTTTTGTTATTATTACAAATTTAAACAACCTGCCGCAAAGCATAAGTATGCTCTCTACTATATATTAAGATGCTAACATGTTATTGTTAAATTACAAAAAATGCCCGAATTATGCATCGATTCTCAATCATGAGCCTCAATTTTGAAATGTAACAAAGAGGGGGTTCAATGGCAACCTAAAATTTTGTCATAAATGTAGTTTAATAATTTTTAGTCATCCTCTCATAATATTCTGTTATCATTATCCAAACCAGATAACCATAATTATAAGAAAATACATTATTACATTAATAGAGTTTGTGTTTCTATAGTATTTAAGCTTGATATATATAAATAAATAAATATATTTCTATGTATGCATGTATGTGGGGTTGGGGAAGCTGCACCCGGAGTGTAGCCAACTAGCTGCAACCGACCATTTATTTCATTGATTTTTTGCATTTTTGAAATAAAATTTAAGGAGATTTAAATCACCATATATCATCATGATCTCGTGACAAATTCAATTAAATTCGACACTTCTATCATCTCCATAAACACTATCACATTTTAACGTCTCAGAATTGCTAAAATCGACCCTATCTAGATGTACATGTTAGGAATGTTTGTTATGCATGAAATTTGAAACACATATTCCACTCAATAAACTAAGTAAATCTCCATAGGTTTCCTTCAAAAAAACAAAAATCAATAAGGAAAATGGTCTGATGTAGCTAGTTGGCTACACCCTCTGTGTAGCTTCCCTTTTCCTTATATGTGTGTGTGTGAAACTGCAATAATGATGACATCCTGATGGCTAACTAGATGAACCCTGCTTCAGGTATGGCATCGCTTCATTGTACTACCATTATGTTTGTAATTCTACTTCAATTGTTGATACGTTTTTTATTTTTTATCATTACAAGGACCTTATTTACAATATTCTTGTGTATTTAAATTAGTGTTTTGTTTGAATACGGTTCACTCAATAATATTTTAATTTTGTTTTTTATTTAACAAGTGTCCATTGTTGCTATGAAAGATATATTCATTTGGAAAAAGAAATTCTATACGAGCATCCTCTTTATTTGTTTTCTCAAGAGAAAACCCGCCATGTTATTTTTCTCATGTATGCTATTTTTCGAAGAATTGCTACATTGTTGCTTTTTTAAGATTACAATTGTTAGAAGTTGGCATACTTAATTTTATCTCTTTTTAATTTTTAAGGACTATGTTCCCGTAATTGCAAATGTCTTATTCGTTCAATATTTTTTCCGTCCAATGTAATTGATTAAAATAATTTTAAAATTAAAATAATTATTTGTAAATTTGACATAAATAAAGTAACGATTTCTAATGATAAATCATTGCATGATACCAAAAAAATATACTCAAACATTTATTATAAAAAATGTAATTTAATAACCATTATTTTACATACTTCATTATTATTATTATTACAAATTTAAACAGCCCGCCGCGAAGCTACTAAGATGGTGTAAAAGTAGTATATATGCTTATAACATTTTTAACGGTAAAGTACAAAAAAATACTCGGATTATGCATACAAAATAAAATAAAATTAGGCCTGTGTTAGTTACATTTGAAAGATGAGGTCTCTGATTGTGTATCGACACATAATCGAGGTTCTTTTTTTATATGAATTACCCTTCTTTTTTAATTTTATGAAAGGCCAAAAATGAGCACAGAGGTATGTCGTTGTTGATCCTTTAAGAGAGAGAGAGAGAAGGAGTTATGGTAACAGAGAAGGGGCTACCGGTGAGCGATGATGGATCGAGATGCGATGATCCATTCCACCTTCCGATGGAGGTATATATATATAGGGTGCAAACCCTCGCAGCGTCCGCCTTCATTCTCACGCCCTGACGGTTAGGCTCCCGTGATACCCGACCTCACCGATCACGCGGACCATTCTCAAAAAATGAGTGCTTCGCTAACAAAACCGTCACTTCTTGTGCTCTCTCACGAACTGCTTCACTAACTGGTGAACAAGACGGAAGTCTGCGCATCACCTACTTCATCAAGCATTTCACCTTCTATCAATAAAGAATAAAAGTGGTGAGAGCATTACCTTGTTAAGGTCCTATCCCGACTTTACAATTTCACACAGTAAGAAAGGAAGTAGAGAAGGATTTCCAACGCTGGAATCAATGTGAAGCCTAAGCATCTCGATCAAATGGTTCCCGGCTTGATAAACTATATAAAATAAGTACACTCTCATCTATCCCTTTTCCTCTCGTACTAGATAAGCCCTTGATGAACTGTTTTCCCTAAACTGCTAAGATCCTTTGAGGATTGGAACAATTGTTCATTATTATAGAAAGTAAGAAGGTAAGGCAAACTATATCTACAATCAATGCCAGGGTGTCCGTATGCTTCATTTCATTCCCTCGTCGACCAAGGGGGGAAGATGGTACAGAACTTCTCTTACTCTCCATTTTTTAATCACATATGAATTTGTGATGTTAAAGCAATCAAGTGATAGATCGCTTCTGAGCTACAAAAGGTTAAAAGAACGGCATGGAAATGTCCACACCTATCTCGTTCATGAAGCAAGGATGAAAACGGTCGGATACATATACGGATATATAGGTATAATTATATCTTTATCCATTTTAAAATACGAATATGAATGTATATATGAATATTGACGGATGTAAAAAATGTCAATACGAATCGGATACGAATAAGAACATGAGGAAAGGGAGCCTACTTTGTGAAGTAGGTAACCTTACCTACTTCACATCCAATTTTTGCAATTTTTTTATTTTTGTTAAAAATACCACTGTGGATTTTCATAATTATATCCCTTTAATTTGTCATTCAAATTTCATCAGAAATGGAGACTCCTACGGCCTTCATCCATAACATGTAAAATACAACAAATCTGTGACCGTTAAAAAATGATTGTCTGGATGGAGGCCGTAGGAGTCTCTGTTTCTGACGAAATTTGAATGACATATTAGATGGATATAATTATGAAAACCCATGGTGGCATTTTTGAAAAAAATAAAAAATTTGCAAAAAATAAAATGTGAAGTAGGTAAGTTACCTACTTCACAAAGTAGGCTCCCTTTCCTCTAAGAACATAAATTTTCAATAGATTAACTAAAATATACATATTTAGGATGATTTACACATAAAATAGATATACCGATTATAGTAATTTCATAACAATTATATCACCAATGGTGAATGCAATCATAAAATGTTGTCAAGCAAGGTTATAAATGAATATATTACTATAATTATGTACGAAAATAAATATACAAATATGAATGCGAATATTAGCGAATGTCAAAGTGATATTCATATCTGCATCCATTTTAAACCGAATACGGATACGGATGTCAAAATATGCATTAAACGAATACGATAGCTGATCGGATACAAATATATTCACAATCGTTTTCATCCCTACTTGGAGCCCTTGTGCCAATTTGGTTATGTATCGATCTCTTTCGTTGAAATTTCCTCTTTTCAAAACCAATAAATAAAAAGCTTTGATCCCTGAGCTAGATGCATTTTTCTAGTGAGATCCTTTCCTTGACGATCCCATGATAGATTAAACGTTATCTTAAGTTTTCGACATATACAACCTACTATGGTGCATGTGATAAAAATAAACCTGTCAGTATATAGTTGAATCAACTTGTTAAAGTAGTGGTGCTGAGGATCTCTACATGTTGGGTTGTCTAGAAGGGAGAGGAGGGAGAGGAAGAGGAAGAAGGGGAGAGAAGGAAGGAGATAGAGGGGAGGAGTTGTATTTTAATGTGGTTTTTATAACTCAACATTAACTCAAACAAGTTGAGTCAAGATGGGTCATATTTACGACAGGGGTTGCAGTGTCAAATGGAGCAACTTTATAATTTTTTTAGATAAACGAGCAAGATTTCATTTCGTGAAACAGAGATCATCGGCAACCAATCAAAATAACAAAAAGGCACAAACCATCACCTCAAATGGTCTTGGTATTTAGTACAACCAGGCAGTAACCGGAGGGCGCCACACAACGAAAAAGTTCAGAGTGTTCTTGGAAATAAACAAACAACAAAAAAACACTGCAGAAGCTAGTAGGTCATCTCTGGGGTACGTTGGGTGAGGTTCTTTCGGGAGTATGTCAGTTTTACTTGATCATCTTTAGAGTGCGTTTGGTTGGTGGGTTTTCTGGAGGTTATCTGGGGATGAGTAACCTGTTTTTATTTTAGTGTGTTTGGTTGGTGGATTAAGGGTTGGGAGCGTTTATGTGATGTGATTGTATTGGAATTTGAAAAAGTTGATAGTTATTATGATATGATTGTATTGAAATTTGAAAAAGTGAGTGTTTGTTGTGATGTAATTGTATTGAAGTTTGGAATAGTGAGTATAAGTTGAGTATTTTATGATTTTTAGATGATATGATGGTATAATATATAATTTTTTTGATGGGAAGTAAGTGGGCTCCACTAGTAGGTTAAAAATGGGGGTTTTGGGGAGTTACCCACCCAAAGTGGGGGGTAACCCCCAATCCGAAGAGGCCCTTAGAGTGGCTTGAACGCTCGTTGCTTACGAATGCGTGGTCTTGGAATCACAGTGGTGACTTTTTGCTATCTGCAACATATTGTAATAGCAGAATAAGGGGTTAGATAGCTGGGTATTTGATAAGAAAGGTTAGCCTTTTAATAATGAGTGCTCAATGTTAGAGATGCCATAATAATTGAGGCCTCTTTTGCAATGGTAATGGGCGGGAGAGAGATATTCTGGAATAGTCTCGAACATCTCTCCTTCCAAATCAACCATCAAATTGATGCCTAGGCTATATATTATCGTGTCTCCTATTCAAAATTTTAAATCTGGCAAATTTCAATGGTAGCGTAGGGATTCTTTGACCATTTATTCAAGTAGAATGTGGCTTAATGTTTTATCTACCGTTAGACATAATGGGCATACGGAAATCGAGGGGATGTTAGGTATTAAAAGATGTTCTTGGGTTCTCAATTGTTGTGGCAGATTTTCCATAAGAAGATGGATACCTTTGGATGAAAGGGGCTTTTCCAGAATCTAGGGGTGAGTTTAGAATCAGCATCTCTGTGAACTAGTATGTTATATAGGTGGTTTGATCATCTAATTATTAGGAAATTCTAGGGAATGGTGGTTGTATCAGGAATATTTTGTCTCAGTCTCAAGGAACATATATAAACTACAAAAGTTTGGGTATCTGGCCGAGGGGACCATCTAGCTAAAGCTTTAAGCCAGTTTTGTCTTGTGGAGATGGTCAAGAGGGCTTCGTTTACCGAGATGTTTTTTATTTCTAGCCAGTGACCATAGCTGCTAAAATTTGGATGATAAAGAGAGTTTGCCCTTTATTTTGTCATACCAGAGGAGAGTATTTTTACCATCTCACAGGGTTTTGGATTCCAGATTCCAAATCCCGCTCGGATCGATTTTAATTGATCTCCAGCAATGAGAGTCTTTTTTTTTTTAAAATTGGATTCAAGAATTGGAATGGGTTTTAGATTGTGAATGCGACCACAGATAAGTCTCAAGAAAAGGTGATTGGGCTTTTCCTTTGCGTGGAGCCATGATTTGGTTAGAAGGGCACAATTGAAAGCATCGGGACATCCATCGTTTGATTTTGGTCTGCAGATGATCTCCAATCTCACATGATGTCTGTGTCTCGAATTTGAGGAACCTGACCAAAGGAATTTTTTCCGTCCTAGCAGTTTTTGTTCAAATTTCCCGATGGTAGGGAGCCATTCTGATTGGAATTCCCAAATAGTTTATTGGGATGGATTGACTAGGTTTCAAGGGATGTGAGATTAAATGTGTGGATAGATGTTTTTTCATCATTTCCGTGATTTCGGAGAAGAGGTTTAGGCCCTGTTCGTTTGGGGTATAAGGAGGAATGGAATAAGGGGAATAAGCCTCCAACACGCTTCCCCGTGGTACGACTATTCCTCATTATTTCATCTTATTTCACTCTTATTCCTATCTTTATCCCACCTTACCTACCTTTATTTCACCTTATTCTCCTTATTCTTATCTTCCAGCCGAACGGAGAATAGACCCTTATTCCCCATCTTTATTCCTGCTTATTCTCCTATCGAACGGGTCCTAGGGTGAATTTGAGTTGGTGGTAAGTAGTTATCGTCAATATTATTTAGTTAACTAACTAACATAATGGGATTTATTTCTATTTTTGTTTTCTCAATCCATCAAGATTCTAGTTTCTGTTATCATACCAATGGAAACAAGATTAAATATGAACTACAATAGATTCGTTCAATAAAATATTGAGTTCGATGTAATTTAGACAATTTTTAAAATATTTAAAAAAAGTAGACTCACATTTATGCTTTAATTAATGTACTTACTATTAGGGGTGTCAGAAAAATATCGAGTTTGATTCAGATTCGGTTCAAAAATAAATGAGTAGAATCTTGATATAGATTTGGGCTCGTTTATTTAATGAACCGAACATTGAAATGATAGGTTCTCTCAGGTCCGATTCGTTAAAAGTTCGATACACAATATATATTATACAAATTTATATATGTATTTTTTCCTCAAAAAATTATACGAGGAATAATGAATTTGCATCATGATGCAAATAAGGTAAATGCATAAAAGTTCATGACCCTTGATTAAGATATCGAAGGGCGGTATCAGACTCCCAGTACATATGCTGACATCTCGAACGACTCCTTGATCGAAGGTTTCCTGAGGTACTACCACCACACCTCAACGCTAGGGATGAAAACGGTCAGATACAAACATGAATATAGGTATAACCATATCCTTATCCATTTTAAAATATGAATATGAATGCGGATATGAATATTGACAGGTATGAAAAATATGTTACCATATCCTTAAAAATGAATACGAATGTAAAACGAATATGCAGGGACGAAGCCAGAAAAATTTTTTTGGGGGGGCTAAATTATTTCGGAGGGAGGGTGGAGGCAAATTATTTAGATATTATTTATCTTAAATTTATCTTGTCATTTTGGTTGTTAATATTTGGGGAGGGGTTCCTTATTGTAATGTGAGTTACGAAAGAGGTGTTGTAACTCCTTTTTTCAAATTTTTTCTTAAAATCCAACTTTATGGATAGAATATTCGAATAATGTTATGCATATCCTCCTAATTTCGCTCAGATACAAGATCATTTGCTATTTTATACCAATGATAAAAGTTTGATTATCTTTTAAATGGGACTTAAGTTGCTTAAATATTGATTGAACTTTTAACCACTAAGATAAATTGGGAATTGTCATCAGATTTGAGCAAAATTTGGAGCATATGTAGAACATTAACGGAAGTTTCGATTTATGAGGTTGGATTTGTGGAAACGAATTCAATCTATAAGGCGAGCTTCTAATAATTCCATAATTGATCAAAACTAACATTGGGAAGGTATTTTTTCAAAAGTACCCATATAAAGTTGTAATCGAATATAAATAATATCTATAAACATCATATTGACCAAAATATCCCTACAAAACTCTTCATATAACTGAAATACACATTTATTAATGTGATATTAAGTAATACCATTAGATTTAATATGTTCAAACAAGTAACACTATATAGATATGTGTATCAATCCCTTATCATATTTGTTTATACATATTTTGACATGTGTACATACATCTGCATACTATTTTAAAATCGACGTAGATAAATATAAGGTTTCAAACATGCGGATACAAATATTTATTTGTATCCATATATGTATACAATAGAAAAATATGTAACCATATCCATTTTAAGATCCTAAAAAATGAAAGAGGTATCCAAATCCATATCCGTATATGCAAAGAAATATAAAAGAAAAATTATTATCTATACCTATATGCTAAAATAAAAACTAGATATTCGTGACGGTTTATAAATGGGTATGATGATGGACATATACGGATATACAGTATCCGATTATGCTCATCATGTAATATTAACAGTTGATTATTTCAGTTAAATCATATATATATATATTGCGTTTAATGGGGCCAACATGGCTGCCCCCGCGCTGTTTTCGGCGTTTTTTTTGAAAAATATGGTCATGTATATTCATTAGGGATGCAAACGGATACGGATATATCCGTATCCGATCCGTCACCGTATCCGTTTTATACAGATTTTGACATCCGTATCCGTATCCGTTTTAAAATGGATAAGGATATGGATATCGTTTTGATATCCGCAAACATCCATATCCGTATCCGTATATCCGTTTTCGTATATAAATATAGTCATAGATTTATTTTTAACCATATATAACATAATTCTCTACATCCTTTTACCATATTTATACAATTTTTATGAATCAAACACATTTAGTAAATTAATATCATGTGTTTCCATCCAATTCTTATATATTTAAGTCGATTCTATAGAGTATTTCTAATATTAATCGTGTGTGATCAATATCCGTTTTACATCCGTATCCGTTTTTTAAGGATATGGTAAGATAGTTTTAATATCCGTCAATATCAGTATCCGCATCTGTATTCGTATTAAAAAATGGATAAGGATATGGTAATATCTATATCCGTATCCGTATCCGACCGTTTGCATCCCTAATATTCATCCCTATATCCCTCTTATATGTCATTCGAATTTCGTCAGAAACAGAGACTCCTACGACCTCCATCCAGACAATCATTTTTTAACGGTAACGGGATTTTTTAAATCGACACCATCTCGATGGAGGCCGTAGGAGTCTCTGTTTCTGATGAAATTCGAATGACATATAGAATGATATATGGATGAATATACATGGTGATATTTTTCAAAAAAATAAAAAAAACGGCGAAAACGATGCGGGGGCAGCTCCACTAAACTCATACATATATTGATTTTTTTGTTGTTATATGAGAGGGGCTATTATAACATAACATATATATTTTATTATTAAAGGGTGTATTTAGATCATATATAATATTATATATTATACATATATATAAGGACATGGTTGAGAGCTGGGGGGCTCCACCCGCCCCCCCTCTCTCCGTCACTGCGAATATGACCCGGATACGAATAATAACAAAAATATTTTAATACATTAACAAAAACATATACGTTCAAGATAGGTTACACATAAAATAGATATACGAGATATTATTTTCATAACAACTATACCAACAATGATGAATGCAATCGTAAAATTTTATCACATACAATTATAAATAACTATATTACTATACTTAGGTAAGAAAACAGATATACGAATACGAATGCGAATATTAGCAAATGTCAAAATGATATTCATATCCGCATCCATTTTAAAAGGAATACGAATACATATGTCAAAATATGTATAAAACGAATACAATAGCGGATCGAATACAAATATATTCATATTCGTTTCATCCCTACTCAATACCTTTGAACGCACATCTGCAAGAAGCAATTGCCCCTTGGCAACGCGATCAACTCCTACTGAATCTACCATTGCATCCTTGAGGAAACTCTAGAGTGTCCCGAGGAATTGGTTGCGTTTAGACATGCCGCAACAAGCTATCGATTGTTGGGACAAGCTAGATGAAGAGCATAAAGATGGTTTTTCGACAGCCGTGTCTATGGTTTATGATATTAAAGGCTCTATTTGGATCGAGGGTTAGAATTTGAGTTAACTTATGAGTTATTATGAAAGTCAATTGATTTGAATTAGAATAGTGGAATTTTGTTGTTAGTAAAAGACTGTTGATGTCACATTTGACTCATTAGAAGTGATTGAAAAATAACCAAAGCAAGAGTTAATGCGTGATTTTAAAAGGATTAATAAATATAGAAAGGAAATATTAATGCAATATGATGGATATAAACTAAGTCAAATATAATGAATCCTAGAAGTTAGTGGAGACATAGTAGATTATTGTTCCAACTTAGCTTTATCCTCCTCTTCCTATAGGTTTATTGTTATAGCATTGTATATATGGCATCATTCATATGCGGGAAAAAAGAGAGATAAGATACAAGTGAGACTCAAAGCAGGGTAAGGGATTCTTTTCTGCTATGAAAAAGAAAAAGAGGGGCAGATGTCAACTTGACACAACTGGAAGATACATCCAATACCAATGATATATGCCTACCGATATTGGATTTCATATTTCATACTACTTTATTGGAACGAAGGAGCCCCACCCGCATTGGACTTGGAGCTCGAAAGTCAAGAACCGCTTTCACCCTCGCTTCTTTGCGGTTTCTACCCAAGGTTTTAAAAACCAAACCGGACAACAAACTAGGCATGTATCGGTTTTTGGTTTTTATGGTCGGATCAATGGAACCGACCGGTCGAACCAGTGATGACGTCAACAGTTCAAAAAAATCGAAAAAGACCGAACCATTGTATTGTTGGTTTGGTTCGTATGATTCAACCGGGTGGAACCGAGTTAAACCGGTATATCATATAAATAAATACAAAAAATGCTACATCATATTTTTCGAGGATTTGTTTACTCTTGTCCTTCTAGGTTTTTGCAATAAAACTTATACCCATATTTTTAATACAATTGCATGTATCCCTTGTATTTTTACAAAATCAATAGCAATGGTATTTTATTAGTACACTTGTGCTCCCATTTTATACCAACATAAGGATGATATTGTGAAATTTTTAAGAAAATATTGGAGCACAAATGATATTTCTTAAAAGTTAAGGGTATAAATGTTCTTAAAAAAACTCGAAAAGGCATAGCAATAAACATTTATATAAATACATATATGTGAGTAAAAAGTTAATAATTTTAAGGTATTTTTACCGTGCAGACCCTATAATCTTTTCGAATTACCTCTACGACCTTCGAAACATCCTAATTCCTCCCCCGACCCCGTAAACTTGCTAACCTTTACCCCCACAGACCCTGTGGTTAACCCCCATTCATTTACTCGTTAAAAGTAACCCCATTCCGTTATGTTCATTTATATTATACCCAATTTGTTTATCAAATTTACATTTAGTGCCACTCCAGGAGCCCCCGCCCCCTCGTCGCCGCCGCTCCCTGCTCCCCAGTTGTCTGCACCCCCCCCCCCCCCCCGGCGATGCTGCTCTGCTGCTCCCCTTACCCCTCCTCCACCGATGGAGGCCCCTCCCGCTGATGCTGCTCCAACCCTCCTCCGCCCCCTCCCCTCCTCGCCTCCGCCGATGGAGCCTCCCCCCTTCTCTCTGCTCCCCCTCTCTCCTCCCAATGATGCTCCCCACTCCCCCCATCCCGCCGCCGCTGCTTCCCCCCCTCCCCCGCCAGGGCCGATAGAGCCCCCCCCGCTTCTCTCTGCTCCCCCTCCCTCCTCCCGATGATGCTCATCCCCTCCCCCCATCCCGCCGCCGCTACTCCCCCCTCCCCCGTTACGACCGATGGAGTCCTCCCCACCCCCCGCTTCTCTCTGCTCACACGAAGGGGGCGAGAGCATCGCCCTGCCGAACTCGGAGATGGCAGAGACGACTCCGAGCAAGTAGAGTGTGGCGAGGACGACGAGGACCCAGGGCATGAGGAGGAAGGTGACGAATCCGCAGAGCATCATGGCGAGGAAGGCTCCGAGGAGGAGCGTGGCGAAGACGGTCGGGGACACGCGTTGGCGACGAGGGGGGCGGGGCGAGTGATTGTGGCGGAGGGGGGATGGATCAAGGAGGCGGAGGACGAGAGCGGAGAGCTCCCTGCTTCCACCCTCCCCCGCGCACAGCCGATGGAGTCCCCTGTCGCCGATGGAGCCCCCCTGCCGCTGCTTCCTGCGTTGCCCATCCTCTCAAGTTCCCTGCTTTTTTCCTATTATTTTTTAGCAAATCCTAACCGTTGGATGGTAAGTTGGTTAGGTTAACTCAAGACTAACCCAAGTAATTGACTCAAATATAGTTAAAATTGACGGCAGGGTTTGTTGGGTAAAACGGAGCAAGTTTACAAGGTCGGGGGAGGAATTAGGATGTTTCGAAGGTCGTAGAGGTAATTGGAAAAGATTATAAGGTCTGCCCAGTAAAAATCCCTAATTTTAAAGTAATTAAACTCTAATTCACGATAAGTGTTGTTAGTTTATTGCTTCTCATAATATCATTATGACATTATCTTCTTCGCTGATTATTGTTATAAATGGACAACCTCATACATAATACGGGAAGAGAGAGATGCAATGTTCATATGGCAGGAAGGGACAGTCGATAATGAGTCATTGATACATGTGAAGAAGAAGAGATAAAATAGTACTATACTATGGGTTAGAATGAGACTAAATTATGAATATTTCTGAAAACGTTTGTATTTTGTTAATTTATTGGAAATTATTTTTTTGTCAAAAAATGAATGGTTGAACTGGCGGTTTGGTTCAAATGGTTCAACCGGATTTAAGCGGTCCAACCGGGTTTTGATCGGTTTGATTGATTTTTATTTTCTAAATAAAAACCGGACAGTTGAACCGTTTTTCCTCCGGTTCTTGGTTTAACCGGTTCAACCGGCCGGTTGGATTCGGTTATTAAAACCTTGCTCCTACCTTCCTCTTCAAACTAACCAACTACTTTGCTTTAATCTGAAAGAAAGGGTAAATACCGTAGACAAAAGCATAATAAAAGATGCAGTCATAATGCGAGGCCTCTTTATGTAAGTTCCCTTGTATTGAAACGAGGGGACATTGTCTTTCAACCAAACAGACAGAGGGATAAATGCATATCATAGGCAGGAGGCTACAAAAGCTACGAAGCAACACTTATCTAATTCTCGAGTTTATGACAGGTTAATCCTATTGAGGTCAAGTTTTATTGCATGATAAACACAAGAAACATTTAGAATAAAGAAACATTTAATATAAAGGCTTATACTTTTGAAAGACGAAACAACTATCTTCTCCTTCAAACATGATTTTTGTTATCTCCTGATTGCCAGGGGCGGAGCTAGGAAATTTGTATAGGAGGGGCCAATAAAAATTTGAAACTTTTTCTTACTCATTACCATGGAAACTGGAATAAAAGAGGCCGAGTTTTAGCTGATTATGTTTCTTACAATGGAGAAAACTAAAAAGGAAAAGGTGTTGGGTTGTTATTACGTTCATTACAACAAAATCTGCATAAGGCAACGAATAGTTTAATATTGATATCATATCTTATAACAAGAACACAACATTTTTCCACATTAAGTATGGTTGTCTACATGGATTCTTTGCTTCTATTCAGATCTATCTTGGGTCATTATCGAGCTTAGATCTAAAAAACTAAGATCCCTTCGTATAGTCACATCCAACACTTCTTGGGCCTTCCTCACCCTCTCTTAGTCGTCTTAACATCTCAAAACTTGCATCTCCTCACCAATGCATCAGCTGACCTCCTTCGCAAATGGCCAAAGTCAAAGAAAGGACCTAAATGCCTATCCCGCACTTCTCTTCTCAGTCCAAGCCTGACTTTACTGAGCTTCTCGAATGAGAATTCATACGGAGAAATCACCTTAAACGAATTTCTCGCATCTTATCCTTGATCGGAGCTACACCAACTTTTCTTCTGATTGCATCACTCTGAATCCGATCTTTACGTATGTGTCCACACGTCCACCTTAGCATTTTTGATTCTGTTACTGTCATTCTCTGCACATGTATATGGTTCACAGACCAACACTCAGATCCACATAGCATAACAGGTCTCACGGATGCTTTGTAAATCTTTCCTTTGATTTTCAAAGGAATTTTCTAATCATAGAGAATAGAAGAACTCATTTCCAATTTAGCCAACCTACATTTATTCTATTTGTAACATCTCGTCCATCAATTTCCCCATCATGTTACAAAATAGATTCTAAGTATCTAAGGACATGTTTGGTTGCAGGGTTGGGCAGGGTTGGCCCAACCCTGGTTACTATTCACAAGGGTACTTCCTCCTCACAGATTACTATTCACCCATCCCAACCCAGCCCAACCCAACCCTGCCCAACCTTGCAACCAAACAGGCCCTAAAAAGAATCTCTTTTCTGAATATTATTATCAACAATCTTCACCTCGATTCTTTCACCATTGCTTCCATCAAAAGTGCACTTCATATCATATCTTATATGGTCAAATATATAATAACAAATACTATTTATTGTTTGAGTCTTTACATTGAATACTATATAGTTAGCATGAATTATATAACTATAGCATACGTTGAAATTTGTTAATCATTGTTACATTAGCAATAATTGTGTATTTTTCATTGTTATAGGAAGCATTAGCAATGAATATGGAATTCATTGCTACAAGATCAAAAAAGATAATTTGAGAACGAATAATATTTGTTATGTTACATATTTAACATCAAAAAAATATGTGAATGAATATTTTAAATTATTCATTATTGTAAGACAATTATGTTGTAGTGATTTCTCTTATCGTGGAAATTAAAAACCATGAAATCATCTAGTATACTTGTCTTATTTATAAACTATTAAAGACACGTTTGTTTAAATACCAATAAAGTACTTCTTTAATTATATTTTTGTGGTCAAGTCTTCATTATATCTTTAGCATATTCCTATTATTTTTATGGAGATAATAATTCATTTTTCCTATTTCTGAAATATCCAAATTAATTGAAATACTAGTTATGCTGCACGTCATCACTTATATTCATTTACTTTTCATAACATTTTAATAAAATTCATATCACACAGTCTCAAATATATTGTAAATTATCGTATCCTTCCTTCTTTTCTTTATTCCTTCCATTTATATTCTCGTATTCAAACATTAAATCAAATGTTTATGCATGTTATTCTATAAATGCTAACTCCACTATAGTAGGAAATGTACTTATATTGAATTATTTAAAAAGTAACTTCTCAGTGAAGTCTCGAAATTAGGGCTACAAAATAGGAAATCGAAAGATTGAAAAAAGAAACACATGGAGAAGAAGGACCTTACATTAATCTCATCCAAATACAAACATGAATATAGGTATAACCATATCCTTATCCATTTTAAAATACGAATATGAATGCGGATATGAATATTGACAGGTATAAAAAATATGTTACCATATCCTTAAAAATGAATACGAATGTAAAACGAATATGACCCGGATACGAATAATAACAAAAATATTTAATACATTAACAAAAACATATACGTTCAAGATAGGTTACACATAAAATAGATATACGAGACATTATTTTCATAACAACTATACCAACAATGATGAATGCAATTATAAAATGTTATTACATACAATTATAAATGACTATATTACTATACTTAGGTAAGAAAACAGATATACGAATACGAATGCGAATATTAGCAAATGTCAAAGTGATATTCATATCCGCATCCATTTTAAAAGGAATACGAATACAGATGTCAAAATATGTATAAAACGAATACAATAGCGGATCGAATACAAATATATTCATATTCGTTTTCATCCCTACTCAATACCTTCGAACACACATTTGCAAGAAGCAATTGCCCCTTGGCAACGCGATCAACTCCTACTGAATCTACCATTGCATCCTTGAGGAAACTCCAGAGTGTCCCGAGGAATTGGTTGCGTTTAGACATGACGACGCCTACAACAACAAGCTATCGATTGTTGGGACAAGCTAGATGAAGAGCATAAAGATGGTTTTTCGACAGCCATGTCTATGGTTCATGATATTAAAGGCTCTATTTGGATCGAGGGTTAGAATTTGAGTTAACTTATGAGTTATTATGAAGGTTAATTGATTTGAATTAGCATAGTGGAGCTTTGTTTTTCGTAAAAGACTACTGAAAAATAATTAAAACAAGAGTTAGTGTATAATGTTAAAATGATTAATAAATATAGAAAGAAAATACTAATGCAATATGATGGATATATACCAAGTGAAATATAATGAAACCTAGAAGTTAGTGGAGACATAGTAGAATATTGTTCCAACTTAGCTTTATCCTCCTCTTCCTATAGGTTTATTGTTTTAGCATTGTATACATGGCATCATTCATATGCGGGAAAAAGGAGAGCGATAAGATACAAGTGAGACTCAAAGCAGGGTAAGGGATTCTTTTCTGCTATGAAAAAGAAAAAGGGATTTTTACACCCATAATCTTGAGTAATTTCGCAATTACAATCATAACCCTATATAATCACGAATTACATTAGAAACCCCGAGTAATGCTTAACTCTTACATGCCATAACCCTGTGTTATTTTCCGTTTTGTATGTCCGTTATATTTGACGGTTTCTGTTAGAAAAGACAAACCTGCCCCTAGTGTTGATTCTTATTTGCAAAATATGCCCCCACCCCTCTTCGCCCTGCGGCGCAGCACCTCATCCTCCCTTGCTGGCCATGCATCGACCTTCCTCAACCCAGATTGGCCATCCGCCTCCCGTGCTCCAACCCATCGACCTGTAGGCCTCCCCACCGCCTCCCTCCCATGCCTGTCGAAGCAACCCCTTTGACCTTCCTCAACCCAGGTCGGCCTCCCCACTGTCGAAGACAACCCCTCCCCATCCGCCGCTTGCCCACCTCCCTCCCGGCCGACCCCCCTCCCCGTCCTGCAAGCCTTCACCCATCTGCTCCCGTGCTCCAACCCCCCCTTCCTGTCCTGCAAGCCTCCCCATCGCCTCCCTCCCGTGCCTGTAACCCCCCCCCCCCCCCCCCCCCCCCCCACACACACACACACAAAACACCTGCCCACCTCCCTCCCGCGCCGCCGACCCCCTCCCTGTCCTGCAAGCCTCCTTTTCTCCACACCGTGAAGCTCTCAAATCCATCCAATTTTTTCCTTTCTTTTTTTATTTCTGATTAATAACAACCGTTAGATTACAAAGTGGTTAGATTAACTCAATATCTGGTTGAGTTAGTAAACTAAACTAACAGAAGGTTATGGACGTAAAACAGAGCATTTATTCAGGGTTCTAGACGTGATTCATGATTACATAGGGTTATGATTGTAATTGCAAAATTACTCAGGGTTATGTGTGTAAAAATCCCAAAGAAAAAGCGGGGCAGATGTCAACCTTGACACAACTGGAAGATGCATCCAATACCAAGATATATGCCTACCGATATTGGACTTCATACCTCATACTACTTTATCGGAACGAAGGAGCCCCACCCGCATTGGACTCGGAGCTCGAAAGTCAAGAACCGCTTTTACACTCGCTTCATTGCGGCTCCTACCTTCATCTTCAAGCCAACCAAAGCGGCTCCTACCTTCATCTTCAAGCCAACCAACTACTTTGCTTTGTTCTGAGCTTGAGACTTGTTTGGCTAGTTTAAGAGAAGAAGAAAAGGATAAATACTGTAGATAAAAGCACCATAAAAGATGTAGTCATAATGCGAGGCATCTTTATGTAAGTTCCCTTGTGTTGAAATAATGGGACATTATCTCTCAACCAAACAGATAGAAAGTAATTGCATATCATAGGCAGGAGGCTACAAAAGCTACGAAGCAACACTTATCTAATTCTCGAGTTTATGACAGGTTAATCCTATTAAGGTCAAGTTTTATTGCATGATAAACACATTAGAATAAAGAAAAAAATTGTATAGGAGCGGCCACTAAAAAAATGAAACTTTTTCTTACTACCATGGAAACTGGAATAAAAGAGGCTGAGTGTTAGCTGATTACGTTTCTTACAATGGAGAAAACTGAAAAGGAAAAAGTGTTGGGCTGTAATTACATTCATTACAAACTCTGCATAAGGCAACGAATAGTTTAATATTGATATCATATCTTATAACAAGAACACAACATTTTTCCACATTAAGTAGGGTCGGCTACATGGATTCTTTGCCTCTATTCAGATCTATCTTGGGTCATTCTCGGGCTTAGATATAAAAA
Source organism: Ottelia alismoides (assembly GCA_037367405.1). Classification (NCBI taxonomy): domain Eukaryota; kingdom Viridiplantae; phylum Streptophyta; class Magnoliopsida; order Alismatales; family Hydrocharitaceae; genus Ottelia; species Ottelia alismoides. The sequence continues at coordinate 89,517 of JAZKJV010005592.1, read as the reverse complement.
ACTAAGATCCATTCGTATAGTCACATTCCAACACTTCTTGCACCTTCCTCGCTCTCTCTTAGTCGTCTCAACATCTCAAAAACTCGCATCTCCCCACCAGTGCATCAGCTGATCTCCTTTGCAAATGACCAAACCACCTCAAGCGAATTTCTCGCATCTTATTCTCGATCGGAGCTACACCAACTTTCCGTTTGATTGCATCATTCTGAATCCGATCTTTATGTGTGTGTCCACACGTCCATCTTAGCATTTTCATTTCTGTTACTATCATTCTCTGCACATGTATATGGTTCATAGGCTAACATTCAGATCCATTTGACTCATTACAAGTGATTGAAAAATAATTAAAACATGAGTTAGTGAGATGTATTTAAACATTTATAATGATAAAATGATTAGTAAATATAGAAAGAAAATACTAATGCAATATGATGGTTATATACTAAGTGAAATATAATGAAACCTATAAGTTAGTGGAGACATAGCAGATTATTTTTCCAACTTAGCTTTATCCTCCTCTTCCGATAGGTTTATTGTTTTAGCATTGTATATATGGCGTCGTTCAGATGAAGGAAAAAAATAGAGAGATAAGATAAAAGTGAGATTCAAAGTGGGGTAAGGGATTCTTTTCCGCTACGAAAAAGAAAAAGCGAGGCAGATGTCGACTAGGTACGACGGGAGGATACATCCAATACCGACAATGATATGTGCCTACCGATACTGGATTTCATACCTCATACTACTTTATCGGAACGAAGGAACCCCACCCGCATTGGACTCGGAGCTCGAAAGTCAAGAACCGCTTTCACACTCGCTTCTTTGTGGCTCCCACCTTCATCTTCAAGCCAACCAACTACTTCGCTTTGCTATGAGCTTGAGACTTGTTTGGCTAGTTTAAGATATAAAAAAGGATAAATATTGTAGATAAAAGCATAATAAAAGATGCAGTCATAATGAGAGGCCTCTTTATGTAAGTTCCCTTGTATTGAAATAAGGGGACATTATCTCTCAACCATGGAAGGAAATATCACGATATATCGGTGATATATCGTCGATATATCGATATCGAGATGAGATCGATATGGATACAAATATGGCAATATTTTCTTCACAAAAGAGCGTCGATATGGGCGATATATCGCCGAAATATCGTCAAAATATCGTATCGAAATGATATCGAAACCAATATGACCTTCCATGCTCTCAACCAAATATATAGAGGGATAAATGCATATCGTAGGCAGGAGGCTACAAAAGCTACGAAGCAACACTTATTGGTACTAATTCTCGAGTGAGTTTATGACAGGTTAATCCTATTGAGGTCAAGTTTTATTGCATGATAAACACAAGAAACAATTACAATAAAGAAACATTTGGAATAAAGGCTTATACTTTTGAAAGACGAAACAACTATCTTCTCCTTCAAACATAATTTTCGTTATCTCCTGATTGCTAGGGGCAGAGCTAGGAAATTTGTACAGGAGGGCCACTAAAAAATTGAAACTTTTTCTTAAATTTGTATAGGAGGGGTCAATAAAAAATTGAAACTTTTTCTTACTCACTACCATGGAAACTGGAATAAAAGAGGCCGAGTGTTAGCTGATTATGTTTCTTACAATGGAGAAAACCGAAAAGGAAAAAGTGTTGGGCTGTTATCACTAAGGCTGCTAATCGAATCAAACTGTAACGAACGGACCTATGTTCGAGTTCGGTTCGATAAGGAAGTTCGAACGTTCGAGTTCGAGTTCGGTTCGATAAATGTTCGATAGGATATGTTCGAGTTCGAGTTCATTTAGAAAACGAACGTTCGAGTTCGGTTCGATAACAGTTCGTTAACAATTTAACTTAAGTAAAATTTGTTTATATGAACAAGTTCGAAATTGGAGTTCGATAACAAGGTTCGATAGGAAGTAAAAATAAGAAATTATTCAAACTAAAGTGGTACATAGCCCAATAGATAGCACAATTTCTTTATCCTCGAAACTTGTCAAGTGTATAAATACTAAGTTACACATACATATACACACATATACATATATCGAACTCGAACTTTTATCGAACGAACATATGTTATGTTCGTGTTCGGTTCGTTAAGCTATCGAACTAAAATTTGAAGTTCATATTCAGTTCATTTAGAAACGAACAAACATTTTTCGAACTATTATCGAACGAACTCTAATCGAATACGAACATGTTCAGTTCGATTAGCAGTCCTAGTTATCACATTCATTTAAACAAAGTCTGCATATGGCAGCGAATAGTTTAATATTGATATCATATCTTATAACAACAACAACGCAATATTTTTCCACATTAAGTATGGTCGGCTACATGGATTCTTTGCTTCTATTCAGATCTATCTTGGGTCATTCTCGAGCTTAGATCTAAAAAGCTAAAATCCCTTCGTACAGTCACATTCCAACATTTCTTGGACTTCCCTTCTTAGTCATCTCAACATCTCAAAAGTCGCATCTCCTCATCAGTGCATCACCTGACCTCCTTTGCAAATGTCTTAAGTCAGAAAGGAACCTAGATGCCCGTCCCACGCTTCTCTTCTCAGTCCAAGCCTGACTTTATCGAGCTTCTCGAATGAGAATTCATACGGAGAAACCACCATAAGCGAATTTCTCGCATCTTATCCTTGATCGGAGCTACACCAACTTTTCTTCTGATCACATCATTCTGAATCCGATCTTTACGTGTGTGTCCACACGTCCACCTTATCATCTTCATTTCTGTTACTGTCATTCTCTGCACATGTATATGGTTCACAGACCAACACACAGATCCACATAGCATAACAGGTCTCACGGATGCTTTGTAAAACTTTCCTTTGATTTTCAAAGGAATTTTCTAATCATAGAGAATAGTAGAACTCATGTTCACTTTAGCCAACCTACATTTATTCTATTTGTAACAACTCGTCCATCAATTTCCCCATCATGTTACAAAATGGATCCCAAATATCTAAAAGAATCTCTTTTCTGAATATTATTGTCGACAATCTTCACCTCGATTTCTTCACCATTGCTCATACCATATCTTATATGGTCAAATATATAATAACAAATATTGTTTATTGTTTGATTCTTTACGCGAACAATCAATATCATATTGAATATTATATTGTTAGCATGAATTATATAACTAAAGCCACACATTGAAATTTGTTAATCATTGTTACATTAGCAACAATTATGTATTTTTCGTCGTTATAGGAATCATTAGCAATGAATATGGCATTCATCTTGAATTACAAGATCGAAAAGATAATTTAAGAATGAATAATATTTGTTATGTTACATATTTAACATCGAAAAAAAATGCGAGTGAATATTCAAATTATTCATTATTGTAAGACAATTATGTTGTTGTGATTTCTCGTGTCGTAGAAATTTAAAAGGCATGAAATCATGTAGTATACTTGTTTTATTTGTAAACTATTAAAGACACATTTGTTTAAAGGGATTTTTACCCGGCAGACCCTATAATCTTTATCAATTACCTCTACGACCTTTGAAACAACCTAATTCCTCCCTCAACCCCGTAAACTTTCTCCGTCTCACCCCACAGACCCTGCCATTACTTCTACTTTACTTGAAGAATATAACATGGGTTAATCTAACCATAGGTGCATTGAATGGTGGATCTTCCACCTCCTTATATCCTTCTTCCTCTTTATCTTCTTCCTCCATTCCTCTTCTTCTTCCTCCTCTCTTTATTTTCTCTCTCTTTACCATATCTTCATCCGTCCACTAAATCAACGTGCCTTCCTCCGCCGCTCCCTCGCCGACACCATCGATGTCGTCCTCGTCCTCCCATTTCCTTCCTTCGACGAAATCGACGGGTAGTTCAGATCCCATTCTGTCATCCTTCCTGCAGGCTCGCAATCGACTTGTCAGTGGGCAATGACGCTCACCTGTTTATTGGTGTAGCCAAACCCACATATGAATCGAATGTATGCATCAACGTCTAAGTCTTAGACAAGCCTAGGATCGGCAACGTTTTCGGGATTGACATGGCCGACACCCGTATCGTAGAAGCTTCCCGGACAAAGCTGCTCCATCTTTATGTGTTCACCGTCATTGGCGGTTGTGTTGGAGGTCGTCATGATCGTAGACTTGATCGCAGTCGGCGACCAATTCGGATGGGCCTTCTTGAGCAAGGCAACGATGCCGACGAGATGTTGTGTCGCCATCAACGTCCCTAGTACTATGTTAAACTGGGTAGCTTCAAGCGAGGACGTGCACACCGGGGCCGGTGATATCCGAATTCATGACGTAGGGGTTGACCATGCTCGGTCCCCTGGAAGAGAAATACCTCATGACCGGAGCCTGCTTGACATTGACGACCGTACCTTCAAATCGAAGGGACACAACTGGGGCTTTCGTTGGGTTAAGATATTATGAGTTAAGATATTTGAGGATCATCGTCCCAACCGCAAACCTTACACGGGTGGGGAGATCGAGGGTGGGAATGACCTTCACGATCTCTCCGAAATCTGGGAAGTTCATGACAATCACTGTGATGGCGTCGAGGGACTTGAGATAGCGAACATCGATGTTCGAGTCTCATTCGCAGAGCACCACCACACCTTTGGCACCAGGGATGTTCCCACTCAGGCAATCATTTGTGGAGACTAGAGAGAACTGGGATTTGGGAAAGGCCACCGGTTGGTAGAGTGCCTCCCCTGGGAGCTCTTGTCCGTTGGAGAGCCCCACAGTCACCCGCAGCGACCAGTCGAGTGTGCTCGCAGCGACGATGATCATCCACGATGCCTCGTTGGATAAAGTGGAAGCGAGGGGGCCGCTAACTATGATGTGGGTTGTGCGATTCTGATGTGGTTTTTTTGTGGGTTGTGCGGTCCTCGTCTGGGGAGGAAGGGGTGTGCATGGAGGATGTGGTTGGAGGGAGGGGGTGGTGGTGAGGGGGTGGGTGGAGCAGAGGGAGGTGCTGAGGCACGAGAGCATGAAGGCATTCGTGAGCCACTGCGGGTGGAACTATGTGCTGGAGGGGGGCTCGACGAGGTCCTGGAGGATGGGGCAAGATAGGGCGAGGTTGCGGAGGGCAGAGGGGATGCGGTGGTAGGATGGCGGGCAACGTCAAGGAGGGTTGGCAGGGATGAAGCGGGAGTAGGGGAATGGTAATCAATGTAAATTTGTTAAACAAAATGAGTATAATGTAAAAGAACATAACGGAATCCGGTTAGTTTTAACGAGTAAATAGATGAAGGTTAACCACAGGGTCTGCTGGGTAATGGTTATCAAGTTTACGGAGTTGAGGGAGGAATTAGGTAGTTTCAAAGGTTGTAGAGGTAATTGACAAAGATTATAGGATCTGTCAGGTAAAAATTCCTTGTTTAAATTACCTATAAAGTACTTCTTTAATTATATGTTTATGGTCAAGTCTTCATTACATCTTTAGCATATTCCTATTATTTTTTATGGAGATAATAATGCATTTTTTCCTATTTTTGGAATATCAAAATTAATTGAAATACAAGTTATGTTGCACGTCACTTATATTCATTTACTTTCATAATGATTTAAATAAAATTCATATCACACAGTCTCAAATGTACTGTAAATTATCGTATCCTTCCTTCTTTTCTTTATTCCTTCCATTTATATTCTTGTATTCAAACATTAAATCAAGGGATTTTTACCTGGCAAACCCTATAAACTTTGCCAATTACCTCCACGACCTTTGAAACAACCTAATTCCTCCCTCGACCCCGTAAACTTGCCAACTCTTACTTCATGAACCCTCCGGTTAATCTGTTTGAAGCATGTAGGGGTTCTTGGGGTAATTTAGAAGGTCGATGAGGTAATTACGTTGTGCAAAAAATCGTAGAGATAATTTAAAAAGTTTATAGGATCTGTCGGGTAAAAATCTCTTAAATCAAATGTTTATGCGTGTTATTCTATAAATGCTAACTCCACTATAGTAGGAAATGTACTTATATAGATTTTTTTAAAAAGTAACTTCTCAGTGAAGTCTCGAAATTGGGGGCTACAAAATAGGAAATCGAAAGATTAAAAAAAGAAACACATGAGAAGAAGGGAACTTACATTAATCTCATCCATGTATACGAAGTGCACATTTTCTTCTCCTCGCAAAGGCTACTGAGTAAGAGAAGCCTCTTGAAGCCGTGACTCCTCACCAATGCCAACATGCACACTAACAAAATCACCTTCTTAAAAAACGAGAAGGTGGTGATGGGAGTTGGGAAGGGGAATTGAAAAAATTGGAAGGGTGCTAGAACTTGTAAAATGGATAAGGGAAAAAAATAGACAAAGTGGTTGGAGTCGTAACACTGGGCAGTCATGGACAATCACAGAGAGTCGGTGTAACGTCCCGGATTTAGGTCCCCGATCCGTTATCGAGGAAAACTGGCACTGACAACTTGTTGGATTCGGGCTCAATTGGATCCGTTGACAACCACCCAAAACGCTTAAGCCTAAGTTGTCAAGTAGTAGTCCCCACCACTTATAAACCACACCCACACTTCGCGAGTTTTAGGTATGGCACTATGTTTGGGTTTGGGATGTTGCAACCTCCCCCACTTATATTCGCAACGTCCTTGTTGCGACATGGCACATCACTTATTCTCAGTGACATTGATGGTTGCACGCTTCAGGTAGTCTTTTCCTCCAACCTCTTTGTAGGGACGGTTCCACCTCTCGGGTAGCCCTTTTCACTATCAGAGGGAACATAGCTCTGATACCCATTTGTCGCGTCCCGGGCTTCGGTCCCCGATCCGTTATCGAGGAAAACTGGCACTGACAACTTGTTGGGTTCGAGCTCAATTGGATCCGTTGACAACCACCCAAAATGCTTAAGCCTAAGTTGTCAAGTAGTAGTCCTCCACCACTTATAAACCACACCCATACTTCGTGAGTTTTAGGTATGGCACTATATTTGTGGTTTGGATATTACACTCGTTCTATCCCTGACGTATTTTCTATTTTGGAAGAGGGGACATGGCCCTTACCGCCTCCTTTCCCTCCGTCAGTGCAGTGATCATGTCACCTATTACACAATAACTATCACTTATCTATATTCCGAAGAATAACCAAACAAAGGATGATCAATAATTCTTACTCCGAATCTTATTCCTTATTCCACAACCAAATAGGCTTTTGTTTAATGGAGGATATAATGCCTCAAAGGGAAATGTTTAGAGAATATTCCCAAGCCCAAACAATCCTAAAAAGAAGAAAGAAGCAATGCATTGGCAACATTAAGGTGCATTCTTTTTTCCCAGCACTATGGAGCAAAAGTATATATATAGATTCCCCAGGCTTCAAAACAACTTGAAAAATCCGGACTATATTTTCGAAACAATATAACTAAATAATCCCAATATAATGTATGATTTCCATTTTTCTAATAATAGTACCGCATCGGATACTCACAAACAGAGTTTTGAAAATCGGACCGGACCGACTGGTTCGACCGGTCCAACTGGTGAATCGGGCCTGGATCTGGCCGGTTAACCGATTTATGCCGATTCGATTATTCAAATTTTAATTAACATGTCTGGTTCAACATATTTTTTGACCCGATTTAACCAGGTTCAATCGAAGTTGAACCGCATTCAATTTTTAAATTATTTAAAAATTTTACTAGTAATGGGAGTTGAAACCATAACCTTTGATAACATATTTCAAACTCCTAACCAAATGCACTAATACAACTTTTTGCTTGTATTGGATTTTAAATATAACTAAACTGTTATCATGTTATAGAGCATCTAGTCCAAATAATATTATATATATATTTGATATGTATGATATTTGATGGTGTATATGAAAAAATACTCTATGTATAATGTGAAATATAAACATTATCTATGTATTTTATTTATATTTCAAATATATTTAAGTGTATATTATATATATTATTTCATTTCGGTTTGATTAGTCGGTTCAAGCACTCTTTTTCACCGGTCCGGTTTAATTCAATTTTAAATAATGATGATGTCATCATCCGATTGAACCGTTTGATTACATGGTTCAACATGATCCGATCATTTCAATAAAGTTTCCGGTTCGATGTCGAAATAAAGTTTCCGGTTCGATGTCAAAATAAAGTTTCCGGTTCGATGTCGGGTTCGATTTCAAAAACGTTGCTCACAGGGGCGGAACTTGTATATATTATGGAGGGCCATGGTCCCCTCATGATTATTATACGTCACTTGTACAATGTATTAAGTTTTTAATACGACCCCTCCTAAGTTGTATTAGAACTAATGTTGTTAGAAAAAGAATGTAGAATTATTAAATGGTTAGGTGGTAGAGTAACATAGCTATTATATAGGAGATCAAGGTTCAAATCTTATCTCCATCAATTTTACTTTCTTTTATATGGTTTATCCCATCACTTTCAAAGTATCAAAATAGTTTGATATAAAATTATGTTCGAGTTTATTTATCTATCCCATTTTTTTAGTACTCCTTATAAATAAAATAAATTTTATTATTTCCTTTTAACCATTAACTTTTTGTTTCACAATTTCACTTGATAATTTATCCTTTTTAGGATGGATTTAGAGACGTTTAAATTATTATATTTATCCAATTTAAAAAAAAAACCACTGAAAATAGATTCATTATAACGTTAATAATAGATTTAAATTTTATGTTTATAAAGATTGAAAGAGGTTCATTTTAAAATATTAATTTTATTTAAAAATATCGTTGAAAAATATATAGATTTTTCTATTTTTGAGCATTCATAATAGTTGTATACTCGACCCCTCCTTGATGAAATTACTGATTCCGCACCTCGTTGCTCACAACACACTTCGCGTGTTTAGGTGACGAGGATATTTTAACCTTAATTGGACATGACATCACAAATCATTTAAAGAAGAAAAGAGGCAATCGAACAGAAAAAAAGTCAAATATTGTCCCTTGAGAGTTCCCAATAGGCAACAAATCTATTTTCTCCAATATCTCCAACTGTGTTCCCTTGTTGACTTCTCGGCCCCTCCAAAGATCACACCTTTCCCCCTCCATAAAACACTGGAGACCAAAATCTCCACGATCACACTTTTCCTCCATAAAACACTGGAAAACCAATATCTCCACAACTCCATCATCTCAGCACCATGGAAGCTAAGCTCCTCCTCCTCCTCTCCACCTCCCTATCCCTCCTCGCCATCGCCCGCGGCGGTGTTCTCCTCTCGACCCTCCCGCGCACCCTCATCGTCACCGCCTCGCCGAAACCCAACCAAGGTGATCTCCTCTTCCACACTCCAATCATCCAATTCACACTCTCTCACACAGAGGTTGCATGCACAACACTTTCTTTTCTTGGGTATTTCCACAAACACCTTGCGGTGCGTTTAGAATTTCAAGCAATACGTAAAAAACCCAGTTTTGACGGCCGGGGAGGACACCATCACCGTGACGTGGCGCCTGAACGCTTCCGCCGTCACCTACCGGACGGCGAAGGTGAGGCTCTGCTACGCGCCGGTGAGCCAGGTGAATCGCGCGTGGCGGAAGACCAACGACGACCTCTCCAAGGACAAGACGTGCCAATTCGCCGTCGCCGCGGTGCCCTTCGGCGCTGCGGCGGCGGAGGCACAGTCGGTGGAGTACGCCGTGGGGAGGGACATCCCCACAGCTACGTACTTCGTGCGCGTCTACGCTCTCGACGGCGACGGTAAGGAGGCGGCGTACGGGCAGACGACGGACGCGAAGAAGGGGGAGAATCTCTTCGAGGTGAAGGGGATCACCGGGCGGCATGCGTCCATCGACGCGGCCGCCGCGTGCTTCTCCGCCGCGTCGGTGGCGGCGCTCGTCGGGTTCTTCGCCGTGGAGAGGTGGAAGGGGAGGAAGTAAGAAGGAAGAGAGATTGGCGATTAGTTCTTCTTAATTAAATCGTAATTTGGTGCATTATATGCCTTGGAAAATTATGGTAAAGTTCAATTTGCAGCATATGATATTCATGGTTGATGAATGGCAATTCAATCCCCATGTAATGTTGGAATATAGGGTATCGTGTTTGGGGAAGAGGTTCCTCTGCTGTAACGAGCAGAAGTGCTGCAATTCCATTTTGCTGCGATTTCGATTTTCAAAATCCAACTTTACGAATTATATCTTTGACTAATGCTCCATGTATCCTTCAAATTTCAAATACAAGGGAATTTGCTATTTTATCTTAATAATCAAAGATCAGGTCAGCATTTAAGCAACTTAAATCTCATTTGAAAATGAATCGAACTTTTAATAATTAAGATAAAGTAGCATTTAAGCAACTTAAATCTCATTTGAAAATGAATCGAACTTTTAATAATTAAGATAAAGTAGCAGATGCCTTCGATTTGAGCGAAATTTGAAGGATATGTGGAACATTAGTCGAAGATATAATCCATAAGGTTAAATTTTGAAAATCAAAATCGTAATTTTTTTCGAATTATAACACATCAATTGTAATTCCCGTATTTAGTATCTATAGCCTTGTGTTACTCATTATAAACTGTCTCTTTTACTTGCGATGAACCCATTAATAAATGATCTTGCTAATAGGACAATATCCGTTGGGAATGATTTCTTAACTTAATAAAAGATGCACCACCCATTCCTTACTAATTACTTGGGGTGTCAAAAGTATTTCGAGTTCAATATTCGCTTAGATTCCATTCGTTAAAGTTTCGATTTAGATTTGATTCGAAAACAAACGAACAAAACCTTAATATAGGTTTGGACTCGTTTACTTAAACGAACAAACCTTGAAATGATAGGTTCGTTCAGGTTCAGTTCCTTAAAAGTTTGATAGACAATACATATTACATATAGGGTTTTTTTTTTTCTTAAAAAAATATAAGGAATGAAGAGTTTGCACCATAATGCATGTAAATTTAATCTAATATATAACATACTAATTTGTCTTATTTTTTATCTAATTTGTATCCATTTCATATTCGTAATATTTTCCATATTTACCAACATCTTTATGTGCATCCATGTTTATATTTCAAAAGAGGCTTCAATTTTTATATATTAGCATTTGTACCTAACCTTTGAATCAATTGAGTAATGGAAGCTTCTATCTGGATACCCGTAGGTTTCTGTTAATCCAAACGGTTTTTCGATGAGGCATGGGTCGTGATATAGTGGGTACCCGATCATCATTTTCAGTTGAGTACCCATAAGTTTAGGGTCAAAAGGAACGTGTCAAGATGGGTATATATTTGAACACCCCTAATGGCAGCGTGATTTATAGCCGGTACTCCTTGGGATGGAAGATCTATGTTGTAAAGTTCTAAAAATTGTTGAAATAAAATAGTTACTCAAACCCTAAAATATCAGACAAATAGTAAAAAAAGAGTACCACCCAAAACATAAATTCACATCTAATAATCACAAAATATGACAGTAGGTTATAAATGTATGCCTACTATTACATAATTTGAGCTTAAACATTTTGGATGGTAGTCATTGAGCTCAGTTGAATCCGAATCCAATAAGTGTGAAGGTCTATTATTCTCGATAACGACTTGGATCTATGTCCAAGACCCGGAATCTCTTCTTCTCCTCTGACTCACTAGGACTCCTCTTGGGAGAGGGGATGAGTCTAAGGGGCACAAGTTCCTAGTGCTGGGTATTATTTATGTTAACCGAGATAACCCAACCAAATCATTGAAAATGGTGTTGATAAATGAATGTGCGGTCCACCTCCTGCATTGAGCTCTGATTGACTTCTAATAGATTCAAGTTATTTGGTGGTTTGGGTTGGGTCGAACTTAATCCATGTTCCTTCAATGGGTATTGGACTAATCCGTTGGTCTAATATCTTCTATCCGACCCATCCAAACAATCCAAAAATATAGTTATGTGTAACTCATAATTTGAACCCATCCAACTAAATCAATATATATTTAACCTAATATTTAGAATTCTAAACCTCAATATATCTCTACTTTCATCATCCCACCCTATTTCCTCCAATCTCATTTGAATCATTTTTATACACGTACCCCAACCTTATTGCCTAATTCTACGAAAACTCAAGTATAACGTTTCGGGCTTAGATTTCCGATCCATTAATGAAGAAAACTTACCCCAAATCCACCCAAATTGATCGAATGAGGGGTCATGGATCCGTCTGTTGAAATTAGGGCTAGTATTCATCGTATGTACTATCGTTCTTATTGGACATGCGAGCCCACAGTGAGCCATTATGCAATAAATGTTATTGCAAATACCATTCCCTGATCTGAAATAAAGAATAATTAATTTGCATAATAGGTCCCTTAGTACAATTAGGGTTATGCACCATGGCCATCTTGATGACCATACGGTTGTTGATTCAATTATTGAATCATAGAGGCTGGTGCTTGGATGAATATCTAAAGAGTTAGATCGAGGACTCATCAAGCACTGTCAAATGACTGTTAAGAGATGATTTCCAGCCTGAGTAGGAGATGGCAATCCTTTCTCATTTAGGCTGATATCTAACCGACCTCTTGATGCAGGTCCTCTGCATAGGAATAGAGATTCGGAGGTGTTAGATAAGTTAGGTCAAAGAGTTGACTTAACGAGATCGAGATAACCAAAGTCCTATATCATATGTTGTCATGATACAGACACACCTCCTCTGACCCGAGACAGATGTGTTACTATATGTTTGAGTATGTACATTTGGCAGACCAATAGGTTGATGACCTAATCAAGGTCTATACACCGGCACGCTGGTGTGCATGTAAGGGCATATGAGTAATACAATCTCTCAAAGGGATCATACAGGTTCAGTTACTGAACCGGAAGGTACGAGCTCACTCATAAGATATTGAGAAGAATCAAAATTCCGTGCACGGTCGTCTCGCTTTGGAAGCTTGACTGAATTTTTAGGTTTGATATATATTTTAGAAAGTATATTATCAAGATCGAGGTATGATATATGCTTTTGGAAAGTATATGATCGATACCGACTCCCAATGATCAAATGAGAAACTTAATAATGAGAAACTTACTGATAAAACCCTGAAGTAGATAGTATGAAGTTAATCTAATATTTCGGATTTATTCTGAGTCTTCCAGTATGCAGGATGTACAGGTATTGGGAATATCTGAGGGTGATGCGATCATAAACGATTGTATAACCATGATGCTTCCATTCCTAGGGAGTGATGAAATGGGTCTGGATTTTAGTGACTCCTCTCAGTAGAGAAGTAATCTGATCTTGGTCCAAATGTTGGACCTTGATCTGAATGTGGTTTAGATGCAATGAGAAGATTAGATTTGTGGTCTTGATTTAATCAAGCATCTATGAGAGGCCCGCGACTTGGATTTGAGATATGATCTCAATATCTAAGTCACTATACGTGGAACAATACAATCGTCCTGTCCTTATCTCCAAGTATTCACGGAGAAAGCGCATTATCCTTGAAAGGGTTCAGGATAATTTCATTGTTGAAAATATGTATCCGTGCATTGAGAAAATGGATAATTAAATGTGATTTAGTTATCATGAATAATATGAATTTGATTCATATTATAAGGAGATTTATCTTAGATAATTAACTGTGATTTAATTATCAAAGATGTAAATAATGTGAATATGATTCATATTATTTGGGCACATGAGAATAGAGATCCAAGATGATTAAATGTGATTTAATTATCATGGATAATGTGGATATCACTATCCATATTAATCACATATATTATAAATGTGATTTATAATATATAAGAGAGAGCTATTTGTAATTTACATTTGTTAATTAAATGTTGATGTGAATTGGATTTACATTGGACATTAAATTGAAAATGTAATTTACATTTTATTTTGGGTTGTGAATATGATTCAAAAATTTCCAATGGCAAGATTGCAATATTCAGAAAATGATTATGAATTATTTTGTAGAATAATTTACAACAATTGTTGTTGTAAATAATTGGAGACTTATGGAATCATGCAATCTTGAGATTGCATTGAGACTCCCCCTTTCCTAATAGGAGAGGGGGGACGGCCACCAATCCCTAAAGGAAAGGGTGGGCATCCACTCTTCCTATATAGAAGGGAGGAGCCTCCTTTCCATTATATATCAATGTTTGTTGATTTAATCTGGTGATTGAATTATATTGATTTGTAAATATATAATTAATCTAAAATAAATTAATTGTTGTTGGTTTTTACCAACACAAATCTTAGCCATTAAAAGAAACACAAATCAATGAGAACCATTGGATTTGTGTTGCCCATGGATTGAGATCCATGGATCCAAAATATTATAAATAGAAGGGCACCCCTTTGCTCTTCTTTACACATAAGAGAACATAAGTCTCCCTCTCTCTCTCTACATGCCTACTCTCTCTTCCTGTCATGTGACCGTCAACCATGGATGTCCTAGAGAAGTTCTCCATCACCGCAGCATTGTCGTTATGCTGCCCGATGATTTGCTCCTGGATCTCTGTCTACTTTGGCATGCCTTGCTTGTGAAGAAGACGTCCTATCTCGTTTGTCGAGATCAGGAGACACGTCGCTTGGATCATCAACATGGATTGCGAGAAGCATGTGTTTCATCAACACGCTCGCAAGCGTCTCCTCCGTTGGATCGGACTTGAGATAGGAGGTCTCTTTGTTTAGAGACTCGATCGCAACCACGCTTCAAGAGGTAACCCTAATACTTGTTTGTGGTTTAGACGAAACGATCCGAGAAGTGTTCTTGGATCATGTGGTTTCGTCAAATGAAAAATTTTAATTTCCGCTGCATAGAACAACTAGTTCGACTAATCGTTCTTCATCATATTAGATACGATGCCCACGCTTCCATGATGCGGTTGAGGATGTCACCATATCCTTCAGTTCTATCACTAAATTACTGAGAGATCCACCATCATCGTCGAGTACATTGCTCAGTTAAAGGTGAACCACGTAAATCCTGTCTCGTATTTGTTTCATTGCTTTCTGATTGATTGTTTGATTTGCGTTCTACTTGTACTATACACAACCCATACATAATGACATTGATAGCCGCCCCGCACCCTTAGTTAATTCGAGAAAATTAATGTCCAAATTAATGTTAATCGTTCGTTGCAGTCGGATACGAGAGGCTAGTCAAAAACCACTTATCAATTAATGTTAAGTTAATTTTAAGCGGCAGATTTTTTTACTTGGTGGAAGTCCAAGGTCGAACTCAGGGAGGCATCTGTCTCCTTAGGTAGGTTTTGATCAAATATCCAAGTGTTAGATTGTCGAGGAGTAATTTTTTTTGTTCTTTTTTTTATTTTCAATGCAGACTCGTGCAAAAATGCAGGCCAATATAAAGTTCAATTCAATTATGATATCAAATGAAGTCCAAGAATTCTAAAAATTGGCCAGATGATTAATTATGATGAAAATGATCTACACTAATTTTTTTTGGAATTTTTAGACACTAAATGAATTTACTGTGAATTAAATATGCAGACAGGGTGATTTTCACAATTTAATTTTTAATAAATAACAACTCACAGTTTTTTCAAGAAATAAAATTATCCTAGATAGCACTAATGATGATGAATCCAGGAAAATTGACAGATCTGAATTTCAATGTGAAATGAATTTATTAAAATTAAAATAAGAAAATCACTCAACAATTTATTTTAGGCCTCGATATGTGTGCAAGTGACATGAAATTTTTATGGCATGTTAAGAATACTCTCCTTAAGCTAATGTGAATTTTTGAGGATTTTTAGAACCACAACGAATTAACTAGAAATTAAAAGTGTCACTGGGCAAAATATTCCAAAAATATACCAATTAATTCATTAATAATTCCACTTAAATTACAAAAATGTGACACGTGGCTCAATAGACAGAGGACAAGTTTCTCAACAAAATGCAACTTTTAGAATTGAAAAATGATGTAATATGCAACCTAGGGATGCGTGCAAACACAGGGGTGTAAATGCAATACAGGAAAATCAAAAATACATAAAGTAAATATGCTGACAGGGACTAAAATGCAATTACCTATTATGCGGAGGACTCAAGTGCAATTTCTCCAACAGGCACGTGCTCCTCACGTAGGCTCAGCTTCACAGGAACCTTTTTGCAATATCTGAAAGCTCCAGGGGCCTCTGTGTAAATTTCCC
Source organism: Ottelia alismoides (assembly GCA_037367405.1). Lineage (NCBI taxonomy): Eukaryota > Viridiplantae > Streptophyta > Magnoliopsida > Alismatales > Hydrocharitaceae > Ottelia > Ottelia alismoides. The sequence goes on along the minus strand of JAZKJV010005592.1, from coordinate 73,426 downwards.
AGGCCGCACGTGCTCCTCACGTAGGCGGCCTAGGTTCGGATGGATGCGGAGGCTCGGGGCTAGGCTCGGTCGCTTCTGGAGGTCTGGAGTGAGGCTCGGACGACCCGAGCCTAGGCTCGGAGAAAAGGTTCGGGCCGAAGCTACGTGGCAAGCTGTGGACCTTCGGATCGAGCTAGATCCGATGGATGGCGGTGAAGACGCGTGGTGTGACCTCAGGTCGTTAGATCTGGGCGGATCCAACGGCTACTGGACTCGATGGAGACGGCGACGTGACTGAAGATCAGCCGCTGGATCAGATGAGAGATCTCAACGGCTGAGAACTGCTGCAGAGGGGAGACGCGTGGCGCACTAGGCGCCGTTGGATCTAGATGAATCCAACGACTCCTGTGAATCCCGGTGAAGAGGCGACGTGGCTCGCTGAGGGCCGTTCGATCGACATGATCGAACGGCAGCTGTGCGTCTGCTCCGATGATCCTCCGCCGCCTGCGGAGGAGATGGCGGGGCTCCGGCAAAGACGCCTTAGCTCCGCCCGTCCTTCCTCGTGTCGCTGACGCTCTCCGACTTGTCGGAGATATCCCAGAAGACGCGTGGCGTTGCGGCGAAGATCTTGGTGGTCTCAGGAGCGACGGAGGGTGGTCTGAAGTCGATGGCGATGAAGCTCCGAGTCGGCTCCGGCGAACTTCCGTTCAATGAGCAGAGAGGCACCTGCAGGTGTTAGAGATAGAGCCGGAGCTCGTGCGTGCGCTCGTGGAGAAGTGAAGGTGATCGGAGAGGCCTAAGGGTTACTGAGGGCGTATGGCGAAGGAGCTCCAGCCAAATGGCGGAGCTGGAGATCGGGGTGCTGTGATGTGCGTCGTCGGAGGTCGTGAAAGGTACCGCGAAGATGGGAGCTTCAACGCGAAGCTCGACGGAATGCAATGGAGGCGTGGGAGTGACCGGAGGCAGAGAATAAAAAGCTAGAAATTCAAAGAAGAAATGAAGAGGAGATCGGAGAGGAATGGAGGGTTCACATGGGGATTGGAACTCGTCGGGGAGTTCCAGGTCGTCGCTCGAAGGGCCGGTGGCTCCCTGAGCTCAAGCAGCTGCTCGGAGATGAGGCTGCGACACGTCGGAGGAGCTGCGGATCTCGCCGGAGAAGACGCCTGTCTTCGCTCGAAGAGACGGCCAATTGCTGTCACCAATCGAGAGCTCTGAGCTCGGGGGTTTCTCCTGTAATGGCGGATGGGGCTGAAGTTCACCGGTGCTCGAGTATTTATAGGAAGAAGGTCTCGGCAAGTCTGGTGATGGGGCGAAGTTCATGGAGGTCGTGGAGCATCTATGGTGGAGGTGGTGGCAAGTGGGGTAGCTGGCGAGGATGAGTTACGAGTAGGGAAGGTCGTGGGAGAGTTGGCGGACGGCGAAGGTGGCTGACGTGCGGCCGAAAATAGAAAGGGGGCGCCCCTCCCGCAAGGCAGAGAACGTGGGAGAGAGGGGTGCCAGAGGTAGGAGACGAGGCCCTGGCCGTTGGATCTTGTGATCCAACGGCCTAGATCAAAGCGCGAAGGGACGTATAGGATTAGATCAAGGCGAGGTGATAAGAGACCGTGACGGCGCCACGTGGAGTGAGCTGGGCGAAGCGCGAGCGAGCGGCTGAGATCAAGTCAAGGCGACGCGATCTGAGGGTGCTGAAGCTGCCACGTGTCGTGGAGAGGCAGCGACGCGAACGAACGGTTTGGATGAGGAGTTGAGGTTAATCGAAGGGACGAGGGGCGCCAAAGGAAGAGCGGCTGTGATGGAAGATCAGAGATGCGATCTAGCGGTGTACACGCCGCCACGTGGCGAGTTCTGGTGAGGGCGCTAACGAGTGGTTAGGATCGGAGGTGGAGATGATCAGATGGCCAAAAATTGAGGCGTACGTGGAAGCAGCTAAGCCGTTGGATCTAGAGGGCAATCCAACGGCTGTGGCTGCGGGCGGATGAGGCAAGGGCAGCGGGCCACGTGGCTCAACCAGAGGGCGCCACGTGGCCTGCTGTGAATGGCTGGAAGAAAATATATGTGTAGAGAGAAGAGGGGCCGAATTTGGAAAAACTCAAAACATGAAAGTTGTAGATCTCGATGAGATCTACAAGTTTCATGTTGACCAAAGACGGAGATGAGGTCAAGTATGATACAGAAATACAAAAGATACAATTTATACATATATGTAGTATACAAAGTGGCCCAAAAACCCAACTTTCTCATACGAGCTCCAAATTGGATGAAATTAGTCTCATTTTAAATGTCTTTTAATGTGGAGTATTCTAAGAGTGAGTAGACCTATTTTGGAGTTTGTGTGAGGGTCCTATGTGTATTTTAGTGTACAGAGGTTCTAAGGCTTTATTGATAAATTTACAAGGAGAATTTTTGGCTTCTTATTTAAATGCAAATGCACTGCTAAAATGTATGCATGAATGCTATTTATGCATTATAAAGGGAAATATGCCTCTATTTACTCGGGAACAAGGCTCTATTTTTGACTTTTGAAGTGATGAATCACAGATTCATCAACCCCCTATACTTAAACCTTGCTCGTCCCCGAGCAACTAAATGAAATGCAAGAGTGAAATGATTTTGGGTTCCATACCAAGATCATGAACAAAAGTTAAAAATAGAGCTTGACTCGACCTTTGGATTAATTATGTGTCGGAACCTTATTGGGATCTGAGTTTAAGACCTAACAGACTTCAAGTTCCACAAGTCTTCTATTCAAGACGCCTCAACACACCAGATCAGAACAAGTCTACATACACAAACTCTAATGACCATGAATCTTTCCATGCAGTGTAAGTGATATATGACTTCCCACCTCAGAAGTAACAAAGAAACAACCTCCCCCAACCTGGTAACTCTAATGCCTCGGTCTAGCAACTCTTTCCTCGAGAAGCGGGGTATTCCCTTCTAAGTTAAAGTGCAACCGGCTCAAGAAGAGGGGGAAGAAGTATAGACTTTTGGGAGCTCAGCCAGTGTAGCTAAGTCTCCCGCTGCAAGCTTCATGAGATGTAACATGGGGACCATAAGCTTTTGCTTTTCTTAACTACATACACTCCGGTGGGGTTATTAAATTTTCAATCCGACCCACCACTTCTTTGGAGTTCTTTTTGCAATTTTATTTTTTTTATTTTTTTACAAGTGCCTCTGTACAACATATCTACATGGTGCAGCATATATACAAGAAATTTCCTCTTGAGCCAGTAGACTATCCCTCTTTTGAAGCTTTATTGCAACCCACGACTTCTGTCTTTAGCCTTCATCACCACTAGGCCAAGTTGAGACGCACTTCCTTCACTAGAAGAAGAAGAGAGGTTCCGCCTAGAAGTACTACCCTCATATGCTACCCCAAGCCAAAGGAAACTGCCTCATCACCACCTCATCCGTGGAGAGCCATGTGTAAAGTGCTGGTGCACGTCAAGCCATTGTCTCTAAGAGTCATGTGTGTGTTGTTAAGTGCTCTACTCAGGCTCATCAAGATGACATATGAACATAGACTTGCAGACTTAAAGAATTTAGTCACCTGACCTGAAAAATCTTAACTCCAGTTCCTATAAGGTTCCTCTGAAATTAGGTGGATTAAGGTCAAATCACTTCCATCCTCACTATCTGCTCATAACTTAGTTCAGAACCCACTAGCTTTTCACTTTGCCTATGCAAAGTATGCAGATGAGATATCATGCTATGAAAATGCAAGACTCTTTTTTTCTTTTTGGATGCAGAGATGGTATGCACGATTAAATAAGAAGCCTCTTTTCATTTTCATTCATTTTTTTGGTATATCTCCTATTTTACAACAAAAGTACAAGAGTTGTGTAAGTATTATACAAGTGTTATAAAATATACAAGTATACATTTATTTATTTATTTTTTTCAATCTTTACCCACCCGTAATTATTGCAAAATATATACAAAAATACGCGAAAATACGCGAAAGTACGAGCTATGGGTAAAGTATATATGTAATATATACACGCCCCCCTATACTTAGCGTGTGCTATGTCCTCAGAGCACGAAAGCGACTAAAAAGATATAGTTCGGGCTAAGCATAGGAGAGCTAAAATAACAAAAAGTATAGAAGTCGTAACTGGAGTGAATCTGACGTAACTTGGGTCGGGCACGTGGAAGCGTCTGCATTAGGGATGCAAACGGTCGGATACAGATACAGATATAAGTATTAGCATATCCTTATCCATTTTTTAATACGAATACAGATGCAAATACAAATATTGACGGTTATTAAATCTATCTTACCATATCCTTAAAAAACATATACGGATGTAAAACGGATACTACACGAGTAATGTTAGAAATACTATATATAATTGACTTAATATATAAGAATTGGATGGAAAACACATTATATTATTTTACTAAATGTGTTTGTATCATAAAAATTATATAAATATGGTAAAAAGAGATACAAAATTACATTATATGTGGTTAAAAATAAATACATGACTATATTTATATACGAAAATGGATATACAGACACGGATGTTTGCGGATATCAAAATGATATCCATATACGTATCCTTTTTAAAATAGATGAAGATACGAATGACAAAATCTGTATAAAACGGATACGATAACGGATCGGATACGAATATATCCGTATCCGTTTACATCCTTAGTCTGCATCCATCGAGGCCAACATGCAGGAGCTCAAACACCACAACAACGAACATGGATCACATCCGATCGGACATGGTGATCACGGAGAATGCCATGATCTCTGTTGTTTTGTCGATGTTCTCTCCCAGAAGGACTCCTTCTAGAGCAAGAGGCGAACAAGGCGCCGCTCCACGACGAGATACTTCAAGGAGAGTTTAGCGTCACGGAGGTTTTTCTTTTGCAGGGTAGGCGACGACGTGGTCAAAGAGCCGCTATAGCTCTTCCATCATTGGAGCTTGTATTCGGAGGCCTCCATCTCGACGAGGATCTCCATCTCGGAGTGGAGGGTGGCGATGCCTGTGTATCTTCTTATTGACGTTTGGGAAAGCAGAATCTGAGCTTGCGGTTGAAGTCAGTCGAGACGGGTTAAACTGGTAGAAGGTAGTCCGTTTTTGTATTTTGATGTTTGGATAAAGGATTAAATCGGGGTGGATTAGAAATGGGTTTGTTGTGATATAATTGTATTATAATTTGAAAAAGCAAGTAGTTATTCTGATGTGGTTGTATTGAAGTTTAGAAAAGTGAGTATAAGTTGAGTACTTTATGATTTTTATATAATATGATGGTATAATATAGCAGTTTTTATGGAATTGATGATGGAGAATTAATTAATTAATTTTTTTTTAAAAATAAAGTGAGGCCCACATGGAGAGAGAAGGGGTGGATTAAGGGGGGTAAGCTCCCCACCCCATCATCCGAACGGGCCTTAGAGTCCGTTCGGTTGGGGGGTTAATTTGGATGGATTACCCCCCCAAACCCCACATTCCTGACCCACTAGTGGGTTCCACTCATTTCTCATCAAAAAATTATATATTATACCATCATTTCATCTAAAAATCATAAAAAACTCTACTTCTACTTATTATTCCAAAATTCAATACAATAATATCACAACAACTACCACTTTTTTAAATTTTAATACAATTATATCATAATAACTATCAATATTTTTAAATTTCAATACAATCACATCATATAAATCCTCCCAACCCTTAACCCATCAACCAAATATACAAACACAAAAACGGGGTATCCTCCCCTAGATAAACCACGAACCAAACACACCCTTAGGTAGCATTTGGTTCGCGGGTTCATGCGGGTTAGGGGAGTTTACCCCCCTTAACCCACATCTCCCTCTCTCCCCGTGGACCACACTTTATTCCTTTTTTAAAAAATTAAATAAATTGATTTTATATCATCAATCTTATCAAAAAATAATATATTATACCATCATATAATATAAAAATTATAAACTACTTCATTTCTACTTCTTTTTCTAAACTTCAATACAATAACATCACAATAACTACTCACTTTTTCAAACTCCAATACAATCATATCACACCAAACCCATTTTTAACCCACCCTCAGTTTAACCCTCTATCCAAGCACGAAAACACAAAAACGGGTTACCTCTACCAATTTAACCCGCTTTAACTCACCAACCAAACGCACCTTTAAAGTCGTACTAGACACAATGAAAGATATGGGGTCATGGATTCGGGGAGTGGAGGGCGAGACATCCACCGTCTAGTCAAGGTCAAGAACGAGTTCAGCGTAGGCAAGGCGGAGCGGACTTGACGGGGACGAGATGTGGGCCACTTTCCCAAATATTGATGGTCGTTGGTTTCTCACTGATACGTGTCATTTATCCGTGCATTTGTAGCAGGGCTTGTTGTGAATGTAAGTTTTTCGAACCCCTAATCCGCAACTATTCCACTTCTCCTCACTCCTTTGAAGTAATGACTATACTAGTGTTCGCCCCGTGCACTGCACGGGCAAGCATTGAAGATAATCATGTATAGGATAATGCAGTTATGTTAAGGATAAAATGTGTATGTCCTTCAAGGGGAGTTAATTTAGCTTCTCCAATTCTATTTTTCTCATATTTTATTTTTTTTTGAAAAATATTTCTGTGGATTTTCATTATTATATCCTTATATTATACCATTCATATTTCGTGCAAAATAGAACTCCTACAACCTCCATCCAAGTAGTCAATTTTTTTAACAATTCTGCGACCATTAAAAAGTGACCGTTTGAATGGAGGTCGTAGGAGTCTCTATTTCACACGAAATTTGAATGATATAATATAGGGACAGAGTGATAAATATTCATAGAAGAATTTAAAGAAAATAAAAAATATGGGGAAAATGAGGTGGATGGAGCTAGGTTAGCTCATCCTAAGCGGTAAACCCATTTAATTATGTTAATGTGCTTAAAAATTAAAAGGTATTAATATATGATAACCGGAAGAGAATCAAACCTTATTTTAATCAACAGCTTTTGCCTGATTAACAATCAATGAGACATTCCTTTTAGAAGGAAATTAACAGGTAATCAACATTTCTCCCACATATAACCTCACAGACAAAGTCTCATGTAATGAGACATTGATGGGTGGTCAAAAGAAAAATTTTAATAGAAAATGTAGATATGATATTTCATTACATAAATATATAAACTACAAAAATAGTGAGGACTCGTATAGTTCTAAATTGCCTTTATAAGTAAATAGAGATTGAGAAATTTTATATTCATATAATTTAAATACACAGAAACCACATCGCTTTATATATTAATGGATATAGATCTCAGTAATTATCTAGGAGAAGAACATTATATATACAGAAAAGAAAAAATCTGGAGGAAAATATTTCAATTATAAAATTTTCCATTTTTTATTAGACAAAATATGAATATTGATACTTTGAAATCTAATTATATTATCTTCTTTTACACATGCTCAACTTATCTTAGATAAGGTTCTCTTGTTTTGCTTTTTATCGGCATCACTTGAATCGTCGTCGTTGGAACACAATATGCTTCGACTATGGGCTGAACACATATGTTGGACCTATAGATTGAGTTGAGTAATCTGTAGATCCTGAACAATTGGTCGTAGTTCATAAAACCAGTGAATTTAAAACGTTAATTAAAGGTTTCGTAATCTAGTTGTGTCGTTTGTTGTTTGAGTTATTTCTATTTGTCCTACAACATTTGTTTTCAGAGGGAAGATATCACATCTGTATGTTGATTGTTATTCATAATTTAGCCTTAACATAGTTGTAATACTTCGGTCCAAATCGTACGTGAGAAGGTATTTTAGAGTAGACTTGAGTTATTTGATTTGGTTTGACACAGATGTAAGGGGTGTGATGTGTAATTAGCAAAGATTTTAGAGGTCATATTATGAAAGAATATTAGATTCAATGGGTTAAATTTTATAGGTGAGGTTTTCCACTTATGTCCCTGTTATCCACACCATGATTTGAATAAATCATGATTTGGTGCAACTTAGTAATGGTGAAATTAAGGGATGGGCACAAGTGATAACGGAGCAAAAAGTCAAGGGCATATTCAATATTCTGGAAAAATAAGGGGTATTACCAATTTTACAACATCTAAGAGAAGCAGAAGTGATAAAATCTCCCTAACATCTAGATATGCGAGCTACATTGTTATGTACTTTGATTTATCATGATCTATAGTGGTAGTTTTTCTCGAAGCTCCATTTTTGTTGGCACACTCTGCAATGAAAGATATCGCGGTGGACAACTTTATATAAGCTAACCTCAATGTTAGGTGGTAGCGTAAGATATCCGATATGAGGGAAGACAGAGTATGCATTTTTCAGTAGAATTCATGTCTTAATTAGTTAAGAATAAGGAAGAATGCAATGTTATAGAAAGGAATGCTTCTCACCAATTTCAGGAAATCTGAGTATGGAAAAAATAACGGTAAAAGAAAGGTTTATGCATATCAAATATTGATGCTGAAATCTATAACTGACTTACTTGGATGGCCATTTAAAAAAATATCGAATTAAATGATCTAGAAAGAGATAAAGGAAATGTTACATCGTAAATAGAACATAAATCGTAGCAGAATAATAAAAAAAGCATTCTCAAAATGAATTGTAACCATCTTGACCCTATAATGATAATGTGGTTAGATTAGAAGTTTCTTCGTGGCCTCCGCAATGTCATATATTTTTCCCATTAAAGTAGGAGAGAAACGGTAACTGAATATTTTTACATCAAAAGCCCCTTATGCTCTAAGGATTCAGGAACAAACTTCTCAACTATCCCTCCATCTTTCTATCATGTGATCATCATCAACTTTGTTGTACAATGAACTACATTGGTAAGTCCCAAAGGTTCAATGGGTCATCAAACTCTGGGGCACAGGCTGCTAAAGCCACTCCCCACCATGAGACCACCTTTAGGTGATGCCCACTACCGATTCTCAGCTGTCAGAAAACTTTAGGACGTTGTCTTCACAGAGCCAACATTGGAGGGGGACCGACAAATCATAGGCTGGCTCAGGGACAAAGGCGGTGATGTCGAGGATGGGGATAACTATGGCGAGATGAAAGTGATCGGAGATGATGAAGTTAAGACGGACTTTGGAAAGAATTCGTAAAACTTACTCAATACCCTTAAGTAAAGCCTCCGAGATCGTTTGAGAATTGATATAACTAACTTCGTAACCTTTACGAAAATCCTACGTACTCGCTCTGGCTTTCTGACCATCTCCAACCTCCCTTCGCCTCTACACTTTCTCTCACATCCGTGAACCTCACTGTCAATCACTATGGGATCAATAACTCAGTTAAAATTCCAGGGACGGTTGAAGAAGATGATTATGATGATGACGTTCTAGAGAGCCATCATTAGAGTCCATGACAACTTGTGGGCTATTGGTTGTCTAATGGGATGATGTGAATCCGACGATACCTCATACCTGTGAAGATGAATCGCAGTGGACACCAATTTTAGGCATGGACCAACTATTTTTTAACTAATTATCATGTTGACACGTTAATTTGAATATCTTTAAAGGACGTACATGTATCAAAATTTAAAAAGATGACAGTTTACGGAAAATACAGAATAAAGTTTCATGAAATTCGTTGGATTCAAATGCAGTATATGACCTTGGAAAAAAATAAAGATTCTATTAGTTCTTTCGGACTTTTCTTTACTTGTGGGATTATTATTATGCACAATCGCCTATACAGATAAATTCAATGGAAAATCTAAAAAATCAACTGAAAACCAATCTATTTATTATTACGAACCATAGGATATACAGATAAATTCAACTGAAATAAAATCCACAAATCCATAATATCGGTGGTAACGAAGAACTTGGAAAGGTGAATGCGGTCATAGATGGACCGATTCGAGATACTTGAGATGGAGTCTGAGTTGTTGGGAAGGTGATGATGGAAGAAACCCGTGTCAAAAACCAAATCGCTGCTTCGCGTAAATTCTTGACCGTTAAACTGACCTCGATGAATCTATCAACTCTGTGTTCCTGCATGCCAACTTAAAAGAGGACTGGTTGAATGCCATCTCGTTCCCGAGGGTCCTCAGCTCAATATAAGAGTGAATGATGACCTTGATCGAACTACGTGAATTACTCCAACATGAATGCGAGTCAGACGGATCTATCGTACCGTCCAACGGGGATGTCCTCCGAGATGGATGCAGAGTTGACGATGCGAGGGGGGTGTCATATCCCTGCAATTAAAAGGTTTACGGACAGTGGTCGCCCAAAGGTAGCGACGGTGGAGAAGGTGGAAGAGTAATCGCCAGTGGTACTTCTGGAGTTCTGGGGTGTGGGGAGAAGGGGGTGTTGGGGAAGGGATCGATGGTAGATGATTGTGAAGAGGTTTACTTTTCACAGTGAGACCGCTGGAGATCTGAAGAGAAAGGCAACACAAGTGGTATCGTAGTGTCATGGGATGGAGTTGCACTTGCATTGACAGCCATCGAGCTCGACAGATATTCGGTGGGCGAGGAGGCGGGAGTCGAAGGAGGCAGCAAAATCTTCATTGTTGGGGCGTGCTATGTTCATGGCCTTCACCTTCGTCGATATCGCACCCTCTTCCAAATGAGGTTCTTGGTCACCGGATCTCTTTATATGTGGGAAGCCGTAGCCCTACGTGGAACCATCGCCACCGGACTTGGTCATTCTGAAGTCCCTTGCGCGAGACTGAGAAAGATGAATGTGGCGGTAGAGGAGAGCTGGAATTGGAAGTGCGGCGTGGATTTCTAATGGAGAGGTGGAGATGAGACGGCAGCCTTGGACGGGAATTGAGGCTGGGAAGAGGGGTGAATCGTGGGATTCCTTCGAAAGTGAAGGGCAAAAGTGGGTGTATCGGTAGAGATATTAGGGGTAAAAATGGAATGTGTGGACAGAAAATTAATCAGAGGGGGGCAAGACCCCCTGCTTGTAATATAGTAATAGATGTATCCATGTTTAATGGCCTTCCATATTAACTATCGTTTATTCCACGTTTTAAAGAAAAATTAAACTATAAATAAGAATAACTCACATTTATCTAACTTGTATTCCCCAAAATAAAATCTCTTAGGGTGCGTTTGGTACACAGGTTAAGGTGGGTTAAACTGGTAGAGGGTAATTTGTTTTTGTGTTTTTGTATTTGAATAAAGTGTTAAACTGGAGGTGGGTCAGAAGTGAGTTTCTGGTGATATGATTGTATTGTGGTTTAAAAAAATGAGTAGTTATTATGATGTAATTGTATTGAAGTTTAGAAAAATGAGTAGAAGTAGAGTAGTTTATAATTTTTATATGATATTATAGTACAATATATTATTTTTTGATGGAATTGATGATAGAGATTTGATTGATTTATTTATTTTAAAAAAAATAAAGTGGGAGTCACATAAGAGAGGGGAAGGATGGGTTCAAGGGGGCAAACTCCCCAAAGGAGAGTTTATCTCCCTTGCTGAACGGTGCCTTAGGACGTTTGTTTGGGGGATAAAGGACATGTATCCTTTATTATCCCTTAAATTTTCATCAACTGAAGAATAACAAATAATTATCACTTTTCCCTCTTATCTTGCAAAATCTTATCCCTACAAACAACATTAATAAGTACAACTTAATCTTTACTTTTTTCGTATCCCGCTACGGAACATCCCTTAGCACTGTTCATGTGAAAGATGAAAAATAGGGATGCGTAATAAATGAGGTTTACAATTAAAAATGGATATATATATATATAGGGTAAAATGGGGCTGCCCCCAGGGAGTAGCCAACTTGGCTACTCCCAACCGATTTTTCCCTCATTTTTTTATTTTTTTGGAAAATAAAAATTTGTATATTCATATTATATCCCTCTCACATTCTATTAAAATTTCGTCAGAAACAGAGACTCCTAAGCCCTCCATCCAGACGTCATTTTTTTAACGGTCGCAGGATTTTTTAAATCGACCATGTTTGAATGGAGGCCGTAGGAGTCTGACGAAATTTTAATAGAATGTGAGAGGGATATAATGATGAATATACAAATTTTTATTTTCCAAAAAAATAAAAAAATGAGGGAAAATAAGGGATGGGAGTAGCCAAGTTAGCTACTCCCTGAGGGCAGCCCCATTTACCTCATATATATATATATATATATATATATATATATATATATATATAGGGTGCACTTGAATTGAGGTGGCACCTTTCCTTGATCATGGAAAGGTGCCATCTTAGGCCGTTGGATGATGGATGTACATGCGAGATTGAAACCACTAGGTGGTTTTCATGCTAACTAACATTCCTAATATGTAGGTGGATTAAATTAGTAAAATACACGTCATTAATCATTCTATATTTAGGAATAAATCGAGTGATGTACGAAATTTTCCAGAAATATCTTATGTAATAAATGTTCGCATTTTGAAATAACTGTTATCGATTTACCAACGTTTGAGATATTTTACAATTCTGTGTCATAAATTACAAAAGCGTAACCCCTTGTATTCACAAAAAAGTCCAAATCTGACGAAAATTTGAATTTTTGTATAGACGTGTTTCCTAAAAAATAGGGTGCTTGGATCATATGCTAATTAATTGATGTACACGTGGAAAACATTCCTAAAATTATGGGATTTTTGTTACAACTATATTTCTAATATATTAGATGAGGTAAATTGCGAACATGTTAAAAATGTTAAATGTCATATGCATATTAATTTTAAGAGGTATTAAACCCACTTTGTAATGAATGAATCCATATTAAACAAATAGTCCTTATTTCACATTCATCGAGTTTATTTTACATTCCATGTACACACTTTACGTCCATCCAATACCATGTTACAATGTCAAAGATTCCAACAAAATGAAGACTTGTAATAAATGAATCCATCATTTTATCAACATATGTTACAATTGTAATTCATATTTTACATTTCTCTCATTCTTTTTACATCCGTCTCCTATTTTTCTGCAGTCAATTCCAAATTGATGACATCCGTAAGATATGGTTGTCTCGATCTTTACCCTTCTTCCTCTCATTGAAAGTTATCCAAGTGGCCTGCATAATATAAAAATAAAATAAGATATTGTAAACAAAATATGGAAGTATAAAATGACTGTAAGTAATATAAAAATAACTGGAATGTTTTGTACAAGTAGTGCATCAGTCATTTGAATGTAAAATACATTCCGATGATGTAAAATGAGACAGAAAAATGTAAAATGATCAAATGTATTGTAATTTTGTGTATTGCATTGTAAAATGATGTAATCAACATCACTGAACTTAAAACAAAATGCGTATATATACGGATCATGCAATAAAAGCAATGAACCTGACATAAAAAAGAAGTACAGAAAAAGTAATAGAACAGGAGTGCACGGAAATAAAATAAAATAGAATTTTACAAACTGAAAATGAACAGATGAAAATATAATGAAGCCATAAACGATTTGATATTAGTATGTAATCGAGAAATCATCCTCATCGTTTGAAAATCCGATATGAAAAGGTATAAAAACATATAAAAACTGCAATGAAAAAAATAATGAGATTTTCAATAGGGAGACGAAGAATTGAACTAAGAAAAATGAAAAAAATAAGAACATGCAGCCTCCATGCGCAAAAAATACTTACCTGGAACTTTTTTAATGGAGATCTTGAACGCGTCGTCAATATTTTGATGAAATCGAAGGAGAATAACTCAAAAACCATGAAGAACATAGATGGGAATCTCGAGTAAGGGAGAATGACATTTAAAATTTATGCTATATTTAGTAATCAAATATGCGTAATCAATATTTCGCATGATAATCGGGATTGAGAGGGAAGAGAGTTTTTTTTCTAAAAATAGCATAGTGGTTTTTGTGCAGATTAGTGGTTTTATCGGGTGCCGTTGATTAATATCGGATGGATGGTAGGAGGTGTCTTACCAAGTGCATGGAAAGGTGACACCTCAATTCAAGTTTTTCCTATATATATATATATATATATATATATATAGGGTGCACTTGAATTGAGGTGACACCTTTCCTTGATTATGGAAAGGTGTCATCTTAAGCTGTTGGATGGTGAGTGTACGAATGAGATTGAAACCACTAGGTGATTTTGGTGCCAATTAACATTCCTAAATTTGGGCGGATCAAATTAGTGCCAAATTAGTCAAATACACATCATTGAACATTCTATATTTAGTAAAATCCGAGAAGTGTACATTTTAGTTTCCAGAAAATATGATGGAATAAAAGCTTGTATTTTGAAATAATTGTTATCAATTTACAAAAGATGGATATGTTTTACAATCAGGAGATGTAAATTACAAAAATCATAGTCACTGATGTACGGGAAAAAGTTCAAATTCGACAAAATTGGTGTATTACGTGTAGTTGTGTTTCCTAAAATATAGAGAGCTTTTGATAATGGCCTAATTAATTGATGTACACATGGAAAACATTCCTATAATGATGGGATATTTGTTACAACTGTATTTCCAAATATATCGGATGTTGTAAATTGCGAACGCATTAAATATTATACACGTCATATGCATATTATTTTTAGAAGGATTTACATATGAGGTATGTTTTTAATCCGTAAATTAGAAACTGCACGTCATAGTACATGCTGAATCTCATTTCATCCAACATTCTTTGAAAGCAATATTTGTAAATTGCAATATTTTCTTGTAAATTAGAGCTATATTTTTTACTTACAAAATTAGAGGTATATTTTTAATCCACAAATTAGAAAATACATGTCATAGTAAATACTGAATCTCATTTCATCCAACATTCCATGGAAGCAATATTTGTAAATTGCTACAATTTTTTGTAAATTTTGCAGTCTCTTTTGCAAACCACATTTGATTTATTTTGAAAATTTTGCAGTCTTTTTTTAGAACATTATGTGGGAGTAATGCTTGTAAAATGTGATATTATTTAGTAAATTTTGTGATCTCTTTTGTAAAATACATGTGATTTTTGTAAAATAGAATTTGTATTATTAATGTATAAATTATTTTATATGTCCATCCAACGTGTTTCCCAATATCATGGGTCCATTGAAATTTGTCATCCATTGTAAAGTTTGTGTAGATTTTGTAAAATCCACTCTCCCATTTAACAATTATGTGCTAATCTGCAAAATAAAAAATCAGTCAGTAGTTTATCATTTATTTCTAAAAAAGGATAACATGTAAAAAATACATGCAGAATTGTAAATCAATGAATCAAAATATCAATTATACAATCAATTATGTAAATTAGTAGATCGAAAGGTAAAATATATCATCATATTTGATATTTAATCCATCCAATTGAATCTGTAAACTCCATCCCTTTAGTATTTATTGCACAATAGAAGAGATTTCATCTAATTTCATTTTCGCAAAATACATCACCTTCTGGGCAAAAATATAACAAGATGCACAATCTTCTATAATAAAAAAAATTTATTATACTAGCAACCTGGGACTTGTTTAATATGTAAATAAATATTTACATGCTGAATCAACAATATCTTTCTTTTGAGTGATATTTTCTATCTATTGAATTCAATCTATAAACAAAAAAGAAAAAATGGAAAGTGTGATTAACTCAAAAGTACATGGAAAATCAAATTTACAAACAATTGAATATTTCAGAAAGTATGATTGAACTCAAAAGAACAAAAAGTGTGTTGAATATTCCAGAAAATATGATTGAATAAAGCCTCGCGTTTTGAAATAATTGTTATCAATTTACAAAGGATTGATGTATTTTACAATCCAGTGTTATAAATTACAAAATCATAATAACTGCTCGAAAATCATCCAATCATAACCAGTAGTGAATCGGAAACACTGATTAAAAAATAAAATAAAGAAGAAACTTTGAAGATTGGATTGAGATGAAATCAAAACTGAAAGAAAAATCAAAATCCAAATAAAAAACAAAAGCAATCTAAAATAACTTGGAACTTGATTAATAGATGAATAAAAAGAATAAGAAAACATACTAAGAACATACATCATCCTCTGTGCACAACCACCTCATGTTGCACCATGCATCATCATTGTCGTCGTCATCGTGCATCGTCATCGTCACACACGACCATCATCTCTATGCACATCCGTTGCCTCTACGTCGAGGGAGGACGAAGATCTGGAGAGGAAGCATGCCCCCATCGAATTTTGTTTTGGGAATTTCGAGTAATTGAGAGGCTTGATTATGATGGATGCTATATTTAGAAAATGAATTCGAGTAATTAATGAGCAACGAGATAATGACACAACTGAATAGAATATTCAATTTTGTTTCTAAATATAGCGAGTTGAATATTATTTGGATGGTGGTTTTGAGTTTAATTTGGTGGTTTTGTTTATAACCATTGATCAAGATCTAACGGATTGTATGCAATGTCATACCATGATGGTGGTAAGGTGCCACCTTAATTCAAGTTTTCCCTATATATATATATATATGAGGTAAATGGGGCTGCCCCCAGGGAGTAGCCAACTTGGCTACTCCCACCCCTATTTTTCTCTAATTTTTTTATTTTTTTGGAAAATAAAAATTTGTATATTCATCATTATATCTCTATCACATTCTATTAAAATTTTGTCAGAAACAGAGACTCCTACGGCCTCCATCCAAACATGGTCGATTTAAAAAATCCTGCGACCGTTAAAAAAATGATGTCTTGATGGAGGGCTTAGGAGTTTCTGTTTCTGACGAAATTTTAATAGAATGTGAGAGGGATATAATGATGAATATACAAATTTTTATTTCCAAAAAAAATAAAAAAATGAGGAAAAAATATGGGTGGGAGTAGTGTTGAGCGCGAAATTCGAGGATTGGAAAGTTAATGGAAAATATGTCATTGATTTTTCCCAAAACCCGCGTCAACAAAAGATTTATTTTTTTTATTTTTGCTACTTATTAACCTATATAGCGGACATGGTCGAACTCAGGGAGGCTACAATTCCCGAGGGTTATTCAATTAATCAAAAACTAATTAAAAGAAAACAGGAATCTCAAAGGACAACTATCCTTGGTTTTTGTGATTTTTTTATCTTTTTAATTTTTTTTATTTTGTTTATTTCTATTTTTTATATTTTCTGATTTTTAAACTTTTATGATTTTGATTTTGCAATTTTTTTATTTTCAAAAATAATACGAAGCAATATAAACAAGGTCAACAATATGCACACCGACTCTTTTTGTAATTTTTCAATTAGTCAAAAATGCTCAGAAAAATGTAAAGAAAATGTTTTTGGATTTTAAAAGTTTTAAAATATTTTTGAAAATTTTTGTAGATTTTTCGGATGTTTTTGTATTTTTTCTAAAAATCACCAGTGAGAAAACAAGAATATATGCACAGCTTGGAGTAATTTTCAATTTAAAAATCTTTTAAATACCCAAAACTCCTGGAAATTATTTTATGACAAACTAGAAATAATTATCTAAAAACAGGAACTGAAATCACAATTTTTGGATTTTTGTAGAATATTTTATGATTTTTAGAAGATTTTTGATGTTTTTCAATTTTTTGGGTTTTATAAATAATTAATGCGTGAAAATTTGATCAGAAATTAAAAGACAATGAAATATAATTACTCTAATTTTTTAGAATTTTGGAGCTATTTTCAAATTTTTATGAATTTTCAAATTTCAAGAAGACAAAAAGGCATTGTTTTTGATTTTTTAATAATAATAAATGAAAGACAAATGCAATGAAAATTTTATGCTAGGAAGAATAGCACATCAGGAGTATAGCACAATTTTCTCAAAATTTTTGGACTAATAAAAAACAAATAACCTTTATTTCAATGAAAAGATCAAGCAAGTTATTGTTCTATAGTTCAAGGACCAAATTGTAAATACTGTAAAAGTTGTGGACTGAAATCTAAAGAGTCAATGTTTTTGTCTCAAATAAATAATCAAAATGAACAGAAAGGATAAAATGCAATTTTACCCATATATCATGAGTTTGTCATGTGCTTGAAGCTTCTGGCAGGGGCGTTTTTGTAAATTTGAGATATTCAAGGGCGTTCATGCAATTTTAGAAAGCACAGGAGCTGAACTTGTAATTTCCCTTTTTTTTATCAAAACCCTAAGAAGGGTTTGCTTCGTTCCTTGCAAAGGGGGAAAGAGGGCGCCGCCCCACCTCTTCTTCAAGGCGGAGACGCGGGGAGGTCAGGTGGTCGGCGCTGGCGGTCCGCGCGTAGAGTCGAGAGGAGGATGCGGCGGTGGGGGCGGGGTGCATTGCGCTGGCTGGCGGCGGGGAAGGCGGCAGTCCGGCGATCTGGAGGAGAGGGCGGAGTCGTTGGCGCGCGGATCTGCCGGTGGTGATGATAGGCGGGGCGGTGCAGCGGCACCGCCTGATGCGGCTTGGAAGGAGGAGGGGTGGCGGCGCAAAAGGGGCTGCCGTCCCTTCTGTGTTTTTTTTTTGTTTTTTTGTAATTTGATTGTAAACAGGGAATCAAAATGAATAAAAAAGCTTTTTTTGTAAATCCGAAAATAAGAAAAGAAAGGATAAAGAAATGTTTGTTTTTTTTATTTTGTAATGTTCCCCTGCAAAACAAACTTTAGAGATAAAGGAAATATATTTTTTTACTTATCTACAAAATCGGAACGTGGATGGGGATTCGGCGAAAATGAGGGATTTGAATCCGACTCTCCGACCACCGTACGCGGCCGGAGTTGAGAGATCGTGGGCGGTAGAAATAGAACGTGGAGAGATCGAGAAAATGAGATGAAAAATCGAGTCGGTGATGGAATAAATCGAGATGGAATGTTAAAGATCTAGAGAAAAAAATTGACAACGAGATGAAAATGCAAAAAAATAAAACTACGATTGAACTAAGATAAAAATGTGAAGAAAAAGTTGGATCTCACCTTAGGAGCGGAAAATGGACCGTGATCGCCTCGACAAGGCCGACTCGCTGTCACCGGACGGCTGTGAGGCTAGGCTACTTCCTCGACGAAATTTCTCTCGAAGATCGGGCTCCTCTCTCTAAAGATTGATTAGGTTGGAATGAGGGAGATGGAGCCATATAAAATAGAAAAGAGAGACATTTGAATTTTTGAATTTTTGGATAAGAAGATAAGAGAGATTTTTTGGTGGAAGAGATAACATGAGAGATAAAATAGAAAGATAAAATTATTTACAAAATTATCTATTTTTTTGAATTTTCATCACTTTATTTATTTGAATTAAAAAATATTATTTTTTATTTTTTTTATGATGGTTAGTTAAAAATAGCAACTATATACATGTATTATATACATATATGGTATTATATACAAGGGTAAATGATGAAATTAGCCTTTTTTTGTTTTAAGAATGTTATTAATTTTTTTTATTTTTATTTTTGTTTTAAGTAATTAGTAAAATTTTTACAAATATACATACAAATACAATATGCACAAAATACAAGGGAAAATTGCACAAACCACCCCAAAAAAACCGACTTTTCAACCGTAACTCAAAAATTATAAAATCACAGCCATTTTGAAGATAATTTAATTTAGAATTTAATGGAAGTGAAATTGGTTCAATTTTATATTATATGGAGCCGGAATTAATCTTTAAATTAGTGCTTAGTGGCTTTTTCCAAGTGTGGCTGTTTTTATCTGTACATGATTTAATTGTGCAATGATTTTTATTATTTAGGACGCATTTTTATTTACAACTTTGGTTTTGAATGTTATTTGATTTGGGGTCAATTAATGTACAAATAAATTAGTGTCAGTTTATACAGATATACAAAAAATAAGTGAGAAACACATTTTTTGGATTTTCTGGTTGAAGACCCTATCTCCCCCTACTTTATTCCTGGTCGATCAGGTCAAGTATTGACCTTCTCTCGGGGTTCGGGTCAGCCTGTATACAGTCTTCCTTTTTTTATTTTCTTTATTTTTCCTTTCTTTATTTATTTATTTTAGGTTAAAATTAGTAAGGAATGTACAATATTTACACACAAATGCAAGTTAGTAAGAATATGGAGTTAGCGTTATATACAGGTGTTTTATAAGGTATTTTAAGCTAAAATAAATGAATAAAGATGATGAATCGCAGATTCATCATTCCCCTATGCTTTACCTTTGCTAGTCCCTTAGCAAACACTTATTTGAAAGAATAAGTGAAAAGAAAAAGAAGGGAAAATAAAGAAAGCAGGACAATATTGAGTATTAACTTTTCTTCATAAAATTGTAGTTTGGAGCTCTGTCGGACCTTTGGATTATTTGTGTGTCGGAACTTCTGTGAGACTTAGAATTTTAAAACCAACAGCCTTCAAGTTCTACACATCATTGTCACAGTTTTGGCCCAGAAGGCATCTTAGATCGATCCTCTTCCCAAAGCATACCCTATGAACATTGAATAATCGACTCATGTGTGTGAAAAAATTTAGCTCTTCCCATGCAGAATGCCGGACTACCATGCAAATCTCCTCTCCAATAACTCGTCCTCGGGGAGTCAGGTATTTCCTTTCTAAGTCTGTCGTGCTGTGTTCACAATCGAATTGGGGGAGAAGTTAGAAGAATGAGAAAAGAACTGGAGGGTGGTTTGGTGTAGTCACCTCTCCTTGTGAAGCTGGCCAGTGTAGCCGAGTCTCCACCAAGATCTGCAGGTTTTCTTGAAGCTTGGACCTTTTTGGTCAGATTTTTATTTGGTAGTAGCTTCTTTGTATTTGGACTTTTGGTGGTTCTACTTGGATCTTGTTGTGCCCCTACGGATATAGAATCTTTTTTTCCGTACATGTTTTGGGGTCTTAGAAAAAATTGTGCCCAGCCGTCCATCCCTTTTCCGAAGCTTTATTTCAACCCGTACTCCGGTCTTTAGATTTCCACGCTACCAGAAAAGAAACTCACACAGTCTTCCAATATCCCGTCTGAGTTGAGCTAAGTGCATAGTGCAGGAGTACAAATTAATTCGCTATTCCAGAGTTGTACCCAGAATGAAGAGACCAAGTTAGACACTAAGAGTCAAATGCTGCACATTGTCATGTGGAACTCAAAGAATTAAGTCAAAGACCTGAAGCTTCTAAAATCCTATTTCTCGGTGAAGTTCCTCTAAGAATTAGGTGGATTAAGGTCCAACTAAGCTCCATTCTTCAATTTTATTCCAGACATAGTTAAATATCAATACTATCCAGAAAAATGCACATGCAAATGCAGACTATGAACAATGCAGAGAGGTTTTTTTTAAAGAATGATGCACATGTGAAAAGAACCCATTTTTTAAACAATTTTCTAATTTTGAACTTTTTATGGATTTTTGGAGAAAAATGCAGATGTGAAAGAAAGTTTTTTTATGCAAATTTTTATGATTTTTGGTTTTGTAGTTTTTTTAAAGGAGAAAGGGTTAGTAATATATACAAGTATATACAAGAACTTTTTTTTGTGTTGTTTTTTTTGTTTTGTTTTTTTGTTGTTTTTTTTCTCTCTCTTCCCATTTTTTGTTTTGTTTTTTTTGTGTTTTTTTGTTTTTGTTTTTGTTTTTGTGTTTTTTTTGTTTTATTTTTTTGCTTTCTTCTTTTTGTTTTGTTTTGTTTGTTTTGTTTTGTTTTTTGTTTGTTTGTTTTTTTTGTTATTTTTCTTGTTTTTTTGTGTTTTTTTGTTTGTTTTTTTGTTTGTTTGTTTTTTTACACACGTGGATTTTACAAAATATACACATAACCCCTCAAATAAATGTATTTAAAAGTACGAGTTATGTCTAAAGTATATATACAATATATACGACACCCCTCTATACTTAGCTCGAACTATGTCCTCATAGTGATCAGAGAGCGACAAAGAAAGACATAACTCGTGCTAAGCAAAGAGAGGTGAAAAGACTCCTATGCTACAACGACTCAAAGAAAAGATAAAGAGAAGTTGGTGATCCCCCCTATACTTAGGATCAAGTAATCCTAAGTATAGTGGAATGTACAAAGGGGAAAAACGATGAAGAGAATGTATAGACTCGCAAAGACACGATATGAACAACATCACCCCCCCTATACTTGGGGTAGAGTATCCCTAAGTATGGGCAACAACAACAAGGGTGATAAACAGGACGAATATGAACAACACAAATCCTTCGCCCCCCTATACTTAGGATAAAGCACATCCTAAGTATAGCATATATACACACACGCGGAAAAAGGGGTGAATGATAAAACGGGAGAAGAAAGAGTAAAACGAAAGGATATATAAGAGTGGATGTACAAAGGTTAAGAAGTTCGAAAACAAACCTTCTCGCGGGACCGCTGAGGTATGGATTTGACAAGATGTAGGTCGATATTGGGATCATCATTAGACATAAATTGAGTAGGATCGACCAAGAATGTATCCTCAGCGGTTTCAGATTGTGCAGGCCTAAACCGATTATTAGAAGTAGTGTGGTCATGTCCTGCTTGGGAAGTCTTGCAAACCTCAAAATAAAATGGCTCGTAATCATTATCAGAAAAAAGTAGGATCAATTTCAGCTTGGCGAGCCTCTACTGGATCATCATCTTTATCAAAAGGCCCAAATTCCTTTATAAAAGCAATCAAATCAAATTTGGCCTGATCGGTCTCATCTGAATCAAGGTGAATAGGAACGGACTCATCAGTGAAAGTAGTCGAATCATGTCCTTCCTATCTAGTCTCAGGGTCTGCATTCCGCTCTAGGGTGTCTATCGTGTAAATTCCGCGGATATCATCAATGCATTGCCACGTACTAGAAGAGGGAACTCCAAGGTCCTATACTTTCCGAGTCCTCCTCCTTGAAGAGGAATTCTCGGGTTCTCAGTATCATCCATCATATAGCAAAAATCTCTGGTAGTATCATCATGATCAAAGTCCTTGGGGTTGTCTAACACGGTTGGGCTCTCATGGGATGCGGGCTTCTGGACGGTAGTGGGTGTAGTGATTAACACATCGCTCCCTACATCAGAACGGAAGCGAATCTCTCCTGAACCATAATCAATAACGGCTCCCGCAGAGGCAAGGAAAGGCCGTCCCAGGATGATTGGAGGGTGCTCCACAGGGGTGGAGGTCTCCATGGGCATTACAACAAAATCCGAAGTGAAATTCATGCCCTGAATAATAATGACAGCATTTTCTAAAATACCCTTCGGCCTCTTGATAGATCTATCAGCAAATTGAACTATCATCCTGGTTTTCTTGAGAGGCCCAAGATGAAGAGACTGTACCATAGAGAAGGGTATTATGTTGATTGATGAACCGCCGTCAAGGAGAGCGTTATCACAAAAATAGTCAGATATGGAGCATCTCACAAGAGGTGTAGCCGTGTTCCCTTTCTTAAAATACGGACGGTTAGAGATGGCGTAGGCAGTGGCCATGGTCAAGATGTGACGCTCAGATCTTCTCCTTCGCTTTCTTTTCTTGTGTTGAGGAGTAGATAAATCTGTCATGGCCTGTTGAAGTGGGGCTTTAATGATCTCATGAAGGGTGGCCACCACTTCGGGTTTAGTCAAAATTTTTTTGAATTTTTGGACCTCATCCATACAAGGGAGGAGGTCGGAATCAGCATTTACATGAGGATTGCCAAGAGCAGTCTGTACAGTGGCATCCTCGGGATCTAGGTTGGGACATGGCTGTGTGGGTAAATGATCGGGCATTTGGGTTCTTTTCTCACAACATAATGAATCAATAATATGTCTCCCAGAATCTTTTTGTATTTTCAAAATTTTCTCATTTTTTTGTGTTTTGGATGATTTCAAGCTCTCATGATTATCCTCGAGTGAATCAGTATCCTCAAATATTGGAGCAGCGTTCTGTCTCTCATTTATGTTAATAAAATTGGAAATCTTCGAATTCATATGCTCCACCATTTGATTCAATGTGTTAAGTGTGGAAAATCATGAAAGGTGACTCCAAAATCCCAGGATCGGGTGGGTTGAATGAGGGTGAGTGAAAATCAAAGTCCTCCGTCTCCTGAAATAATGGGTTAGGCGGATATGCACAAACATCATGAGGAAGATCCTCCTGGAAAAGGGAAGGTGGATCGTCTGGAGAGTACGAAGTATCTGCGAAGATCGGATTAGAATAACTCCAGTCGGCCATCTTTGAAACAAAGGATGGGAGAGCACGAGGGTCAAGCCAAAAGATATGGAGAAAAAGGCGTAAATGCACAGAAAGATCTGTTATGCACACAAGCAATCAAACACAATACAAACCCCCAATTCACCAACTCAACGCAATGTGAAGACCGTGAAGGTTCGGTCTCTTAGTCTTGTCTGTTTTAGAGTTAGGTGATAATCACAAAGTTGTACAAACACTTAGGTTGAATTATGGGATTTGGGCACTAACCTTAGTGTGTACGCGAGCAAGTTAAAACGAATACAATGAGGGGGTTACTCTCCCCAAAACAGTGATTTTTCCTTGTATTTTTTTAGGCCCGAGTTTTCTTTAGCAGTCCCAAATTTTAGGCAATTATCAATTGGTTAAAATATTTTCAAAGAATCGCCTACCGAGTGGTCAATTTCCTTTTTAACTTATGTGAGTGAAAATAAGGGAGGAGATCGGAAATGCCAATGCGCGATTAAAACGATGATGCATGCAGGGGTTAGAGATGCGTACCTTGTCGCCAGCACTCTACATGCAAGTGATCCGTGCAGAATTTAAATACAGAAACTAAACTAACCTATATGCAAATGCAAGTGAACCGTCCTAGATGATAACTTCTATTAACGGGTAAGAACAAGTTAATTTGACTAAGTCCAAATTACGATCTACTCTATAGGCACAGAAATTCTTGTTTAGGGTGTTTGGACCTAATTAATTACCTGGCTCAAGCAAATTAATTAAAGAAATCAGTAGGTGGCTTTCGAAATCCGCAGAAAATAAAGAAAATAAAGGCGATGAAAACAAAACCGATGAGGTCCCCCAAGTGCACCGGCACTTGGTGAAACAGACCCCGCAACAAATGAATGTCCGTTTACAAGAGTTCAAATGCTAGAAAATAAAGACTCTCTCTCTCTCTTTTTCGTCTCCTTCAATTCTTCTTCTCCTCTCTCACGCTATCCTGCGGCTTGGTGAAGAATCAAGACGCCTCCACGTCGCTTGGGTGCTTCGGCTCTCCTAGGATCGCCGCCTTCGCTCCGCGGGCCCTCGCAAGAAAAAGAAAAGAGAATGTGTAAGAAACACAATTTTCAAATATGAGAAAATGATGAAATGAATGCAATGGATATGAACAATGAATAATGTGGCAAACAGATATTTACAACCAAGAATAGCAGGTCAAAAGAGAAACCTAATTACCCTCGTCGTGCCTCCCCAGCAACGGCGCCATTTTGTTGAACACGTTTTTCTAGGGATTGGAAAGTTAATGGAAAATATGTCGTTGATTTTCCCCAAAACCCGCGTCAACAAAAGATTTATTTTTTTTATTTTTGCTACTTATTAATCTATATAGCGGACAGGGTCGAACTCAGGGAGGCTACAATTCCCGAGGGTTATTCAATTAATCAAAAACTAATTAAAAGAAAACAGGAATCTCAAAGGACAACTATCCTTGGTTTTTGTGATTTTTTTATCTTTTTAATTTTTTATTTTGTTTATTTCTATTTTTTATATTTTCTGATTTTTAAATTTTTATGATTTTGATTTTGCAATTTTTTTTATTTTTCAAAAGTAATACGAAGCAATATAAATAAGGTCAACAATATGCACACCGACTCTTTTTGTAATTTTTCAATTAGTCAAAAATGCTCAGAAAAATGTAAAGAAAATGTTTTTGGGTTTTAAAAGTTTAAAATGTTTTTGAAAATTTTTGTAGATTTTTTGGATGTTTTTGTATTTTTTCTAAAAATCAACAGTGAGAAAACAAGAATATATGCACAGCTTGGAGTAATTTTCAATTTAAAAATCTTTTAAATACCCAAAACTCCTGGAAATTATTTTTATGACAAACTAGAAATAATTATCTAAAAACAGGAACTGAAATCACAATTTTTGGATTTTTGTAGAATATTTTATGATTTTTAGAAGATTTTTGATGTTTTTCAATTTTTTTGGGTTTTATAAATAATTAATGCGTGAAATTGATCAGAAATTAAAAGATAATGAAATACAATTACTCTAATTTTTTTAGAATTTTTGGAGCTATTTTTCAAATTTTTATGAATTTTCAAATTTCAAGAAGACAAAAATGCATTGTTTTTATTTTTTAATAATAATAAATGAAAGACAAATGCAATGAAAATTTTATGCTAGGAAGAATAGCACATCAGGAGTATAGCACATTTTCTCAAATTTTTGGACTAATAAAAACAAATAACCTTTATTTCAATGAAAAGATCAAGTAAGTTATTGTTCTATAGTTCAGGGACCAAATTGTAAATACTGCAAAAGTTGTGGACTGAAATCTAAAGAGTCAATGTTTTTGTCCCAAATAAATAATCAAAATGAACAGAAAGGCTAAAATGCAATTTTACCCATATATCATGAGCTTGTCTTGTGCTTGAGGCTTCTGGCAGGGGCGTTTTTGTAAATTTGAGATATTCAGGGGCGTTCACGCAATTTTAGAAAGCACAGGGCTGAACTTGTAATTTCCCTTTTTTTTTATCAAAACCCTAAGAAGGGTTTGCTTCGTTCCTTGCAAAGGGGGCAAGAGGGCACCGCCCCACCTCTTCTTCAAGGCGGAGACGCGCGGGAGGTCAGGTGGTCGGCGCTGGCGGTCCGCGCGTGGAGTCGAGAGGAGGATGCGGCGGTGGGGGCGGGGCGCACTGCGCTGGGTGGCGGCGGGGAAGGCGGCAGTCCGGCGATCTGGAGGAGAGGGCGGAGTCGTTGGCGCGCGGATCTGCCAGTGGTGATGACAGGCGGGGCGGTGCGGCGGCACCGCCTGATGCGGCTTGGAAGGAGGAGGGTGGCGGCGCAAAGGGGTTGCCGTCCCTTCTGTGTTTTTTTTGTTTTTTTGTATTTTTTGTAATTTGATTGTAAACCGGGAATCAAAAATGAATAAAAAAGCTTTTTTTGTAAATTCGAAATAAGAAAAGAAAGGATAAAGAAATGTTTGTTTTTTTATTTTGTAATGTTTCCCTGCAAAACAACTTTATAAATAAAGGAAATATATTTTTTTATTTATCTACAAAATCGGAACGTGGATGGGGATTCGGCGAAAATGAGGGATTTGAATCCGACTCTCCGACCACCGTACGCGGCCGGAGTTGAGAGATCGTGGGCGGTAGAAATAGAATGTGGAGAGATCGAGAAAATGAGATGAAAAATCGAGTCGGTGATGGAATAAATCGAGATGGAATGTTAAAGATCTAGAGAAAAAAATTGACAACGAGATGAAAATGCAAAAAAATAAAACTACGATTGAACTAAGATAAAAATGTGAAGAAAAAGTTGGATCTCACCTTAGGAGCGGAAAATGGACCGTGATCGCCTCGATAAGGCCGACTCGCTGTCACCGGACGGCTTGGAGGCTAGGCTACTTCCTCGACGAAATTTCTCTCGGAGATCGGGCTCCTCTCTCTAAAGATTGATCAGGTTGGAATGAGGGAGATGGAGCCATATAAATAGAAAAGAGAGACATTTGAATTTTTGAATTTTTGGATAAGAAGATAAGAGAGATTTTTTTGGTGGAAGAATTAACATGAGAGATAAAATAGAAAGATAAAATTATTTACAAAATTATCTAATTTTTTTGAATTTTCGTCACTTTATTTATTTGAATTAAAAAATGTTATTTTTTATTATTTTATGATGGTTAGTTAAAAATAGCAACTATATACATGTATTATATACATATATGGTATTATATACAAGGGTAAATGATGAAATTAGCCTTTTTTCTTAAATACATCCCTTCCCCCTTTTTTTTTTCTCAACGCACACGGCTCGCATGGGCTCTAACTGCAACACCCCGTAAATAAATTAGGGTTCCCAGCGGAACCCTTCGTTCAACGAAAGACCCCCCGATGGGGAGCGTGAACCGCCGCCGCCAGGAGTTGCACCTCCGCCTGGAGGTGTGAAGGAAGAGGGGCACGTTGCCGCCTTGCGCCTGGGATGGAGGCGCCTGTGCGTGGAGGTACTAGCACGTGGAGCAGCGCCGCCTTGCGCCTGGGTTGCGGGGCCCTGGAGGTGCGCGCGAGGGATGGCACCGCCACGAGGTGGTGCACTGATCGCTGGGAAGAGGCTGAGGGTGCGCGCGACGATCGTGCGCGCAAGGAGCCTTCAACTCGCGTTGCTTGAAGCTTGGGAGGTGCGCGAGGAGTCCTTCATGCCTCCTTGAGATTCTGTCGGGTCGTGCGGCAGCGTAGCCTGAGCCGCACATGAGCCTAGAGGAGAAGGCAGAACGCCGCCAAGGATCTGTCGCGGGGCTCGCATGTGGAGCGTGGCAGCACGTGCTGTGCGAGAAGGAAGGGGGAGACGTACGAGTAGCTCGCACCTGCTGGTTGTGGCATCGCCACTGAGCAAGGCGATCTAGGGGCGCTTCTGGGATCGAGGAAGTGGAGGAGTTGCGTGGCCTGTTCTGGAGATGGGTCTTCTTCTCTCTTGCCGATTGAATCTGATGACCCTCTAGAGTCTGGGAGAGCCTGGAGCTCTTACACGAAGATGGGTGCGCCGCCTCTAGAACATGGGTCACCGCCTTTACGGCTGTGTGGTTGGGAACCTAGAAGTTCTTGCACGGCAAATATGGAGATGCGGTTGTGTCGCTGCAGCACCGCGACCGCAAGAGGAGCGTGGAGGCCAGGAAGATGCACTGGAATCAAGGAGGGCCCGGCTCCAGCCACCGGAGACGATGACGGCAAAAAAAAACTATCAAGCAGATCTAGGGTTTCATCTAAACCCTAGAACAAGACCATGATCCAACAATAGACGAATAGAAATAATCTTCACAATAAAACACAAATCTGAGTCTCGAATACAATGTGAACACTATGAACCCCCGAGAATCAAACCCGCTCTGATACCATGTAGAAAAATAGAATGTGGAAGCGGAAATAAAGATAGAACAATAAGAACAAGGATTTTAATGTGGAACCCTACTCCGTGAGGAGCGGGATGAAACCACAGGAGAAGCCCCTGAATTGGACATTTCTTCTATTGCTTTTTCTCAATGAGTACAGGGGGCGTGGCGATCCTTATATAGGTGCTCAAGGGAGAATATTCTATAGGATATTCCCCATAGAAATATTCTCTTAATAAATAGCCAAAAAGAATATTCTCTAACAACATACAAATACAATATGCACAAAATACAAGGGAAAATTGCACAAACCACCCAAAAAAATCGACTTTTCAACCGTAACTCCAAAAATTATAAAATCACAGCCATTTTGAAGATAATTTAATTAGAATTTAATGGAAGTGAAATTGGTTCAATTTGATATTATATGGAGCTGGAATTAATCTTTAAATTAGTGCTTAGTGGCTTTTTCCAAGTGTGGCTGTTTTTATTCTGTACATGATTTAATTGTGCAATGATTTTTATTATTTAGGACGCATTTTTATTTACAACTTTGGTTTTGAATGTTATTTGATTTGGGGTCAATTAATGTACAAATAAATTAGTGACAGTTTTATACAGATATACAAAAAATAAGTGAGAAACACATTTTTTTTGGATTTTCTGGTTGAAGACCCTATCTCGGGGTTCGGGTCAGCCTGTATACAGTCTTCCTTTTTTTTATTTTCTTTATTTTTCCTTTCTTTATTTATTTATTTTAGGTTAAAATTAGTAAGGAATGTACAATATTTACACACAAATGCAAGTTAGTAAGAATATGGAGTTAGCGTTATATGCAGGTGTTTTATAAGGGATTTTAAGCTAAAATAAATGAATAAAAGATGACGAATCGCAGATTCATCAAGTAGCCAAGTTGGCTACTCCCTGGGGGCAACTCCATTTTACCCTATATATATTTGAAAAACTTTTCCTTCGTGTAACATCTATGATTTTTATCGTATTATTCATGGCTATAAATTTAACTTCATTAAATAATCAACATAGGAATTCGCATCAAGTCCTTTAATTATCCAAGAACCCAAGATGTGTATATAGTTTCCAACATTAATGAAGCTTTAACCTAACTTCCAAGTAGGGATGCAAATGATTTTGGATATATCCTTATCCGATTCGTCACCGTATCTGTTTTATACAGATTTTGACATTCGTATCAGTTTCCATTTTAAAATGAATACGGATATGGGTATAATTTTGATATCTGCAAACATCTATATCCGTATCCGTATTTCCGTTTTTGTATATAAATATGGTTATAGATTTATTTTTAACTGCATATAACATAATTTTATACCTTCTTTTACCATATTTATATAATTTTTACTATACAAACACATTTAGTAAATTAATATCGTGTGTTTTTCATCCAATTCTTATATATTTAAGTCGATTATATAGAGTATTTTTTTAACAGTAGGCCCGGTAATTTCGAGGGTCCGGAGCGTCCCTACTGGGATTCGAACCGGATCGTTTAAAGTGGAGGCAAACTGCTCTACCACCCGACCACTCCTTGGGTTCGATTATATAGAGTATTTCTAACATTACTCGTGTGCGATTAATATTTGTTTTACATCCATATCTGTTTTTCAAAAATATGGTAAGACAGTTTTAATATCCGTCAATATTCCTATCCGCATCCGTATTCATACTAAAAAACGGATAAGGATACAATAATACATTATTCGTATCCGTATCCGACCGTTTGCATCCCTACTTCCGAGCATATATAAACAAACGAAACTACGGGGACCCTCCTCCTCCTCTGCCACCACTGCCTCCAATGGCGGATGTGACGTGGCCTTGGTTAGAAGTCAAGGACGACGTTAGCTATTAGGCGTCGGCTTAGCCTAGGATGATGAGGCAGGGGCGACACTAAATATATGTCGAATTAGGGTAAGCCAACGTTTAAGGAGGCTCGACGTTTATAAACGTCGACGGACGATCATATTCCGGCAGTCGTACGAAGACCGGAGTCACTTGAGCCGGCGACGAAGAGCCAGTCATGCACATTCCAATACACTTCCACCTTATCTTTCCTTACACAGATGGATAGATGCCCTCTGAACTTCCATTGCAAGTGCGTGACGTGCACGGTGACCTCACCGTCCCCTCGGATCGCCATCTCAGGCTCGGTCGAAGATGCGTTGACCGCGGCGGTGTCACATTCGATCGAGATGTCGCCGAGCTGGCCCTTCTCATGGAACTTGGCCCTCGTCGAGAACCGTCGCTTTCCAAAGAGGTGCTCCGTTCGAGAGATGAGGCGGGGTGCGTCGGCTGCAATCACGCGGCAGTCGCACTTGCGTATTGATCTCGCCGTCGGAAACCATGACGGTGTGATAACTTCAAAAGATTAAAGTCCGTTTAGTTATCGGATTATATCAGGTAATCCGCTTCCTTCATTCATAAGTTAGAATTCAATCACAAATTAACGTAGAAAAGTCACATTCCTTATTCCGACCCTCTTTAATTCTCATAACCATCCAAACCAATGTTTTTGAAACCGAACCGGACTCCGAACCGAAAATTTTACGGAAAGGGTCGGATCGAGTGGAACCATGTAATTAAACCGGTTCAATCGGATAAAGATATCATCCTTATTTAAATCCGAATTAAATCGGATTGACGAGAAAAAATGGTTGAACCGGATAATCAAATCGAAATCGAAATAAAAAAGATATATAACAGACACTTAAATTACTTAAAATATAAATAAAATACACAGATAGTGTATATATTTCATATTATATATAAAATATTTTTTTCGTATGTATCATCAAATGGCATACATATCATATATATAGAGAGAGGAAAGGGATCCTACGTCATGATGTAGGTAACATGTCTTTTTTTCTCAAATTTTTTTATTTTTTTGAAAACTGCTTCCGTTGATTTTCATAACAATATCTCTCTAATATGTCATTCAAATTTCATCAAAAATAGAGACTCCTAGGTCCTCCATCCAGAACATGAAAAATACAACAAATCTGTGACCGTTAAAAAATGACTGTCTGGATGAAGGCCGTAGGACTCTATATTTCCGACGAAATTTGAATGACATATTAAAGGGATATAGTTATGAAAATCAACGGAAGCATTTTTCAAAAAAAATAAAAAATTAGGAAAAAAAGACGCATGATGTAGGTAAGTTACCTACATCTTGAAGTAGGATCCTTTTTTTCATATATATATATATTATTTGGACTAGTTGCTTTATAACGTAATAGTAGTTTAATAATATTTAAAATCCATTACATGTAAAAAGTTATTTTAGATTAGTCGATTAAAAGTTTGAAATTGGTAACCAAAGGTCATGTGTTCAATTCCCACTACACCATTAAATTTAAATAAATTAAAATTAAATGCGGTTCAACTTTGTTTGAACATGGTTAAACCGGGGTGGAAATAACAAGCTAATTTGGATGGGTTGTTTAAAATTTTAAATTCGAATCGAACCGGAAAAGTCGATTAACCGGACAGGTCCAGTCTGATCCAGTTTTAAAAACATTGTTCCAAACTGTGAGGAGGATTGAGAGGGTTGGAATGGGGTTGGAAGGACCCAACCCAGCAACCAAACTGGCCCAGGGTGGATTAAACTTGAGGATGGTAAATCATTTTTGTGTTTTATTGTTTGGATAGAGCGTTAAACTGTAGGTGGATTTGTCGTGATGTAATTGCATTGAAGTTTGGAAAAGTGAGTAGTTATTACGATGCGATTGTATTAAGGTTTGGAAAAGTGAGTAGAAGTTGAGTAATTTATAATTTTTATATGATATGATGGTATAATATATTATTTTTTGATGGAATTGATGAAACGAAGGTTTCAAAACCGAACCGAAGCGGTCGGTTGAACCCGTTAAATCAGGAACCGGATTTTTATTCGGAAAATAAAAACTAGTCAAAATCCGGTTGGACCGCTCAAACCTGGTTGAACCAATTGAACCAAACCATCGGTTCAACCATCCATTTTTTTGACAAAAAAATAATTTCCAATAAACTATACAATTTTTTTCAAAAACATTCATAATCTAGCCACATTCTAACCTACATTAGTACACATTTATCTCTTCTCCTTCACATACGCCAATGACTCATCATCACTTGTCCATTCATTTCTTATGAACATTGCCTATCTCTTTCGACATTGTGTATGAAATTGTCCACTTATTACAATAACGAACGAAGAAGACGTTGTCATAGAAATACTATGAGAAGCAACAAATTAACAACACTTGTCATTAGGTTTAAAATTACATCACATATATGTAGAGATTAATGAGGCTACCCCCTGGGGACGGCCAACATGGCTGCCCCGCCCCCTATTTTCGGTATTTTTTTATTTTTTTTGAAAAATAAAACCATGTATATTCATCATTATATCCCTCATATATGTTATTCGAATTTCGTCAGAAACAGAGACTCCTACGCCTCCATCGAGATGGTGTCGATTTAAAAAATCCTATTACCGTTAAAAAATGACTGTCTGGATGGATGCCGTAGGAGTCTCTGTTCTGACGAAATTCGAATGGCGTATAGGAGGGATATAGAGATGAATATACATGACGATATTTTTTGAAAAAATAAAAAAAACGTCAAAAATGCCGTGGGGCAGCCCCATTAATCTCATATATGTATGTACATAAATTTTACGACAAATTATGCACCTTCGAGTTTTTTTAAAAATATTTATACCCCTAATTTTTTAAGTAATTTCACTTGTGCTCATATATTTTCTTAAAAAATTCACATTATCATCCTTATATTGATATAAGATGGGAGCACAAGCGTACTAATAAAAGGTCACTACTATTTATTTTGTAAAAATATAGGGAGACACATGCAATTGTATTGAAAATAGGGGTATAAGTATTATTGGCAAAACTTGGAAGGATAAGAGTAAACAAATTTTCGAAAGATATGATGTAACATTTTTCCTATTTATTTATATGATATACCGATCTAACTCGATTCGGTTTGAACCACACAAACCAAACCAACAATACAACAGTTCGAACTTTTCCAATTTCTATGAACTGCTGACGTCATCACCGGTTCGACCGGTCAGTCTCATTGGTCTGACCATAAAAATCAAAAATCGATACATACCCGATTTGATTTCCGGTTCGATTTTTAAAACCTTGGATGAAAGAGAATTAATTTATTTGATATGTTAAAAAAGAGAAAGAGCGGATCTCACATAGGGAGAGAGAAAGAATGAGCTAAGGGAGGTAAACCCCCTAACCCCTAGTCGAACCGCCTCTAGGGTAATTTGATCAATTAAGTCGAGTTTTCTCCTATGAAGACTAATACTATATATGTTAATCAACTTTGCAGATACGATGATTTTTTTAACGTACAAGAGGTATATTAGAGGTATATTAATACTTTCATATAATCTCTTAAATTGTTGGGTAACACGAAGGTTGCTTGGAATAAGATAATTTAAAAGCGGTAGCATGACGAGTAACATTTTTTTGTAAATATAAATATTTGGATGGTTAGAAATGTTGAAATAATAAATGTGATATAAAGTGATCATGCTTTATAATGTTATATTTATGATTTAAATATGTATTTTTTATTTAACCTTTTGGACTTGACATTGATTCGAAAAACTATAGTCAAGGAAACACAGAATTGTACTACTAATTCTTTTTTTAACAGAATTGTACTATTAATTCTAACACGTAATGTATGGGTAGAGAGAATGCCGCTCATTGCACTTCTTTTTGGATTTTTACACTGATGCCCTTTTAAATGTTTGAAATATCGTTTACACCTTCCATTTTTTTCAATTATACTTGTGCTCTTATATTCTTATAAAATTCACAGTATTATCCTTCTATTACTATAATATAAGGATATAAATATAACAACAAAAGGATACAACTGTGAATTTTGTAAGAATACATGTACATAAGTGTAATTGTAAAAAAACATAGGAATATAAGTATTGGTGGAGAAACTTTGTAAAATTTCAACTTTTTGCGGAAAAGAGATTGAGCAAGTAGAGTAGTCACTTGTTTAACCAATGTATATCTTTGTTTATAGCGCCCATATTTTTGTTCTTGATCAATTTTTCTTTTTGTATGTTGTTGATCTGATCTCGTATGTCAACAAAAAGAAGATTACTACTTGACAACTTGTATGGATAGCTATGTACACAGACCGCGACTCAGGATCTCATTGGTGGTCGTGAACCTTGCTGCACCGAGGTCCCAACACACCTCCACCATCTCTCCATCGATGCGAAGCCTCTTCGCTCCCTGTCGCTGCCAGAATTGCCACAATCTCACCTCCTCCTTACACCATCCTCCTCCATTGGCCTCCTCTACATTGCGGTTGACCAACTCCTCCACCGTGATGGCAAGAACATCACACAACACACGAACAACGCGAGACTCTGACCGGACCTCGATGGCGGTACGTGCGGATCGTCAACAACGAAGGAGAAGCAGGATGTGTCTTCAAACTGATCATGCTCAACATTTTCTCCTTGCTTTGCGTATTGACGGACTTGTACTACACATGTCACCCGTGGAGTATCACAATATTTCTCAAATATCGTCTCATGGTTCCCTTATTTCCATCGGATGAGTTATGCCCAGTCTGTCGTAAGACATGCTTGGACAGTTTTGGCAATCATGCAATTCATTGCATGGAGCTTTCGGGTTTCAAGTACATACACGATCTTGTTAGGGATGTTTTATTTGACGTACTCAGACATGCATGTGTTGCTGCTAAGAAACATGCCTGTGAACTTTTTAACCGATCCGCAGAAGGGAAGATCCACGCTTAGATCCGTTGATATTTTGACTTTTGTATGGGTAGGAGAGAAACATGATTGTGTAGACTTGACAGGAGTTTCTCCACTGGTGGGGTTGAAGAGTGGGACCTTCACAGCAGGGCATGTTGCCCTTAAATCTGCTTCAGGAAAAATGATGAAGCACGAGAAAACATGCACTGAGAATCATCATGCCTTCATCTCTTTTGCTTTTGATACTTTCGGTTTCTTAGCAGCAGAAGCCGTTGAGCTTTTGAAGAAGATCCAAAAAGTTATGAATAGTAATGGACTGGTTCCTAGATTTATGGATGTAGTGTTTAAGAGGATTAATTTTGCAATTCAAAAGGGACTAGCGACGCAGCTTGTTGCCCGATGGTCTCATATTTCGATGTAATCCCTCTATTAAGTATAATGACAAGCAGGAGGTTGTTGTGCTTTGTTCGTGCAGCATGGCTTCCGATCCGATCGAAGTTGTGGTATTTGCGATGGATCGATGTTGAATGATTGGATTTGGCAATGATTGGATCTGAAATATTTGATCTTTGTTGGTTCATAGCAGGGGAGGAGGCGAGTGAGCAGTGGCACTGTTCGTCATTATATATTTCGATCCCAAAGACAAATGTGTTTGAATTGAAAACCCATGCGGGTATGGGTATGTGTTTGAGATTGTCTTGTGAATACCTGAATCCGAACACGCTCCAATCCGAATAAAAAATATATAAAAAGATAGACGTGTGTGTTGCATTTTAATCAAACTAGACCCAAATCCATTTCATATTTAATATGTATTGATCTACATGTATAAATATCCAACTCAATGTTCTCCTCTCTATCTATTTATTCATATTCAACTAACTTTTTGTATCTTTAATAAATAAAAACTATCAACACAAAAGAGTTAAACATTTAACATATATAAACATTTAATATTATCTATATATTGCACAATTTTATAAATCGACATATTACACGATCTCACTCTATTTCGTCTATCTGTGAAAATATTATATACATTTATAAACAACTTAAAATTTACCATGTCGAAGATATAGGTACTCATTGGGTACACGGGTATCCGACGGGTATATGAGTACCCGTTAGAAATTACCCATTTAATAAATAGATAAGTATAGGTAGTGATATTATAAATGAATATGGATTTGAGAATAGTAATACCCGCCCCGAACCCGACCAGCTGACATCCTACTTATGTCCCTAACAAAAAAGTACCAACTATTATCTGTTTATTTTAGAAGTTAAGGAATTTGCCTTTCACGGCCTAAAAATATTAGAAATTTCTTTTCGGTTGAAAAAGATGAGTATTCCAAAAATACAGCACGATCTCTAAAATATTGTTTAGTTACATAGCAAACCAGGTAATCTTGGTAAATAACACCAAGAACCTTATTTTATTATTCTATTTAACACGTGCCACCGTACGATCCATTTGTTAGAAAGATTGATGTGATTAAGGATAGGTCTACAATCTTTTATAGAATTACAAGACATAGAGACAATTGTAGGAAAAAGGTAAATAATTGCATGTATAAGTATTAGATGTTAGCTCTTATTATTAGGCATATCCAAATATATTAATAAAAATATAATATAAATAAGAATAAATATGCACAAATTACAAGGTGATACCAAAAATTAAGTTAGCATTACAGAACAATTCAAATAAGGGATTTTATCACTCGTGCCCCTCCGAGATATCACAATATCAGTTATGCTCCTATCTTTTTTGTAATATCAATTGTGCTCCTCACTTCTTTCTCCGTCTTCAGTTATGCCCTTCCGTCAGATTGACCGTCAAAAAATTGAAATAACCATAGTTTACTCAAACCATGGTGTGGTTAACAGGGGTATTATGGTCAGAATAAAATCAAATGAGGAAGAGGGTTGGGAAGAAGGTGCGAGGCTGTGGAGAGGTGCGGGCTGGCGGCAGGGGCCGGGGGAGGTGCGTGGTTGTGGGAGGAGGTCGGCTTCACGACGTGGCTGCGGGTGGCGGTGCGGGGCAGGGGGGGAGGGGGAGCAGGGGGTGGCGCCGGGGAGGGGAGGAGGTGCGGGGCTGGGAGGGGCCGCAGCCCGGGGGGAGGGGGGACAGGGGGCGGCGTCGGGGAGGGGAGGAGGTGCGGGGCTGGGAGGGGCCGCATCCCAGGGGGGAGGGGGCCAGGGGGGCGGCGCCGGGGAGGGGGGGGGGGCTGGGAGGGGTCGCAGCCAGGGGGGAGGGGGCAGGGGGGCGGCACCGGGGAGGGGAGGAGGTGCGTGGCTGGGAGGGGCCGCAGCCCGGGGGGAGAGGGCAGGGGGACGGCACCGGGGAGGGGAGGAGGGGCCTCTCTGTCACCTTCTTCGCGCGCAACCCCTCCCATCTCCCGGGCGTCTCCCGCTCCAGAGACCTCGTATGCCTCCACAGCGTCCTCATTCACGCTCACAACCACGAGCTCTACTGCACGCACCGCAAGCGGCTTTCTTCCTTCGCCCTCTTCCGAGGCAACGCCGACCTCGTTCCCTACCAGACCTCCAAGAACTTCCGTGGTTTCCTGCAGGATGTGTCGTTCTTGAAGTGCATGAGGTGCTGGGCCCTGAACACCAAGCAATTTGAGGATCCCTACTTGTTGAAGATGTTCCTGATCAAGGAAGGCGAGGCTTGTGATGTAGTGTGTAGGGTTCTTCATGTCTCCGGCAGCTCGGAGAGCAGCTGGATGCTCTTCGTGTGGGACGCGTACGAGCACCCGCGTTGAAATTCTCGAGCTTGGAGGTCGAAGATTTCGAGCTTTTCCCGACCACTCTGGCGAGAGACGTTCTTTGTACTTTCCCTCGAATTTGGGTCGGTGTTGGAAGTGAGACCCAGCACTCTTTTTAAAGAGATACCACATTTGCAAGAATATAGGTTCTGGTGCAGATTGTGTAATGTGGTGTGGGAGACTCACCGGAGGATGTGGAGAGGTGTGTTGAATCCGACGAGCAAGCTCCGTTTTTTGTCTGAGAACGATGAGAATGAGATTGATCGCCAGTGGATGGTCGGGGTGGAGGAGGGAGGTTGGGGCGGAGGGGTGGAGGGAGGTCTGGGCAGCAACATGTGGGAGAGGAAGAATACAGAGGAGGAGAAGGGAGGAAGATGACATTTCAATTCATTTTTTAAATTTAATTTCTGATGTGTCCCTAAAGATAACGTCCGTTTGCGTTTGGAATGGATGGAAACTAACCCGAGGGGTACAAGTGATAGATTTGCAAGAAGTGAGGGGCACAACTGATATTACCAAAAAGATAGGGGCATAACTGATATTGTGATATCTCGGAGGGGCACAAGTGATAAAATCCCAAAATATATTTACCCCAAGTAGTAATATTAATTTTTTTATGATTAAATAAACACTTAATATTGGAACACTGCAGAACACATTTCACATATAATATAAACTTTGACAAAAGGAAAAGGCCAAATTGATGAATACCATTTAATTTGTACCAAATTGTTGTAAAATGAAGTCAATGTTATTTTTTATATAACGGTTGATGACTTGGAAAAATAGAAAAAAAAGTACAATTACTATAATCTTGAAAATTTTAATTGATATGCTTCGTTATTTTTTTATATAACGGTTGAACACATCCATTTACAAAGTCATTTTAATGAACATGTGACGAATCGTAGCGATGCCCTTGTAATTAATGATAATGATTGTCAAAGTTGTTGTAGCCAGGCAATCTAGGAATCGTTAAAAATTGATCATACTGAGAAATGATATAGAGAATCAAGTCTCAATGCAACCAAGATTATTTATTTTACTTGAGTAAGTCTCAAGGTCGAACTCAGTGAGGTAATATGCGGGTCTAGAAATAATCTTTAAATAATTTAGATAGTTAGGTTTTCAGAAGAACAATGCAACAAATTTAAACCGAAATATGATGCATAGATTTTTTAAATATTTTAATGCAAAGAAAAATAATGCTATGTTGTGTGGTGAGTTTTTAAATGATGCAGCAAATGATGCAAAATGGTGATGCAAATACAGCAAGCAAGCCAAGAGCAAGCAATAGACCAACCAAGTAGTGCAAAAAGCCTCCCTTTAATGGACGAACCGTAACGATGCCCTTGTAATTAATGATAATGATTGTCAAAGTTGTTGTAGCCGGACAATCTAGGAATCGTTAAAAATTGATCATACTAAGAAATGATATAGAGAATCAAGTCTCAATGCAATCAAGATTATTTATTTTACTTGAATAAAGTCCCAAGGTCGAACTCAGTGAGGTAATATGAAGGTCTAGAAATAATCTTCAAATAATAAATAGTTAGGTTTTCAGATGAATAATGTAACTGATTTAAACCGAAATATGATACATGGATTTTTTTAAAATATTTTAATGCAAGGAAAAATAATGCTATGTTGTGTGGTGAGTTTTAAACGATGCAACAAATGACGCAAAATGGTGATGCAAATAAAGCAAGCGAAGCCAAGAGCAAGCAATGGACCAACCCAAGTAGTGCAGTTCAATAAAAAAGCCTCCCTTTAATGAAGCTTCTCTTCCTGGAAGTTCTTCTCAGAGCTATATATGGAGTAGATCATGGTTCAGTTCCAGAGCTAAAGATCGTCTTTTTCGAACGAGCAATCGAAAAGATTCTGGAGCATCTCGGGGCTAGGTATTGTTCCTTATTCACTTAAAATTAGATGAACAGTATGAAAGCGGCACATTCAGGTGGCATAATAAGACCAGAGCCATTTTGCATTCTGCTACGCTATTTTGTGTCGGAGGATGAGGAGCGGATATACGAGAATGAACTCCATGGTGAGAAGTGAGAACATCGTCTGCGAATCTGAGAGTATTCAGTACCACTGTCAGTTTGAAGGGTCTTAACAGAACAAGAAAACTGGTGTTCTACATAATTATTGAATTACAAGAAGACATCATAGACTTGATCTTTAGTAACAAGCGGAGAAACCCGCACATATCGACTATAGTCATCTGTAAAAGTCACACAATACTTGTATCCAGCAGTAAAAGGAACTGGAGATTGTCATACACCAGAGTGCACAAGCAAAAAAATGAGAAGTACTGGAAGAGACAACATATGGTAACAGCTAACGATGAGATTTTGCCTCCTAACATGCAATACAAATAGTGTTGTTGTTGATTTTGGAATTAACTAGAAGGAAAAAATATCGGGAGATTTTTACACAATCTTGTAATTGATGTGGCCAAGATGACAGTGACAGACATCCAAAGATGATTGTTCTGAGAGGAGTGCAACAGGAGAGGTAGCCTTATTTTTTGAAGCTGATCGGCCCGTAAGAAGCCACAAACTATAGAGATCGTTTACCATGTCCCCATGAAGGATTGGGTGCTTGGTTCACATATCCTATACCACAAATGTCGACAATACATATTGAAATAACAAGAGTTCTTGTTAATGAAATGAAATATAGAAAGTAAATTCTTATAGGTGTGAGGAACATGCAAAACATCATGCATATGAGAAGATGAGAAGTATGAACAGTCTTAGGTCCAATATGAGAAATAAACATCCATTGTCAAACATCACAGAATCATCACCAATGTAAGGAGAAGCCATGTCCACATTTAAGAGAGCATGCATGATATGATGAGTTGCGCCTGAGCCGGGATGACAAAGGTGAGGAGCATCCTTGTATGAAGAGAACTTAACATGTGGTTGAGAGCACCCATCATAGCGGTAATATCGGTTGAGAGCAGTGTGATCGGTTTTTCCACAAATCTGACAAGTAACAGGGGTGAAATGACCATGCCCCCTTGCTACAGATCGGCCTCGATAATTTTTTGTAGAAACGCCCACGAGAAGCACAACCATGAAAGTTAGGTCTGTGAGTTCATGCATAAGTGGGGAAATTGGTAGCGCATGAGCATGCACATTTTGATGATAACAAAACTTGTGTAG
This sequence comes from Ottelia alismoides, assembly GCA_037367405.1. NCBI lineage: Eukaryota > Viridiplantae > Streptophyta > Magnoliopsida > Alismatales > Hydrocharitaceae > Ottelia > Ottelia alismoides. The sequence goes on along the minus strand of JAZKJV010005592.1, from coordinate 31,813 downwards.
TTAGCTTGTAGCTAGGTCAAGAGCAGGAAAGCTACTGGATCAAGAAGAATCTCAAGCTGACGAGCTTAGGCTTAAGTGAAGAAGATGCTAAGAAGCTCAAGGGAGTTCAAGGCTAAGGAACTCCATCTCAAGCTTAATGAAGGATCTCAAGCTCAAGAAGAAGACGAAGACTTTTCTTTTATTGAGTCTGCATTGCATTCTGTAATTATCTTAGAATGTCAAAGACCTCAAATCATGTATTATAGCATTTCAACCCTTTGACTTTCAGGTCAAAGAGTCAAGTTGATCAAACAACCATTCTAACCTGATCCATTACACACGATCGATCACCCTTGATTTCTTGATCAATCATTGTTTTAATTGTAAGGGCTATATTTCTAATCGATCACCGTTGATCTTTAATCGATCATATTTTGATTCTGATCAATCATCAACATCCACCAGATCGATCACTTGGTATCATTATCGATCATATTCCATTTCAAGAAGATTTTAAGCTGGTTTCATTCATATTTTGTTTCCAGTGACCATATTTTTTGGAGCTCTATAAATATAACACCATACCTCATTCTACAATATAAAACAAAGAGCAACAAGCTCTCATCTCTTTGCTTTCCAGTCTATATACTGAGAAAAAGATTCAAGTGCAATTTTCCATTGTGTTCTTCACTCCAACAGCTTTGATTCTCTACATTCAATTGCTACGAGCATGCTCCTCACTCAATAGGATCGTTTTTGTTTTGCCTCATATTCTTTATTGCATTTATCTTTGATATTGGGGTTATTAGGTTTGATTTACATGTATATGGTTGAGTTGACCGCATAATCAACTCAAGTTGTAATATAGTTGGGTTGCCTACGTAAGCAACTTATGTTAGTGGAAGACTCATATCGATAAGGTTGAAAGCCCGAGTTAAAAGATTCTTGACGTGGTTTTTACCCTGGAGGATTTTTATGTTAAATGCATGTGCACTTGTGGTTTGATTATTTATCTGTGATTGAAAGCGTTGCATAACATCGTACATGGTTAGATTATTGTGATTGTAGCGATCTAGGTCATATTGTCCGATCCACCCGCACCCATCAACTGGTGTACACGGGATATAGAAGCCAACAAGGTCTAGATCCATTGGGAAGAGAAGCAAAGGAATCCTGATTAATTGTAATCGACATGTGATTTTTCTTGAGGCATTATTCATGAGCTAGAAGAGAACCAACAGTTTCCTCAAAGGAAGGTGAAGGAGACCAGCTCGTAATTACAACAATAGAATCATAATCCATATCAAAACCAACAAGAAGAGATAGCAGCAGATCATTGCCGTCAACTGATTTGCCGCATAGGGCAAGGATGGTAGCATGTTCGTGGATCTTTGAAACATAGTCTACAATAAGTAGACCACATTTCTTAATATTATGCAGTTCAAATATGTACTGAACAAGACGAGCACAAGATTGTGTACCGAAATATCTTTCAAAAAATGTATCACATGCAGTTAAAAACACAGCAAGCTGCGCACAAATACTTTCAGACACAGATGAGATCAGCCAACAAAAACAAGTTGATCACGATGCTACCAGTTGAGATTATCAGGATTTGAAATAGATGATATGTTTATGTCATCCAGTAGATGAGTGACAGGAGGACAATCAGTGCCATCAATGACCTCTCAAAGATTATATGATGTGAAACCAGAAGAAACTAGAGTTTCCAGATGTTGTAGATGGTACCCACTAATTTGAACACGACACTATTGTGAATCGTCGGAGGAGCCGCTGCAATAGGAGCATCGCTATCTTGGGGGATAATAGGACCAACCATGGGAGAAGAGCGCATAGCTTCTCCTAGAAACAGGCTCTTGATATCATGTTAAGATCACATATAGAAAACAAGAATACGAAGTAAACTATCTTTTTGTATATTCTTCACTATGTTGTATACAACACTAGAGGTCCTTGTATAGAGAGTAGTACCATCATAAGAAGAGAGAGGTGAGCGTATGAACGGCCCTTACAGAGTCAGAAAGGGGAGAATTATAGGAGACACATTTGACATATTTCCATATCACTCTAGAAAAACTTTGTTAATTCAAGACCTAAAATTTATCCCTCTTGGTTTTAACAATCGATTCATACATATCCTATATTGGCCACAAGTATGCTGTCATTCAGATTTTACAGTCTGATATATTTGCCATTAAAATTCAAAAGAGCAACCTTTTCATATATTACCGACAAGATAAAACAAGTCAAAAATATTAACCATCCTATTTGTATAGATTTTTCCCTAAATCAGTATAAAGTCATTGTTGAGAAGAGGAACAAATGGGATGTTTATTCCATAGAGCTAGGGTCTCTTATATAGAGAGAAAACCCTAAAGAGTACAAGAGTTATGGAACCCGAAGGGTCACGGGGAGTTACGGAACTCGAAAGGTCACAGAGGGTTACGAAAACCCGAAGGGTCACGAGGTGTTACGGAATCCGAAGGGTTACAAATATAAATGTAAACATAATAACTCTAATAGTCATTAAGTGGCATAATCCAAACATATGTGTGCAGCATGTCGTCCCCCTAGTTACTGCTGTAATCCCATTATACCGAAAAACAAAGAAAACCCAATATCTTCTTGTTTTCGCAACTGAAAAGCAAAATCTGGTTCAACAAAAACCTGTTCATGCATATCCTGTTCAATATATAGCAAAATGATAATACTTGACAGTTTCATATACAATCTGCGCAAAAATAGAGTGCATGAAGAAATTAACAAAAGAATGGGTTGAGCAAAGATACAGAATAAAAATAGCTGTGTACCTCACTTTTCGCATAGATTAAAAGTTGGCCAAGAAAAGCAATGACCATATATCAGCTAATGTTATCGACTGAATCATCCACATAACAAGACATTGCACTGACGAAGATCGAAGATAAAGGAGAAATGGTATATTTATATAAAAAAGCAAAGAATCCATTGTTCAAACACCCAAAAAATGGTCTTTAAGTTGAAAGAGAAAGAATTTCAAGATGAGACCTTTGACTTTGTTGCTATCTATCTTTGCTCGATATAGTCTCTATTCTTTGTACTAAAAAGGTGGTAAATGGAGGATGACCAATCAATTTGAATCGGGTCTAGACAGTAAAGCCTTCATAAGTTAGCAATTTTTTTCACCTGACGCACGCATCTTGGACGATCCATTCTCCTTCATAGCCTCTGTGCTACACTTGGTCCAGCACCACCAGCTTCTTCGCGTATCTTGGGATCAGGAGTCCCATTAGCAAGCTCGACAGCCAAATTGGCTCGATGTACACCAATCTCTGGCTCAGGGGATTCCTCCATGTCAGTGTCGGTGTCATCACAATTGTCTCTTTCCATATCAACAGGAGACTGCTGATTTGCGCCCACGATCGGTACAGTCATCCCAGCAGGTATCTGCTGAATGGGAACAGCATTGCTGATGACATCTCCCGCTTTAAGCTTTTCACGGTACAGTGCCATTTCCCTGCGGTATCTCTCCTTATCCCTTGCTCCAATCTCCTGATAGACCTGCAATCCAAATACGAGGATAAGGACATCATCCCGTAGCCATGTTTTACGATATCAGTAGAGACTAAACCTGATGCACTTACGGCTTTCTGCTCATTGGTTAGTTTGTTCCATGACTCGCCGATCATTTTACTGATTTCGCGGTCCTTCCCAGAGTGGATCAGTTTCAGTTTGGCATGTTGCTCCGCGAAGAAAAAGTTGTAACCACTTAGATTGGTCTTCGGGCGAGCTGGGTCCAACATACGGACCTTTTGTTTCCTCCTGCGACGGCCTTTACCAACAGTGGTTTTGTCAACAGAATTGGGGGCGAGTTTGGAACACTCTCCATCAGGGAGGTAAACAAATCCTTTTAGTATATCTGTGCCAACTTGCACGCTGACCAAATATCCGTGCTCGAATTTACCATCTATCACCCCAAACACTTCGGAATTTTCTGCCGGAAAAACTATCACATGGATGAAAAGCAGATAGGTAGTATTAAGCAAAAGATCCCAAAATTTATTGGACAATAATCATAAGTTTTCCACCTATTATAATGCCATAAAATTAAGAAAATACGAGATTTTTGTAATAGCTGCATGAGAAGAGTCTAATAATAGCATGGCATAGATATGAATATAATGCCTTGAGATTGATCGCTGTCACGTGTAACCACATCTATTCGCAGAAAAAGAGGAATGGTAGAACTTTCAGACCAACAAATCTCTAATGCAGAATTAGCAATTTATTCTAACAACCAAATGAAAAATATGATTAACATGAGTTTTGAACATATTTGAGAAACTCTTTAATAATGCAAGATAAGCTGCTGATATAGCTTAGATTGCATATCTGCAGAAATTTTCTAAATTAGGAAATAATTAAACTTGTAAATTTTTTCGAGTCTTTTAATACTTGAGAAGTTACCATCTTTTGAGTATAAAATTGGTCTAAGGTAATTAAAATAAAAAATATATGAAAGAGGAACATCATAAATAATAGCATTACATGTCCTTGCAGAAAGATATGTAGCTCTGTTGTACTTGTTGCACGTGTAAGCCTATAAATGTCAATTTTTTTTTCAAAAATAGATCATTATGTATAAAATATGGAAAATTTTTAATTTCCAAAAAGCCACCTCAATTGTACTAGTATTTTTTTAAAAGGAAAAAAGGGTGCCACGTCGTAGAGACGTACACACAAAAAACATTATATTCACAGATTTAGAACAAAATTACAAGGACCAAGAATCCCAAAGGATTCTGACACGAACCAAAATATTTTCTCCATAAACAGCCCTCTGAACACTACACCATTTCTAGCAAGCCATAGAGCCCAAAGGATAGACACTGCGTGAATCTCGTTCTCCACTGCATTTTCAGAAGACCCTAGGGACGCCCCGAATTGCCCAACATCCGTAATGGCAACATTTGGAATCCCAGCCTCATCCCAAATCTCAGCCGATTTGGGACAGAAGAAGAGAAGTTGATCAAAAGCATTAGTTTTAAATATGGAAGCATAACTTATTAGAAGTTTATCTCAACCTTTTGCAAACAAAAAACCTCAATAATTTTGTACGTGCATCCTATATGTATAGGAGAAAATGGGGCTATAACGCAAGCTAATTATTTCCATACATGGCACCGTCTATGTATAGACGAAAATGGGGTTACCCTTGAAGATTTTCATGTTGGCTACAAGTAATGTTTTGCCGTGAAACACAGTAGATGAAGATCACTGCATAAGAACATATGAAGTTTCAAATTTCAACTGAAATTGACAGCTCCAACTACTCCATCAAAGATATTCAATTACAGTGGATGTTGTTGAATTCAGTGCCTTCTTAATGTATGTTTAAAAAAGTCCTACAGTTATGAAAACAGAAACATTTTTTTGTTTAATGACTTCAATTCCCGAAATTCATCTCCGATTTAATCAGTAAAAAGTCGAACGCCTTCAATGCAGCTAGTTGGGTGGCCCTGCTAATTCCACACACCTACATATACATAACTATGGCCATATTGATTTTACATACGCGTGATGCACATATGTGCATACCACATGTGAGAACTTTCAAAGAAGGTTGGGACTTTCTCAAATTGAAGCATCTGCATTTCAGGAGTATTTTACACGTTATGCAGTCATTTACACATGCACGATGCATTAACTTACAAGTAAATGTGAACAATATTACAAATACATAATCTTGGAGGATAAAAGCCATTATAAATACACCATAACTTTTTTTAAGGTCGATCTTTACAAGTTGTTTTTGCTATTTTTTACAAAGTTTAAGTCCATGTTGGTTTTCCTCTAACTAAACATTTGAAATCCCCCCATGTGTTATGTATAGTATGTTTGTATGCGGTTATGCATTTATGAATTAACAAAAATGTATGGATGGATGCATAGACGCATGCTAGGGTGGAAGCATGCACGTATAAAACTTTCTAATAAGGGGGAGTCTTTTGTCTTTTGAATGTCCAAAAGGCAGCTCATCCCGATCTTTGATTTAAAGGGTGTTTGCAAAAAGGTCAATTAAGATGTGTGAAATTTGGTGTATTAAAAACAGAATATTTACTTCATAAATAGAAGGATGGATTGTTTTCCAAAGTTTATACCTTCAATGTGGTACATGGAAATGTCTAAAATCAATTAGCACGCATAGGATAAACGATAGAACACTTGTAATTGCAGGTAAGATGAGGTGGCTTTTTGGAAATAAAAAAGCTCCAAATGCTAAGAAATGGATGTATTTATATGTATATACTTCCTCCCAAGTGGGTGGAAATATCCGACAACAAATTTTAATGTGTGAGCTATATTTGGGTTTTCATCAAACTTTTTTTTGCTGAATTTGCAATGGGTTCTTGAAATATTTTGATGTTCAAGATGCCAAGATTTTATATGATAGATAAGGGACGAACTTCCAGAATTTTGTGTAGAAGAGCTGGAGTATACGAAATATATCTATCGATGAAACACGGAAGAGAGGACAGTTACTATCTAGCGTAAATGACAGGAAAAGCGTGCATACGAGGTATTTGGATAAATGTATGCATGGATGTATACATGGAAGGCCGTATCCCGATATATCGGCGATATACCGCCGATATATCCATATCGACATGGGATCGATATCGAAATCGACATATCGATATATCCGATTTCAGGCATTTTCTTCAGAAAGATTCCTAGATAAAGCGATATATCGGCGATATATCGCCGATATATCGATATCGAAACGATATCGATATCGATATGTCCTTCCATGGATGTATATATCTAGTAACAACTGGAACAATAGCCTAGATACAAGATAAATTAGCCATAGTAACTCTTCATGCCATGAAGTAAAAATAGACTAAGCAAATTCTAGCAAATTCAATTCATGCACACAACTAATTCATCTTAAATTCTGTCCAACATATGCTTTAGCGTATTTGACTATTGTGGCATTTGGAAGTTACCAGGATTGAACAACATTAAAAACAAGGATGCATCAAATCTTTTTTATCCCCAAAAAACATTTTTAACAGCATTTAGTATCATATACTTAATGCAAAAGGTTATACGTGGATTGCAAAGTCTCTATCTTCCTTCTCAGGGCCAAAGTTACCAGAATTGAACAACATTTAAAACAAGGATGCATCAAATCTTTTCTATCCATAAAAAATTATTTTTAACAGCATTTAGTACATATACTTAATGCAAAAGGTTATATATGGGTTGCAGGTCTCTATCTTCCATTCTCAGGTCCATGTGCATTAGTGCAGTTAGAGTGCGCAATCCGTTGTCTGGGCACTACGGCAGGATCATTTTTTAGGCACTAAAGATCCAATTAGTGAAGTTAGAGTGCATTAGTGCAGTTAGAGGCCTATGACTGTGTGGATTAGCATTTCATTTGGGCATCAATGTACATACTTAGATTTCCAGATATGTGGATTGTGTGGATGAAGAGGTGCATCACGACCGCCTCTTGTGCGGTGTTACGTAATGGGCAGCCAAGGGGGGCATTCTTCCAGTCGCAACGTGGGTATGACAAGGGTGGCCCTTAGTGTCCGTGCTTTTTGTGCTTGTAGCCAACGCTCTGTCAGTTATGTTGGACCGAGCGGTCATGGGAGAGTTTTCAGGGATTATTCCAACGATATGCGGATGATACGATCCTCTTTGCTGGGGGGCCTTCTAGCTGTCGGGGCCTCTCGACAGTGCTTGATCTATTTGGATCTGTCTCTGGGCTAAGGATTAACAGGGAGAAGTCGGAGTTTGTTACATTTGGGATGTATGAGGAAGACATTGGGATCTGTAAGGGTTGGTTGCACTCTTTGCAAGGGCATTTGCCGCTGAGATACCTTGGTGTCCTGTTGTTGGCAGGAAGGATGAAAGCGACGGACTGGATTCCAGTGATTGAGAAGATGGAGCAAAGATTAGCAAAGTGGAAATGTGTATGTCTTTCCAGTGGCTGAAAAGTTGTGCTTTTGAAATTTATGCTTTCGGCGATACCCATTTTTTTCATGTCAGTCATGCTACTTCCAATCGGGTGAGGAAAAGAATGGAGGGCATCCTGCAAAGGTTCTTTTGGGCGACAGATAGGAGAACGGGTGGGGTACCATTAGTTGACTGGAAGACGATTTTACCTGCCTGAAAGAGGACGAGGGATTGGGGGGTTCGGAGTCTAGAGGAGATGAACAAGGCACTGCTCAACAGATGGGTTGCTTGTATATGGGGAAATTACAGCAGCTTGATTTGCACACCTCAATTCCCAGCCCTGGCTAGCTTAGCCTGACATCTTGTTATTTCTGGCAGGGCATCTGCGGGGTTGCTCAGGAGATCAGTCTGTTCATGAGGTCGATAGTGGGAGACGACATGAGTTCCAAATTTTGGACATACGACTAGTATAAGGAGCTCTAGGGGCGAGGTATCTACGACTGATGGCGTTAACCACCAACCCAGAGGCATCAGTGATTGAGATACGGGACGGGTATTCGTTCTTCCCTCTCTTTAGATCTGTGCTATCGGATCATCGTGCGAGTGAGATGATGATGATGATGCTGGAGGAGATTGGCAACGTGATGGGACCTACTGAGGGCGGAGATTGTTGGTGCTGGCGAGACGGTGTCTTCACGGTTGGGAAGGCATACAAAGCATTGATGGGACCTGCACGCTATGATCCGACAGGTTGCGTGGCGGATTGCAGAAGAATCAGGAAGTGGAGAGTTCCGATACGAGTGAAGATTTTCTTATGGATCGGCAGACGATGCAGACTGTTGACCGGAGATCATCTAGCATGTTTCATTACAAGTGTTGTGACAACTTGCTCGCGGTGTTGGGAGGAAGTGGAAGACGCAGATCATCTCTTCTTCAAGTGCAGGAGCTCTGCCAAGGTTTGGGCACTCTTTGGCGATCAGGTGGTTTGATGTGATGGGATGGCAAGCTTCTGGGAGACCATAGGGGAGGGCTGGAGAGGTACGGGAAAGGAGCGGGCTAGGTACTTGGTGCTTATCTGGGCAATTCAGATTTTCCGGAAATGACGTGATATTTCATTATGATAGGATTTGGGAGGAAATGTTGTGGTGCATGCTAAGGCGTTGACAGAAAGCTAGGATCTGTAATTTATTTCTTTATGTACGCCTTTTTTTAGGCATGTAATTTCTTTTTGAGTACATAAATGAAGTTTTTGGGCACACACATATATGGCAGAGGCCATTTTTCCTTTTTCAAAAAAAAAGAACCAATTTGAAACATTTCAAGCATACCCTAGTGGTTATTTGCTATGCAGGAAAGAAGTTTTCTAGAATGGGAATTTACGAACTGAGATGGAATGACAGAAGGAAGTGACACTCCCATAACATAATCCGTATACATAAAGGAATGGGATTATCAAAGAGGGGGTCATTTCTTTGAGGCATTTGGCATGGGCCAATTGACATCGTGGAATTGGTAACTTCTGTACTTATGACAATCTCATTTTTGCAGGTTCTTCGTAAACCATTAATGTTTTTGAAGGTCGATAAATAAATTCCATATCGATCTCTTTTCTTACAACTGGATTCCTCAAATCGTGATATGTAATAGTACATCCAGCAACACTTGTTCCACAAAACCCTTCAATGAAGGAAGACATTTCATTTCCTTTAAAAGTAATCTAAATTTAAGGAGAATTGCCAATAAAAGTAGGGTAGATGCTCCATTTTCTACAATCGTAACTTCAAGAACTAGGACTTTGCTCTAATGTTGGCACTATGTTTCCTTGTTAAGCTAATTTTGCTATATATCCGAAGTGTGAACAACACTCGCATCTGATTCCCCTTCACCTCCCATCCCCAACTTACAATTTCTTCTCATTTTAGAGAACCAATAAATCAAGCTTTTTCTCTTCCTTTTTGTCTCTTTCACCATCTTTCACTTTTGAAACTCCAATAATCTATCTATGTATGCTCTGCCACTTTTGCAACTCTATCACAATCCCCGTCCCTAAATCACCAAAGGGTCCCTCCTTTTTCTAGCACCACTACCTCTTTCCATCAGTAAATGCATAACTACTCTGAACTTTCTTAACAGTTCCAATGTAGATCTCACTTAACCACATCACTTGCATCAACAGCTTGCAGTTGGAGACATGCCTATCCCTTCACAATGGTGAGGGATGTTTGTGTGAATATTTAAACTAGAGAAATGGAAAGAATTTTGTGTGAATATTTAAACTAGAGAAATGGAAAGGATTATGTGTGAATATTTAAACTTGAGAAATGGATGTGGGGTGCATAACTTGAAGAAGAGGGAACATGAGGAACAATGGAGTTTGGATGAAAGAGATGGAAGTGGCAAAAGAACAAGATATTGGAGGAACAATGGAGTAGAATTGTGTATTCACAAGTCGCTAGAGGCCCATGGGTGGTAGGAAGTGAAAGGGTCATTGTGAGAAGATGAATGATAAGTACAAGGGGGCCCAGAATGAAATCTCCTATGCTTGACTTATCTTTTCTGTAAAGTTCATAATCCAATTTTGACTTAATTTGCCAAATAAAGTGTTCATTATTGAGTCAGCAAGCATCTTGAAGAATGAATTATGTATTACCATTTTTAATCAGCCTCCATCAAAGTGAACCTACTTAGAAAGAATAGAAAGTAGAAAGAATTTGAAGAGAGAATATCAGTTTCACTCCTCTAATCCAGCACACAGAACACATCATTGAAATATTATATGAACCTCCAAAGTATCGATTGCATGTGCCAAGCAGAAAACATAGGAAGGGCATGTCTCACCAAATCCTCGCACTAAGTTGTAGTCAAAATCAGAATACATGACACAACAATAAAGGGAAGAGCTTTGTAAGTAATCTTCCGTGATGCATCCCAAATATTTTGAATTATTAAAGATTATTTCTTTTTTATTGGAATTTGGTCCCTTTTTATAATTGAATAAGTCCACTATCGCAAGTTTATACATGGGGAGGAGTTTTACAAATTGTTGTGTGAGATGGCATTACTTATATGGATGAGAGAATAGATAGAGTCAAGAGGAAGCTTGATAGCTGGAGGGGACGTTCTGGAGTGTAAGGGTTTAAATTAAGAACCAAGATAAAATATATGGAATGTAACTTGGATGGCAAGATGGCTAAGATATTCATGAGGCAAAGCTTGGAATACATTTCATTTCCAAGGACACTTTCAAATATGTAGGTTCTTCAAAGGGTCGGAGGAATAGATGGTGATGCCACTCACAGAATTAATGCAAGGTGGTTAAAGTGGAAGGAGCTTTAAAAGTTATTTGTGATACGAAGGTACTTTTGACATTCAAAGTAAATACCAAAAAGCTGTATTATGCCCTGCAATGGCAGTAAGTGTTGGACAGTTAACTATAGATATGTGTAGAGAATGTACATAATTGAGATGATGATGCTCCAAATATTGTATCGTGCCACCACACAAAGAAGTAATGTATCCACAAAGAGAAAAAATGTACTAAGCCTTCTCCCACTATAAGTAGGGCCGGCTACATGGATTCTTGCTCAAATCCATGTTGAAAGATTCGACTATTTTTTACGCTGGCCGTCGACTACCTAACGCAACCCCTGCAAGAGTGGGATTTGAATCCTGGTCTTTTGTGTGGTAGACAATTTGTACTACCACTAGACCACTAAGTGGGTATCTACAAAGAGAGCATCAAATAAAATGTTGGTGTAATACTAACAGAATATAGGATGAGAGAAGCTCCCTGAATGTGGTTTGGACATGTGCAAGAAGGTTATAATGTGCCCCAGTTTAAAGGTGAGAAAAGTTAATATAAGAGCCTTATAAGGGAGGAGGAGAAGGCCATAAAAATGTTTGAAGGAGACTATTAAATATGGTCTTTTTATTCAAGTTGGAGTACATTTGGAGTATGACCAATATTTGATTAATTTTATACAATTTCCAAGTGTCCTGGGCCCTTGTGTAGGTATCCTTTCTTTCATTTGATTGTTCTCTTCCCCTATCCGCGGCTCACATTCTCTAACCCATTTCTTCTTCTACCTCATGCAGAATGGCATGCTCTATTTCTCACAACATGCATCTCACATCCTCCTGCATAATCAGCATGCATTCTTCTTTTTTCCCTTCTTTTCTCCTTATTTCATAGCCGATATGCTGTGTGTGTGTGTGTTTGGAATTCCATCATTTTAACGATAACAGAAATTATCGTCTAATTATGACCTCCAATAACTATTAGCACTAACAAAATGTATCCAAAGATAGGGGTTAGTTGAAGGAAGCCCTTCTCAAGGGCTCTCCATTTAGGTTTTCTAGAATCTGAGTCCGAGATTTTTTAGATCAATATGTCAGTTTCCAAAGAGGAAAAGCATGTACTTTAGATTCAAGATTGTCTATGTTGGTTTAAGATTTATCATGGCATTATAAAATTTGATAAGCCTATACTCCTACTAGAATAGGAACTTGCATCCTTTTTCCAAAAAAAAAGGAAAAGGCAGTGGAGTGATTTTCATATTTGCATACATGTGGGGTATGAAAGGTACCATTCTCCCCGCCCAAAGAGAAGGAAGGAAACCATGGGCATGAGGTAGGGTGAAACCTCCTGAAACTTCTTTTATCTCCACAAGTTCCGTAGTTCTTCATTTGTTCGAGTCTTGAGATGTCTTAATAACCACTGAGAATAATCTCATTTCTGTTGAAGTAGGTGCATATACGACAGCAGATATATAAATAACAATTTCAAGACGAATGCATGTAGCCAATTCCTACCTAATAAGGCAAAAGAATTGTATTATTTGGGTCAAGTGGCACCATTTGCTGTGGCCCACGATATAGGGGATTAAAAAATGAAAATTCATGAAAAAGGAATCGAGCACAAGCACTTGCAATGCACTTATCTAGATAAAATTGCGCATACAATATGAGCATTGGAGCATATATGTCTCAATGTACATGACAATAAAACAATAGGCGCACAAGCATATAGAAGTGATCTCAAAGCTGCCTTTTAACCAATAGAAGCGGTCTTTGATTAAAATAGTTGGTGGGACCAAACACAAAAATGTTTTCTATCATGTATACGCAACTTAGAAAAAAGATCGAGCTAAAATATCGGCATTGAATCTAAAACAGAACATCCTCGCTATTTGTGTTTACGTGGTCTACCTCTAGGCCTGCCTTTTTTAACCCTTTCAGCCAGCTTAGCATTTTCAGCCAGCTGGTCAGTAATGGTTCTTCTTTTCTTCACAACCACTTGACCAGCTTGAGGTGAGAATTGAGCATCTTGTTGCAATTGAGCTTCTTGTGGTGGCATTTGTGGCACACTCGTTAACACTTCAACTGAAGTAGGATCATTCACCATGGGAGCTACAAGACACATTTATTAAATGAAGATGGAGAGAAAGTTTACTTCATAAATGATAAATGGGACAAATGCATATCGGAGTTTCAAACCAGGAGCAGGAGCTGGTTTAGTCCATCCATCCAATTTGAAGAGATACAGCCGCTCGTAATGATATAGTAAGGACATGTAGTACCTCCTGACGACGAAAGAAGCATTTGTGGCTGTAGAAGGAAAGCTAAAGCTGGAAATGATTTCTTTCAATCTCCTATCTTGGATTACCTATGAAGTGAAAGATCCGATTAGCTGAGAAGGCATGGGTAATGGACTTGTAAAAACAGGGAAAAGGACAATTTTTATTCTGGATCTTCACAAAGTTGTTAAAAAATAGTCAATATGGAAAAGGAGAAAAAGAAGAAAAAATGTTCACCAATTTTGTACAAGTAGAAGCAAAATTTCAGGTTTGGTGATTCTTAGCCAATCTGCCATTCTCCAGTTTTTTTAGTTGAATCAGGAATTCCGGGCCAGCAAAAATGGGAGAATAGCTTAGTAAACCATAAGAAGCCTTCTCCTCGTGAAAACATAACATATACTATCACCACCAAAAAGCCAAAATATGCTCTATTTGAATGTTAAAGTTAGATTAATTCAATATCCTGTAGCCTATGTAAACTTCCCAGCAATATCCGAGCCTGGAATGTGTTATTCAAAGTACTTAATTACTCATACTTAATTGCACCTATCTTGCTTCTACAAAAATAGTTACAATATACAATGAATCATCGATCAAATGGAACTCGACTTGCAGTAGTATTAATCCATCTATAAGAGATATACTTGTCTATTGAGGATTCTTTTGCAAATTCATAAGAACTTTCTATGTTGTAATGAACTTTACAAATAAATATTTGATGGTTGTGGAATTCAAAACTTTTAGAATTCATACTTTGTAATCATTCCATATTTGATGATTTCACAGGAGACTAGTAATAGCAGTCCCACAACTTTTCAAGAAACATACGTATAATCAATTTTTGCACATACTATGCAGATTCACAAGTAACTTCCCTGTTATTATAACTCTTACACCTTATCGCTGACTTACTTGAATACATTAAATTCTGCATCTTCAATATTTATGAATAGATATTTGTTACTGTTCTCCTTAAAACTGAAACTCGAATTTTTCTGGGATTATCCCTGCCATTTTTATCAAGTCCAAACTTCAAAAGAAATGATGTCACAAATAAATAAATACATGTCAGAAATTATGATACAAAGCTTAGGATCATTTGAAATTAAATGAGTACTATGACGCAAAAGCATATAGCACCTATCCAGCATTTATTAGAAAAATCCAATCTAACTCCATCTAATCATGAACTGCAAACAAGGCCGTTAATGCAAGTATGTGCATTTAATGAAATTGAATTAGTCCAGGCTTTCCTTTATTACCTTTTCAATACCACCGCGAGAAGTGACCTCCACAAAAAGTTTATGAAGATTTAGCTCCTGTCCTCCTACAATAGGAGTCCTGAGAAAAAGAATAACCGACATAAGCCATATATCTCATTATCCATCAAACATGGTACATCAGATATTTGCATGAATTTGTGGAATGGGCAAAGGATGATTCACAATTAACATGCCTTGAGAAAACAAACCTGTAGCATCTACAAATAAACATGTACTGTTTCAACCTCAAATTGCACTTGTGTATTTGTCGATTTTGGGGATAATTCCTAAGCACCAAGAGATTATTCTCATATCTAAACACATGAAAAATAAAGTGTATTAATGTGATCGGGACTAACCCTTCCTTGCCAGCTGCTTTTGACTTTTGAGTCGAATACTAATGGCACCATAGCAATGTTCTAGTCCTCGGATCTAAGGCTCGGAGGTTCAGGTGTTGAGACAGCGGTCACCCATAAAGGTGTGAAAATTGAAGAATGAATGTTGACAGTATCTCCAACTGCTGGTTGGTTCCAAAATTTGTGATAATATGTTATAAATTCCTAATTAGTTGCATATAACAAGACTCTGTCTTTGATTTTAAGTATCATGTGAGGTTCTCGATTAGTCTTACATAGAGAATGGGAGATTTGCCTTTAGATAGCTTCTTCCTCGTGCACAAACATGTCACCAAGATCAAGCACAACCAATCTCATCTTACCTCAGCCATCAACTTTTGATAATTGGTTTCTTACGTGGCTATGCCCATGCATCTGTTCTCAAGCATGAAAGCTATATCCATTGTCCCCATCACCTTAAGCAGGCATTAGAGGAACGTGGAGCTCCATGACACAAACAAAGCTTATGGCTTGGGAATAGAATTTTGGGTTTAGCTAGAGAAAGAATATAAGATAGGCCTAATCAGTGTCCTCTTACTAATATTGAATTTTAAATAGTATATACCTAATTGAAATCTAAATAATTGCGACCATATTTAGATGACTATTGAAAGATAGTTAACAAAAGAAACTGATTAAGTTGGAGAGGCTTACCCATTTATTCGAACCATTATTCTACGAATATTCTCCCTTGTCCCGCTAACACGTGGACTAATATTAGTCCGTAGTGTAAAGAACTTGTTACACGTAGAGGAAGTAGAATGTCGCAATCAACCAAGCAAGAACGAAACAAACACTATGCAGGATGTACAAGGTTTATTTTAACTGGGCTATGCCCTTGATGGCAGTGTTGAATCTCTCTCTTTATATGGCGGTAGAATGCTGGTAGGATACGTAATATCCCTAACCCGACAAGGGTTTATGTAGCACCCTTTTACAGAGAGATCCCCGTTTTGAGATGGCAGACATCACCCACTACCAATGTGATAGAGGTTGCATAATGAGCTTTGCAAAGTATCGAGTTGGAAAACCAAATAAGATTCAAGTATCTCAACACAAATCATGCATTAAAGTAGATTTATAATTTACGAGATGCTTCCATCTTTTACATCATCAAATACAATAATGTTTTGTAGTAGAAGCGAATGGAGGAAATTGTAGCTTAAACCTCATTATTTTTGAAGGAATTATAAAACTAGAAGTTAAATACAAGTCGCACCTTTCAATTTAGAGAATAGGATAAAGGAGTCATTACACACTACCACAACATCGCTATAAATGTCCGCATCGGAAAATAACCACCCACGTAAATACTAAACTCAAATTAAATTTAGTATAATTTTTTTAAAAAAATAAACATGATGTCAAGCTACTAATGGAAAAATAAGTTTGTAATTCCTTTTTCGTTATGTGATACTTTCTATCGATAGACATTTCCTTATTTCATGTTAGATATTTTGTACAGGGAAGTTATGTCTTTTACTTATTTTGAAGTATCACCTCTTGTAACCCTAACCTGAGTGTTTTCCTGTATAAGAAGATCTAGTCTACTTTTCCTAAACACACAATATAATTATCCTTTTCTTTATTTTACCTGCATGGTATCTGAGCCATCATCAAAACCTAAGAGTTAGACCACCATCTCTTTCCCTCTTCTCTCGTCACATGCCATCGCCCTAGTCGATAACGCTTTGCAGTCACAAGAACCCTAGGCAGCGTAGCATCACCTCCTCCATCTAGCATGCCTCTCCAATAGTGGACGCCTCTTTCTAACATTGTTGATGTTGCTCCCGCAACATCCCTAATCAGGCAGTGTCAAACGGGTACCTTGCTGGTATAAGTCAAGGGTAAAAGTTCCCAATTTATATCTTCAAGTTTTCTCTTTCAATTGAAAATAAAAGGGGGTAGCGTTCTCCAGTTTAATCCACACTGTTGACATATTTCTACATTCCTATGTATCTTTCTTCCTATGTATCTTTCTGTTTATTTTATTTCTTTATGTCTATCTTATGTAATTTACTCATAGGTCTCTCCTCCATATAACAGAGCCTAGGGTTTCAGGAAAAAACAATTCTCTTATTTTTCCCAATATGGTATCAGAGCGGCGGTTCTAGACTGGAGCTCTCGAACCCAAAACCCTAAACCTACTTTCCAACCCTCTTCTTCTGCGCGCTGCAGCCCCTGCCCATGCACCACCGCCCGAGCAACCCCCTCTCCATGCCACTGCCACCAGCCCGTGCGGCACCACCTGCGCACGTGCACCGCCGCCGCCTGCGCGTATGTGCGTCGTCGCATGTGCGCGACACCTCCACCCCTACACACAACGCATGCGCCCCTACGCACGCCATCGCCTACACGTACTGGTCTCCAGCGCATTGCACGATCGCACGGCTTAGTCCCATGTGCTGTCTTCTTACACGATCGGTCTTTGTGTGTTGCGATTCCATGAGCTGGCATCGGTCTCTTCATTTGGATGATGGATTTGGGTGTGTAAGTCTATATATGCACTCAAATCCACATATATCTGTGTAGACATTCAATCTTTGGTCTACAAAACCCTAGTTTTCTACATCCGACAATATGTTCGAGAACAAAGTCGATGTACCCGCCACATGCGCATTCAGAGGTCCAACGCCTATTGTCAAAATGGACAGGACAAATTATGAGCTCTGACCTATGCAGTTCATGAGCCTGATGAAGTCAAATGCTAAGAAACATATTCTTACCGAGGAGAGGTGGAGAAGATTGGGGTAAATGTCTCATGGGAGGCGGACGACGCTTATGCCAAAGTTTGGCTCTCTGGTACATTGGCGATTAAGAACGCCAATGATGTATTACATCAGCTTATCGCTAAGGCGATACGAAATATCCTCGCACCAACATATTCTCAAGCGAGGAACAAGACGAAGATCCTCCAACTCCAGCATGACATATTCATTATCAAGCAGAACATACGTCCTCTGCATTCACTGTATACATCCTTGCGTGGGATGTTTGAGAAGCTCCACAGTTTCATACCCTCTAACGGATACTCCATAGCAACAGAAGACATATAGGAATGCCATATTCGTTGGGGTATTCCTAGAAGCCCTTGACCCTGAATATGATGATTCTCGCTCCCAGATTCTAGCGGATGCCACTATTCCCCCCATGGAGGAAGCGTTCCGCAGGCTCAGTAAGATTACTATTCCACCCACAACCTCTAGTCAGACTTCCTCGGCCATGGCGGCTTCTTGAGGAAGAGAAGGCCCTTCTACCTTTCGTGGACGCAGACCTCGTGGTAGAGGAGGTCGCACTCGTCAGCCCTGCACTTTCTGTCATCGCTCAGGTCATACCGAGGAGACATGTTATTCCAAGCATGGTTTCCCCGGCATCAGCCCACATTGCAAAGCAGATTGAGTTTCTTGTTGCTTCTACTATAGATCAGAGGTTTGATCACCTCGTGACCAGACAGAGGGATATTATACCTCCTTCTGCTTCACCATCTTCAGGAGATCATTCAGATGTGACAGCCTCAGCTTCTACCAGTACCTCTACAACAGCTAGCACCTCAGGTACTTATGCTTTTACGTCTTGTCATAGATCTGACATTATAGAGTGGATTATGGACTTCGGTGCGACACATCATCTATATTGGAGACAGACATCAGCTTACGTCATATAAACGAGTTCCACCAGGGAGAACAGTTGTGATAGTTGATAGGACTCATTCCCAATCACAGGACAAGGGGAGATCACTTTGACGCCTTCGATGTGTTTGCAGAATGTGCTACATGATCCATATTTATCTATGAATTTGCTTTCTATTAGTCAGATTACAAAGGATTTGCACTGCCAAGCTATTTTTGACCCATTGTCTCTTGTTTTTCAGGACATTCCTACGGGCAAAGTGATTAGGTGTAGTTGTGAGCAGGTGGTTTTTATCGCCTGGTTCGGACTCCCTATGTAGGCATATCTTCTCATTCATCTGGACCAATCTCTCCGTTCATTTGGCACCTTCGGTTTGATCATCTTCCTCTTCAGAAGATGTGTCATATATTGTCGCAGATTTCACCTAGTTCTTCCTTTTAGTGCGAAGCTTGTCAATTGGGAAAGCATCATCGATCTGCCTTTCCCAGTCGTCAGAGTCGGAGCAATAGCTCCCTTTTTGAGTTATTTCATGTTGACATTAAGCAATAGCAATCGATTTTATCTTGTGGCGGTGGATGATTTTTCACGATTGTCATGGGTGTTTCTTTGAAAAAATAAATCTGAAGCAGGGGATGTGATCAAAACCTTTATTACAGAAGTGCAGAATGTTTTCTCTACCTCTGTGAAGTTTGTACGAGCTGATAATGCTTTGGAATTCTGTACGTTATATCTCATTTTCTTTCATCTCGAAGGATTATTTATCAAACATCTTGTCCTTATACCTCTCAGTAAAATCGTATTGCTGAGAAAAAGAATCGTCATCTTCTTGATGTTACTCGAACTCTTCTCATTCAGAGTCGTAAACCATATTCATTTTGGGGTGATGCAGTTCTCACAACAAGCTATTTGGTGAATCGTATGCTATCGTCTGTCTTGGGTGAGAAAATTCCTTTCTCCATAGCTTTCCCTGATACGGAGTTATTCTCACTCACTCCTTGTGTATTCAGATATGTTGCTTTTGTTCACCAGTTGATACCTGGTCTTGATAAGCTCGCTCCTAGAGCTATCAAATGTGTGTTTGTTGGGTACTCCTAGACTCAGAAGGGATACCGGTGTTATGACCCTTTGTGCAGAAAATACTATATCAGTGTTGATGTCACATTTTTTTGATTCTGTGATGTACTTCTCTAATATAGGTGATAGGTTGGCTTCATCAAACTTAGATGATGAGGTCTACATACCACCTCCTCCTATGAGCTACTCACCACCTCCTCCTGTACTTGTTGTACCACCGCCACCAGTACTACCTCCTCCTCCACCCCCTCCTGCTACCCAGTCACATGTGCCACTTGTTCCATATTTACCTAAATTCTACACTCGTCGGACTGCTTCTGCTCATGGTCATCGCCAATCATCCGCTGAGCCTCGGGTTTGTTTTTGATAATATAGCTTCTAATGATGGATCTGGAGATATATCTGTGTAGGAATCATTGCAAGAAATAGCCCACAGATGGAGGACGTTCCCTCTGACCTAGATATTTCTATTGCAATTCGAAAGCAGAAGCGATCTTGTGCTTCCTACCCCCTTGCTTCTCATTCAAGGATTTGCAGCGGCTCTACGGTGGAAATTCCACAGAATTATAAGGAGGCATTGAAGGATGGTTGTTGGCGCTTGGCTATGGAGGAGGAGATGGTCGCGCTACAGTCACGTGGTACGTGGAGTCTTGTTTCTGCTCCAGTTGACGCGTCCATTGTGGGATACAAATGGGTGTTCACTATGAAACATCGTGCGGATGGCAGTGTGGATCGCTATAAGGCAGGACTTGTGGCACTTGGGTTCACCCAGACATATGGGGTGGACTAACATGATACTTTCTCTCCAATGGTCATGCATTCTACTCTGTGTATTCTTCTTTCCATTGTTGTGACACGAGATTGGCTCCTGTATCAGCTTGATGTGATCTACAAGAGGAGTCTACATGCAACAATCACCTGGGTTTGTTGCTGAGGGGGAGTGTCAAAAGGTTTGCAGGCTATACAAGGCTATTTATGGCCTTAAGCAAAGTCCAAGAGCATGGTTCCAGAAGCTCTCGGACTTGATAGAGTAGCAGGGGTTTGTGTGATTGATTGCCGATCACTCCTTGTTTGTGCAGAAGACACATAGAGGTACTAGTGTCATTCTTGTGTCCGTTTGATGAAATTATTGTTACAGGGGATTACAAGCAGGGCATTCAGGGTGCCAAGGACTTCCTAAGTTAGCAGTTTGTGACCAAGGATCTTGGGCATTTACGTTACTTCATTGGGCTAGAGTTTACCAGGAACCATCGAGGTCTTGTGATGACCCAGAGGAGGTATGATGCAGATCTTCTTTCAGAGACAGGCATGGCAGATTGCAGACATGTCACTACTCCTATTGACCCGAGCATGAAGCTATATGATGATGACAGTGAGGTGGTCGACAAGAGGAGGTACATGGAGCTTGTTGGCAGGCTATTATATGTGACTATTACCAGGCCTGACATATCCTTTGTTATGAGCAAAGTGAGTCAGTTTATGGAGCAGCCCAGACAGGCACATATGGATACAGTCCATATGATTCTGAGGTACCTGAAGACTTCACCTGGTACATGACTTTTTTTCAGCAGGGGCACATCTCTCTCAGTTACAGCATGTGCAGATACAGATTATGATGGATGTCCAAAGGATAGAAAGTCTACCTCAGGCTTTGTTGTGTTTATAGGGAATTCCATGGTTTCATGGAAGAGCAAGAAGTAGATTGTGGTTGCCAGATCGAGTGTTGAGTCAGAATACAGGGTTATGGCACCAGGCTAGCACAGAGATGATGTGGGTCGGATCTGTTCTTACTGATCTGACTATAGAGGTGCCTCTTCACATACACCTCCAATGTGACAATCAGGTTGCTCTTTTCATTACCAACAACCCAGGTATTCCATGAGAGAATGAAATACATTGAGTTAAACTACCATTATACTAGAGATATGATCCAAAAGGGTATGATTTCTACCTCTCATGGTTAGTTTAGAAGAGCAAGCAATATATATCTTTACCAAGGCATTACTCAGGGGGCCATTTCAGAAGTGTTCGTCCAAGATGAGCATGATTGACATTTATGCTCCATCTTGAGGGGAGTGTTGAGATATTTCTACATTCCTATGTATCTTTCTTCCTATGTATCTTTCCGTTTATTTTATTTCTTTATGTCTATCTTATGTAATTTATCTATAGGTCCCTCCTCTATAAAGAGAGCCTAGGGTTTCAGGAAAAAACAACTCTCTTATTTTTCCCAACACACACAATTGATGTATTTCGCAATTTTCGCTATTAAGATGGACAAAACTAACTATGATATATATATATATGTATGTATGTATGTATGTGCACGAGCCATGCAGTTCATGAGCATGATGGAAAGCGTCAACAAAGAATATGTGCACCAAGATCGGTCGTGAAAAATTGGAGAAAACAAGTCATGGGAAAAAGGCAATGCATGTATAGAGGTGTGGTTGATAGGCTCTCTCACTGGGAATCACCAACTACCTTATGAATCAACTTACTACTAAAGTTATGTGGGATATTTTGGATGCTACATACTCTCAAGACAAGAATGAGAGCAAGGTTCTACAGGTCCACAACGACATCCATCTTGTGAAATAGGATGGTATTCTCCTCCTGACATATTATGATGCCCTGAAGGGCATGTTTGCAAAACTCCACGTCTATTTTCAACCATGCAAGTGCCAAGATCAGAAGACATACATGAATATGCTCATGGTTGGGATATTCCCGGATGGGCATGATCCCATCTACTATTCAACATGCTCTCATCCGCTCTCAACTCCTGATGAGAGTCACCCTACCTCCATTAGAGGAAGCCTACAACGTGCATAATAAGATACTAAGATCGATGTTCCTACCACTAGCCTACATATACATTCAACCACTGTTATATCTCACGGTAGAGGAATCACTCTAAGCAGAGGTCACAGATATACATGTGGTAGAGGCTTGCACATATTGTCAGAGGCTAGGTCACACCAAAGATGCATGATGATAGAAGCATAGCAAACAAGCCTATGCCCATGGCATGGTAGAGTCGACAGACTCGTCTCTAACACAAGATAAGAAGTATGAGAATCACATGTATCAACTCAGGGAGGCTGGACATGTGAAAGATGTGGTGTTGAGGAGGAAGGCATGGATCATCTTTTCTTCAAATGTGGCCTCTCAGCTCAGGTTTGGAACTTGGCAGGAATCTCATGGATAAAGATCGACAACAGTGCTCTCCCATGGTCTTCATAAGGTCGGTTTGTAGCAAGTCACATGCGGACAACGCTTATCTATTCGTCGTCCTATGGGCAATAAGGTGTGCTAGAAATGAGTTCACTTTTCCTAGTCAGTGTTTTTATCCTGAAAATGTAATTGCACATAGTATTTGTAATGCATGGTCACCTATAAACTAAACAACATATTTTTAATACAGTACGTGGTGGACTCCATTTTGGGGTGTCACACTCTTTTTACGTAAAAAATTAAACTCAAGGAGATGATGGTAGCTCGTTGAGCCACACATCCTGATACATCTTCTGGCATCGATGCCATAGCTGGTCCATCAGAAACTAGTCTTTCCCTTAGTTGTTATATAGAAGATGAAGAGTGTATAGCAGATTCAGAAGCCTCGAGACATCTCTATGAAAGCCAGCAGCAATTCACATATATAACACCTCTGCTCCAGGACAATCGATTATATTAGTCGGTAGGCATCATTCCCATGTATCAAGACAGTGAGAAACAACTAAGCACGTAGATGTGGAACTGTAAGTTCTTCATGCTCCAGATTTTCCCCTGAAGCTTGCTTTGATTAGTCAAATTACAAAAGATTTGAATTGTTGTGACATATTTAACCATGTTTCTCTTGTTTTCTCCCAGAATTCAATCCTTCCCTTTACCGAAACACTCCCCACATATATCGCAATCCACACCTCATTAGCAACTAGGCATCCAAAGAAGAAATGCTCAACATTGTCCTATTCCGAGTAGCACTCACAGTACACTCAGATCCAGGAAAGAACTGGGATCTTCTCTCACTAGTCATAAGGCGGTCCCTCCTCAGTAGATAAGCAATCACACGTGCAAAGGTACCTTCCAACTCCATATATCAACGAACCGATCTGAAACGGTGACAGATCCAAGACCTCCGACCGGTAGTTGGTCGTATATGCCTTCCGCATTATGAACGCCCGTCATACCAAGACCTATGATCCATAGAGCCGCTCATCCCCCCACAATCCAGCAATGCCTCAAGCAGCATCAAAACTCTGAGAAACGTTGATTTGACAAGTCAGTATGAAAAGAGACATCCAATTACCGCCCTCCCACAATCTCTGACAAAACACTCCATGCTAGCTAGAAGAGCAAATAGTCGCGGAATACGAACCTACAAAGTTCCTTGCACAATCCAATCATCTCCCCAGAAATGAAAGCTACATTCATTACCTAAAACAAGCGTCATAAGTGGCACTACATGCAAATGCACCAAACAAACCCCCTTCTAGAAACTAGAAGGAAAATGTATCGTAGCAATATGTGATGAGGGGTCAAGAGAAAGCCCATAGATTAAGCGCGGGGTCAAGAGAAAGCCCACAGATTTAAGCGCAGCATCCTGTAAAGCAATCATGAACCTCCTATCGAAATTCGAGTCTCCCACTTTGCTAATAACGCATGATCATCCCATTTATGCCGCGGATCTCTCGCACACCATCCTCCTTTTCCAGCACTAGTGTTTTCCATGCCACCAAGGGCATCCCCTTTGCTTCCCCAGATAAAGCCCAATAGAAATGTCTCATAATTGCCTCCAATATCACCATCACCCATGTCGACAGCATGCACGTAGCAAGGAAGAATACTGAGATAGCCAACAATATTGCCCTTAACGGAACAAGGCAACCACCTCTCGAGATACATGCAGTACACCAACTCACCACTTCTCAATAACATGAAACCATTATGACCGCCGAAGCCAACTGCCAACCAGAGGTAGCTTAAGAGAAGTGTTAGGGAGCGCCCCTGATGGGTCCAAATGGCGGTCTCACAAGATGTCGCTCCTCCTCGACCATCCCAAAAGGGACGAAAGCAAACTTAGCATGGTTAATCCTTAGGCCCAATACTAATCCAAACAACTAAGGAATTGTGGCTATCCCCTCCGCAGCCTCAGCCTTTCCCTACAAGGCTACAACAATGACAATGACAACACCTTTTCCTACATTAAGTAGGATGGGTTACATGGATTCTTTGACTCCATTTAAACCTATCATGACTCATTCTCAAGCTTAGATCCAAATAACTAAGATCCTTTTGGATAGTCTCATTCTAATACATCTCGGGCATTCATCGTCCTCTCTTAGCGTGCAATGTTTCCTCACATCTTGTTGCAGCTGAAAGAAGCTACCTTCAGGATGATCGTTCACCATAATCAAGTATGAGGCAGTGGTGATACATCTCTTCATCAACAAGATCTACATGTCTGGGAAGTCCCTTTTAGCCATGACAGACCACAATTAAGGCAGTCCACACTATCATAGGCCTTGGAAAAGTCTGCCTTCCATAGAACACCATGCACCCTATTGTTGATGCCAGTCTGCAACAATCCCATAGGCCATCACCAAAATGTCACCGACTTGTCTGCTAGGAATAAAGGCCGATTGTAGTAGGGACACCAAAGCATCCAGAACCTCGCTGAGCCTTTATGCAAGTACATTGGTAACAATCAGATAAATAGCATTTGAGAGAAAAATGGGTCGGTAGTCCTCCACTTGCTACAATACATCCTTCTTCAGCAAGAGGAAAATGAGAGCTCTATTGATTATGTCAAACCTGTCATTACAACGGGTAAACTCCTCCAAAACTACGAACACGTCATCCACAACACCTCCCAAAATTTGAAGAAGAAAAATACAAGGAAGCCAATCAGGACGCGGTACTCCCTCGCCATTCAGCACAGACGTAGCCTGCTCTTCCTTCGTGAAAGGTGTAATCAGTCGCTCATCTTGTTCGAGCAAGAGCTCAGGTACACAATCCCCCACCCGCCTCCATCTCCTCGGCTCCACCCTTCTGGAAAGACCGAGGAAGTAGTTTACCAACGCTCTCCGGATCTTCTTTTCTCCATCCACTCGTAGATCCCCATTGTCACTGCCTGAATTAAATTTATCCTCCTCCTCCCATTGGCCATGGCATGAAAGAACTTTATATTCGCATCACCTTCCCTAATCCACCTCTGCCTGGATCATTGTATACACTCCATTGCCCTTTTTCATGTCCTCCAACGCAACAGACTTCAAATGCTCCCATATCCTTTAATTCCTCTGCAGCCAATATCCTAGGATCTTCCTCCTTATCCAGACTCACGATCTCTACCTCCACCCTCTCTCTGTTTCCCCTCCTCGTCTCCCTCACCTCCCGGTTAAACTTACTGAGCCTCCTTCTCAAGCTCACCAACTTTGAGCCAAACAAGCAGCCGCCGACCCATCCCCCTCTATGAGTTGTCGGTGGTCGGCTGCTAGTTCACGAAAGCCTTCTTCAAGTAGCCATGTCGACTCGAATTTGAAAAAAGGAGCATGGTGTAGTCTCCTCTCCATAGTCCTAAATAAGAGGGGAGTGATCTGACTTGGATCTTGGGCTAGAGGAAACCCCACACATAGGAAACAACTGCAGAATCTTTGAAGATACCAAGAAGTAATCCAGCCTCGAATGCCATCCTAAATTTCTCTATGGGTAGTTAATGTCAATTGCATCAAGTACCTCCGACTGCAAATCTCCGACCGACTCAACAAAAGCATCTAAACCTGGATCATGCCCCCACTCAGATCTAGTTTATCAAATGAGAATAATGTTACGTTAAAATCACCAGCTACAATCCAGTCGGCATCAAGGTAGGCATCCCTCAAGTAGTTGTTTGCATATTAGGATAAATACAAACTAATGTCACGCAGCAAGTAGTTGTTTGTATATTACGATGCATACAAACTAATGTCATTTTCCTGTGGGTACTTAAGTCATGAAGAAATCCATGCAATTGAAAAAATTTATTGATGAATGCACGTTCTCTTCAAGTGGGCGGTGTGCAAATTTATCACACATCATTATTTTTGAGTTATAATTAGTTTCCCATATAATTCTATCAAGTCTGAACCCCACTTCATGCGATTTCTTCAGAAAAATCGTCTAAAATTTGAATCATCTTAGTACAAGTCTACGACACGAGCACTAAAGGGGGCTAAAATTTGAATCTTTTATTTGATTTTTTGTCCTTGGATTGGTTAAAGTTTTTTTAATCTTTTATCCCCTGGAGCATGAACCAAACAGGTAAGGAGGCACACCTCTGTTCAAAATCATAATTTGGAAGATATATCTTGCCTCCAGACTCCGGAGGTATCATAGAGCTACCAAGATCTTAATATTAGCAGGCTGTTAATACTGTATGCTTCTGCTTGCAAAAGAGTATTGCACATAGTAACATCCATCACCGTTATGAAGATCGAAAGCCTTAGCCTTTAGAATGAAGTTGGAAACCAATTCACAAAAAGAAGAAAAGATAATTATGCAGTATTACACAATATACAAACTTATCCATGGGCCCTCTCATCAGTAAATGGATCAATTAAGGTGCAAAATATCTATGCCATTTTTTGCATGCACTTCCCATCACTCATCTTGCAAAAGGTCCACTATACCAAGACGCCAAAAAGAATGCATAAAAGATTCCACGAGATTAAAGTAAACGGTAAACCATTGGCCAACAGATTACCCTCAGCAATGTGTTATCAACCAGGAAGAGATGACAGAAATCGAACTTTACTCAGATTTAAGTGTGCTCGGTTGCAAGATCAAGCTTTCACTGACAAATATACTAAGCAAACTTCGTCTCTGTCAGTAATAAGTAATGAGCAATCACAAAAAAGATATTCTTATTGGTAATGCGATGAATGAACAACTATAAACAAGCACCTCATCTAACATACCATTCTTTCGTTTCAATTAAGCAAAACATCATACGGCTAACGAGCAAGAAGCAATAACTTAATCTATCCTCAAAACCAGTAACAATCCAAACAAGAACACCATCTTTTAGGATTCATGTACACTCACATGAACTTAGTATTTAGAGTGGAGTGGAACTTCTCCAGAGTACTCCTGAACAGTTCTACATCCGCGACAACTTCATCATAAGAAGCGAGCGCTGCCGGATACCGAATGACACCGTTCTCATCAACAAGTGCAGCAGCCATAGAAGCAGCAGGAGCTCCTCTCTTCTTCACACAGAAACAACAGAACACGCAGACATTGGTAATGCTAATTTGGGCAAAATACAAAGAAACATAAAATCCAAACAGAAGTGGAAAAACAAAGGGGACAACACATTCCAAACAGATAGCAACATACGTTTCAAAGACAACAACAAGAGGAGAAGGAGAAGAACCAACAAAAACTCTACATAGTACGTATCTCCATCAAAACTATTTTGTTGGTAGTGGAGAATGAGAGTTTACCTCCGGAATCGGATTTCCTCGGCGAAGAAAGAAACGAAGAGGAGGGGATCGTTGGAGTGGTGAAGAGGGCGCGCGAGGAGGCGCTTATGCAAATGGGTTTCCTTTGGAAATCAAAGGAAAGTGATGTGTGTGGTGGCAACAAAATCCAACTCTTTTGGGTCCCTTTCGATTGCTTTCCTAAACTAATAAAAATTACCCAAAAACACTGTGACCTTCACATTAAAGATCCAAACAATATATATGTGTGTATATTCATGTCAAGTTGGGGAAAGAAATTCCTATTAAGATCCCCCTTCAGTTGCTTTCCTAGACCACGCGAAAACATAGAAGTGGTTCAAGCGGGGTTGATACCTGACTTTGACAAGAAAGATCTAGACTCGCCTTATGAAATCGCCAAGGTTCGATCAAGTCGAGGAAAAAACTCGTCCTTGATTGACTTGTACCTTCGACGGATTAGACTCGGGTTCAAGCCATATGGTTATACGCTCTAAGTTTTCTTGGGTTATCAGAAGAAGAGACGATGATGATGAATCGCGTGGATCAAGTCGAGGAAAAGACTCGACCTTGATTGACTTGTACCTTCGACGGGTTAGACTCGGGTTCAAGCCATATGGTTATACGCTCAAGTTTTCTTGGGTTATCAGAAGAGACGATGATGATGACGACGACGATGAATCGTGTGGGAAAGCACCGTGAAGGTTCGACCCACATGAAAATAGAGAGAGACAGAGAGAGAAAGTTGTCGCTTGTCTCGATGAGAATATACCGTTCAAATACGCAAATAAATACGGAGTATTTAACGAAAAATAATTAACTGGAGTCGAGATATCCATACCTTTCTTCTGGCGGAATTCGAAGTTCTCATGTCTGGATGTTGAAGAGGACGGATCCAACCTTAGTCCTGCGTTTGTATTAGTACCGGTCTCGGATATTGGAAAAGGAAAGATCGTTCATGATTCACATTGGTATCCAGTTGGTATATTGGATGGGAAACGTATTAATTGTTCGCGATAATGATGTTACTAATTTTATAAATATGATATATTATGTATTTTTCGTGGGGATTTCTTCCGAGGGGTTGTTTGAATGGGTCACCGAGTTCCTACTTCGCGATGCGATGAGGTGTGGACCGTTGGATCTCTGATGGGAAACTATACGGTGTCCTCTCGGGCGATGCTATTTTTGGTTACTTTCTGATTTAATTTATAGGGACCTTTACATCGCCGTCCCTAAAATCTTGTCCGGTTACACTTAATACCTATGATCTTTGTAATTCCGATACGACTTGCGTAAATTGCACTTCACCCCCTGTACCTTACTAACTTATGCACCACAATTCTTGGACAGGGGCATTGGTATTGAATACAGATTTATAGGGGACGGGGGGTAATTGCGAAGATAATAGGGGTAATGTTGTGATTGAGGAAAGTTTTTAAGGGTTGTGCTGTGAAAATCCATATATTATAACATTTTTTCCTTTTTATCCATATTCGTATGTGTTGAATCTAAGACCTTATTTGCATATAAATCATTCCTTTAAGAAGTATAATAAGAAGAACAAATATTCATTATCAGTAAATATAAAAAGGGGAAAAGGGGGGCTTGGGGAGCTAACTCGGCTCTTTCAGTTTTATTTTTTATATTTTGTTTTTGAAAAATGAATACATGGAAATTCATCATTATATCCCTACACTAAGTCACTCAAGTTTCATGAGAAACAGAGCAGAGACTCCTGCAGCGTTTATCTGGGCAGTCGTTTTTAACGATCGCGGAATTGTTGAAATCAAAACCGTCTGAATGGAGGTCATAGGAATCTCTGTTTCACATGAAATTTGAATGATATAATATAAGGATACAATAATGAAAAACCATGGAAGTATTTTTCAAAAAAAAAGATATTTACACCCATAATCCTAAGTAATTTCGTAATTAACCCAGAAACCTTGCGTTTTACACCCACAACCCTCTGTTAGTTTGTTTCATTAACTCAACCATACAACTAAGTTAATCTAACCATCACATAATCTAACGGCTGAAGTTAACTAAAAATAAAAAAAAACTCCTCCAGCATGCCCCCTCCCCATCCAGACCTCCTCCTCCCCTTCCTCCTCAAGCATCCCTCTGCGTCGCCCTCCTCCTCCAGTGCGCAAGCCCTCCCCCCCCCCCCCCCCACCGCCCTCCTCTCCCGCCGCCCTTCCTTCCTCCAGCGTGCCCCCTTCCCCACCGAACCTCCACTTCCTCCTCAACACACCCCCTCCCCCCACTCTTCCTCCCTCCAGCAAGTCCCCTCCCTTGTCGAACCTCCCCTTCCTCAGGCAGCCGTGCCTCCTCCCTTCAGCATGTCTCCCCTCCCCATCGAAGCTCCTCCCCCCCCCCCCCCTTCAAGCACCACTGGACGTTAATGGGTTCCTCCCACAACATGGGGTTGATTAGCATGATGCCGGTGAGATGCGTCGAAGGAGGAATGGGAGGGGGTGGGAAGGTGGCTGGCGAGGAGGGGGGAGTGCTGGAGGAGGACAGGGTGGTCGGCGAGATGCCAGATTGGGGTTGGCAGGAGGGGGAAGGTCTCATTTGTAAATAACGAGAAAGTCAAGTATAGAAAATGTTAATATTTGACAAATTTTGTTATAGTTAACAGAAAATTTGATGGAAGTTAATACGAGGGTTATATGCGTAAGAGTAAAGCTCTATTGAGGGTCATGGATGTAAATCATGATTATAGAGGATTTTTTGGTAATTACAAAACTACTCAAAATTATGGATGTAAATAATTCAAAAATAAAAAAAAGTACAGGGAAAATGGGGCAGAGGGGGACCAAGTTAGCTTTCTCAACGAGTAGCCCTAATTTACTCATATAAATGATAGAATTTTATTACTTGTGCCCTTCTGAGATGTTGCAATATCAATTAGACTCTCTTTTTTTCTAGAATATCTATTGTGCCCTAACTTCTTGTTCCTTTATCATGTATTCCCTTCCGTCGGATTGGCCGTCGGAGAGTTAAACTAAACCACTGGTTACTTAAACCATGGTGCGGTTAAGAGATGTGTAATGATAAAAAGTATAACAACACAATTTTTAAGATTAAATGTGTATTTTTTAAAATCATACAGATACCCCTGGGAATGAAAGGTGCTTCTTCGTAAGGATTTGTCTGCAAAAATATTATCTTCAAAATTTGTTTTGCAATTTTCAAAAGAGACAATTGCTATTTAGAATAATAACGAAAAATAACGAAAAGTGAGACTAAGTTCTGGACATGTGATTTTATCGCTTTTTTAAGAGAAAAGAGGTTTCTAAATGAGTGCCCAAAAACTTCATCATTAATCACCAATAAAATACACACATGTAAACATGTCAAATACACAACTTCATTACAAGTTCTAACGCTCAGCTAACTCTCGAGCATGCGCAACAATATCCTCTATGTAATACTGTTCA